>JADRCH010000074.1:11288564-11327521 GCA_019843965.1 Rhynchomys soricoides
CAGCTCTGACACCAGTCAGTCAGAACCATAGACGCATCAACGAGGTTTACAGTCACCAAAGACGCTAAACAGACTGCGTCACATGGAGTCTACTCCACATCTACAAAGCCCGCATTGGCAGCAACAAAGCTATGGAGAACAATATGAGAGAGAATTTTCTAGAATGCAGCAATTGAATGACAGCACTGGACAAACTTTCTGATACTTACATGCTTGGGAAACTACTAGGGGTGAGTCTAAAATGGCCTGTTCTATGGAAAAAGCTTGGTCAGCAGCAGCTCATGAGCTTTTGGGAGGTTGAGTGGATCATGAGCCTTCTGACATTATCAGTGGGTCCATCATTGTTAAGACATAGCTAATGGAGTAGTAGGAGGTGGGGCCTAGCTGCAGGAAGGCCACAAGGGTGAGGATGGGGGCTTCTGCCCTGAGGTGAGCAGTTTACTCTTCTGTGCCCTCCTGCCATAAATACACCACCTCACCAGAGGCCTATGCAAAAATGGGGCTAAGTTCAGACTAAAACTTCTGAAGCCATAAGCCGAAGTAAATCTTTCTTATTTAACCTGTTCCTCTCAGGAATTTTTATCAAACCAAATGAAAGATATTAACATAGATTTTGGTTGCTATGAAAATACACAGAAAAATTTAGTGTGTGTGTGTGTGTGTGTACATGTGTGAATGAAGGTCAGAGGACATCCTGTGGGACTATGTGGGTCCTAGGGACTGAATTTGGGTTATCATGTTTGTCAGCAAGTGACTTTACCTGCTGAGCTGCCTTACTGTTTATAATAATTAGCATGAATCAAATGATTGTTTGAATTTCAGATAGGAAAGAAGTGTGCACTGTGTGCATGTAAGAATCATGGCAAGTGTGTGTAAGGGGTTTAGCACTTTAATTAAGAGAACATTTAACTGTGAATAAAAGTGTTTCCCCTGAGGGAGGTTTGTATCACCTAATTCTTATCTTAAGTTAGCTGTCCTATGGGAAACTGAGACTGCTCATGAAGGTGGCCCAAGCCAGCAATCATAAGCACGTTCAAGTTGCATAGTAAGAAAAACGTTCCTGTTTAAATGATTGGAGGTCTCTGTTCTCAGTTCTCTCTACACACTTTTCAGTGAGCTCTGAAAAGTACTCATTTTGCAAAAAAATCTTACTTCTTATGTAACAACACGTCTTGAATCCTCAAGTGACTAAATTTTACTCAGATTAATAATACTAACCTGACCTTCCTGGTTTCTTTTGTGTTCCTAACATATCACTAAGGAGTAGATAGCTCTAAGTTTTCTAAGCGCTGAAGGTCAGACATTTTTCTTCCTAGCCATATAGATTTGGAAAATGACTGAGCCTGTTCTTGGTAGCCTCATCTATAGCGCTACATGTCTCTATTGTCCAGGACTATGGGCAGCCACACATGACGGAAACACAAGAGACAACGCTGAAGTAGGAAAAGTTGGGGTGGCTGTCATGGCGCCATGAACTTGGGGTCAACTATGCAAGGCTCTCATTTTAAGGTTACCCTGAAGTTCAAGAGTTTTGGATTATGGTCAGTCTATGCAAAGGGAAACACACGTTCAAGTTCATGTGGCCTGCTTTTCCAGGAACTGGTGGGAAGTTGCCCTTCCTGGGAACAGCAGGCAAGAACTTGGTATGTAGCCACAGCTAGCTGTCTGGGGGCTGAGATGTGCCTTAAAGCTTGTCATATTGATTCGGGTCAGTATTATTCATCTGAATAAAGCCTAGTCACTTGAAGATTTTCAGTGCTATGCTTCTTAGAAATAAGATTTTTCCTAAGTGAGAGAACCTTCAGGTGAAGCCCATAAAGACAACTGAACACACAGTATTCAGAACAAACCCTGTTTAAACACTCATTTTCCTCTTTACACAGCACAAGGAAGCAACCAGAACATTCCACCAGTTTGACTGAGTAGTGTTGAGAGCTCAAGGGGCTGATGTGCATCAAACACTTAATTCAGTACCCGCCACACTGCAGACTCTCACACTGTGTTAGTTACTGTCAAGGAGCAGTGCTGACAGACCTTTGAGCTCAGGAAAATGTGTTTATCAAAAATCCTACACTTTTTCATTCCTCCTTTCCTTTAAAATATTTTTAAAATATTTTTTAACTACGTGTGTGTGTGTGTGTGTGTGCGTGTGTGTGTGTGTGTGTGTGCGTGTGTAATTTAAAAAATATTCATATATCTGGCTCCAGGATCCCATCCTAGTCCGCAGAGGTACAGACGACTAGATCTCACCCTTGGTTGCTCACACATTTATCACATGTTGCTACCTTCTAACCACAGAAATCACAAGTTTAGAAGAAAGGGACAGTGGCATATTAATGAGCTGCTAGGACAAGACAAGGTACCAGAAAACCACCTACCCTTTAATTTGCATAAAACCAGGGGCCCCATCTTATTCATCCTAGCACCCTTTCTCCTTTCCACTCACTGTGGCAGCACAGCTCAGCCTGAGATGCTCACCAGTCAACAATATCTGTTTCTTTGTCTTTCAACATGTATTGCATCCAGTCTCCTAACAGCTTTGATAGCCAGGGAGACTCGTCTATAGGGGAAATCCCATTTCCCTCCCAGTGCTTCAGGGTTTTCCTGGTGCCACTCCCACAAGCTCAGCCCCATGCTGAGACACTTGTTCCCAATTTCACCCTGTCCAGGAGTCAGTTTTCTCCTTCAAGATTGGTTTTTCTTCACCCCTGCAGGACATACCAGGAAGCCAGGAAGCAACCGGTGACCACCTTGGATAAAGTCCATGCCTGTGTAGAGTGCTTGTGGCCCCCTTGCACTAGGAGTATCAGAAGCCTTCTCTGGAAGAGCACTGCAGCTACCCCAGGAGAGGCGAGGCAGACAGAACAAGAAAATGAAGAGGACACACATGGGAAGAAAAAGGCTGAGAATCACAACAATCTCACCAACAAGACCCATTTCCAGTAAAAACACTTCATTCTTTGGGACCTGTGTCCAGCAACCTTATCCTGGAACCTCTGTCATGCCCCTCAGAAACCACTTTATAGTCTCAAATGGTACAGAAAAAAACCCCAGCACTTGGGAGATGTCAGTGAAGGATAAGGATGTAAGACATAAATTGCTTCGGTCCATTTTCAGGATGAGGTGAGCCAGAGCCCACTGGGATTACAGACAAGCTGGCTAGCCTCTCTGTGTTTCAGGAAGCTACAAGAGGTAGGCCCAGTCACTTAGCCAGGATAGGGAAACCAGCAATCAGAAGGAGCCATCCTCAAGTACCAAATTTTTTTTGGATAAGGCTTTCATCATAGGCCAATGAAGATAGATGACCTAGAAGAATGCATGTCCTAAAGGGCTATAGCAGGAGAGAACCAGATTGTCTCTCTGTAATTTTTTTAAAAACCACTGTCTTGTGCCAAGTTAGCACGTTGGCCATTACTGCCTTTTCTCTATGCCAGAGTTCTCTTTCAGCAGAATTTTAGATTTAAAACTATTCTGTTATCGCTAGTCTTTTGAATTTGTTCTCTTATTTCCAAAAGTAATTGAAGGACCTTCAACAGACTTAGTGAGTTCAAAGCCAGGTGGGCTATATGAGACTCTGTCTCAAGACAAAATACAATACAGAAAAGAAAAAATGGAGGGGGGTGGAGAGATGGCCCAGTCGGTCACATGCTCGCTCTGCTGTGTTTGAACCCCAGAACCCACATTCAAAATGATAGGTGTGGCCGGGCAGTTGTGGTGATGGCCTTTAATCCTCGCCCTTTAGAGGCAGAGACTGGTGGATTTCTGTGAGTTCCAGGACAGCCTGGTTTACAATGCCAGTTCCAGGATAGCCAGGGCCTCACGGAGAAACCATGTCTTAGCCAGGCAGCAGTGGTGAAGCCTTTAATTACAGCGCAAGGGATACAGAAGCAGGTGACTAAGTTTGAGGCTAGAATGGGCTACGTAAAATAATAATAGAAAACTTTTAAAAGGTGTACAGGCACGAAAAACCACAGGCACTGTCCTCCGACCTACACTCCCTACAGCCCACAACACACCCACCCACACAGGAAAGGGTACTCACATTAACGTACAGAGAAAGGAAATCAGGAAAATGAAAGTTTCATAAATGAAAGTAAGCGATCTGTGACTGGGGACCTGAGCCTGTGCCACAAGGCTCCGTACCCAAATAGCACTGGGAGAAAGCAAGCCTCCCAGGAGTGTGGACGAGCCTGTGAGCAGAAGTAAGACCAGAACCTCTGCTCAAAGGGATGCACCTGGAACCCTCAGAACACAGGGACCAAGGAGCAGCCTGGGACAGGAGCATTCTGGTTTCCATCTGTGGCTAGGGACCTGAGCCTGTGCCACAAGGCTCCATACCCAAATAGCACAGACAGAGAGAGAGCTAGACTCCCAGAAGTGTAGACAAGCCTGAGAGTGAAGATAAGACCATCACTTCTGCTCAAAGGGACCCTTCCAGAACCCTCAGGACAAAGATACCTAGGAGCAGCCCGGGACAGGAGCATTCCGGTTTCCATTTCATCGTGTTTGTGAGTCCCTCCATAATGGCAAAGTTGTCATGGATGACCTTGTCAAAGTGGGCGGGGGGGGGGGGTCCGCTAAGCAGTTGGCTGTGCAGAAAGCATTGCTAACAATCTTGAGTGAATTGTCATATTTCTCCTGGTCCACATCCATCACAGACATGGGGTTATAAGCAGGAAGGGCAGACATGATGACCCTTTTAGGTCCACTCTTCAAGTGGGCACTAACTTAACCATAGTGGAAAATACACCAGTAGATTCCACATCATAATCAGCATGAGCATTAACCCATTTGATGATGTTGGATCTCACTTTTGGAAGATGGAAATGGTCTTCCCCTTCATGGTAGGCTTTCTGTTCTTAGCCTTGACTGTGGTAGGGAACTTGCTGTGGGTAGAATCATAGGTGTAATTAAGGTCAATGAAGGGTCATTGCTGATGAATGTCAGAGTTGAAGGCAACCTTGGTGACAAGTGTGCACAAATTAATTCGCTCTAACTTTCACCATCCTGACCCAGAGTCAAGATTGGCACTGCACAAGAAGATACTGCTGGCCATGAAACAGGGAGGAACAGAGAGCTCATTTATTTAAAAACTGAACCTAAATTCCATGAGTGAGGGACATTATACTCTGGCTTATTTGTGGAATCATAATAATTTTTGTAGTCAATGTTGTGAGCAAATAAATATGTCACCAAATATAAAAAGAATATAAATCCATAAATAAATCCTTTATAAACAAGGAAATAAGTTACCACAAAATGGGAAAGAAGAAAACTAGCTACATAAATTTCAACTATCTTTGTAAAATGCCAAAAGAAAAAGTAACAACTCAAAGTTCTATAAGTAAATATTAACTCAAGTGTTATGTATTATTTTTAAATTCTGCTAAGCTGATGAGAGGATTAGTGAATTGAACAATTGCATAGAATAAATACAGACAAATGTGTGTGCAGAGCCACCAACTAGAAATAACAGTTCCATGTATCTGGATACACAGAATGGCAGGTGGTGAAACACCATCTTGTTTCACTATAAAAATAATGAAGGGAACAACTATGGAATATTCATAAATTTCTACCAGATACAGTCCTCAGAACAAGGAGCCAGTATATAAAGACACGAAGATACTTAAAACACAGAAGATTTAAACTACCAAATCTGCATAGTTGCAAACTATGCTGTGGAATCTAGCTTCTGTTACAGCAGCTACAGCTATCATGGCATTCTAAGGGTACACAATAGTCAGGAAATTTTACAAATGTTTTTAAAATTATTATTACTACTATATTTTACCTAATTGCAAATATCACACAGAAAGAGCTTCTGGGGTCTTCCTTACTATTGCAAGACTAATCCTAAAAGAATCTAGATGACAGACCTATTTTTTTCTGACACAATATCACATTAACAATGCAGCCTGGACACTAGGCAGGCAGATGGACTTTTTATTCACCCACAGCACAGTTCTGAAGATTTTGATACATTTAGAAAGTGCTTAATATGCAGCTTAATTTACAGCTATTTTTTATCACAGCCTAAGTAAAAGATACTTGCTGGCTTTTCTTTTTATTTTTTATCTTCTCTCCTTTTTTCTTTTCTTTTTTGTAAAGGGCTTCTTTGGCCGGGCAGTGGTGGCGCCTTTAATCCCAGCACTTGGGAGGCAGAGGCAGGCGAATTTCTGAGTTCGAGGCCAGCCTGGTCTACAGAGTGAGTTCCAGGACAGCCAGGGCTACAGAGAAACCCTGTCTTGAAAAACCAAAAAAAAAAAAAAAAAAAAAAAAAGGGCTTCTTTGATGTGGTGCATCTATTTCTCCAAGTTAAAGTAAATGTTTACACATGTTCCTAAATTACAATAGAAAATTAATCAAGTCTACTAGGTCATATGTAGTCTTTTGGAGCTACATTCCAGAAGAAAACTAATTCTCCCTTTCCCAGGAGACATCAATTGTCAATAGCTTCTCAAATAGGGACAGCAGTTCATGAGCCCCTTCCCTATCCATGCTAAGATTTGGCCTGGCTTGATCTTACATAAGTTTTATGTATGTAGTACAGATGTTATGTGTTCATGCATGCAAAAGTCCTGTTATGTTCAGCAAATGCTATTTCAATGCAGATGTCTGCTACTGGATCCTACTCTTTTGGTGAAGGGATGTGAGACAGATATCTCATTTATAGCTCAGCACACCAGAATCTATTTTTCTCTGAAGATTGGCCAGTTGTGAGTCTCTTCATTAATCACCAATCTACTGCAAAAAGAAGCTTCTCTGATGAGATCTAAAAAATACACTGATCTATGAATATAAACATAAAAACTTAGTGTATAGTTTAATGCTATCTATTTAGTAGATAATAGTATTAGGATCTCTCCTAGGACCTAAAACCTCTCAAGCCCATGGTTTTGGACCCAGTTAATGGTACCAGGTATGAGTACCATCTTGTGAAATGGGATTTAAATCCAGTTAGAAAGTAATTTGTTACTCCCTTAATATTTATGCTGTTTCACCATGGCCTATCTTGTCCAGTCAGTATCTATTACAATTCAGAGGGTTTAATGTTGTGCATGTTTATTGAGGATTTTTATCATCTCAACATCATGCACAGACTCTTAAAAAACTATGGAAGCTAGACAGTATAAACAAAGCTTTCAGGTGAGTACCAGCTTGACTTCTCCATGTCCTGTGGCTCATGGATGTGGAGTCTTCAGTAACAGAATCTTCTTATCAAGTTCTGAATGGTAATAGCCTGTATTTTAGGGGTGGCTTTTGGACCCCACTGACCAACAATTTGAAAAAATGCCTACTCCATACTTGACACTAGGTTTTTTCATTTGGTAGCCTCTCTTGTGTGAGAGAGGCTCAAGTTTTCTTTCCTTGAGCAGGCTCTGGGGAGACAACATGCAAATGGTTAAGCTTCCCAGTGTCTCTAGTTAACAACTGTTACATAAGGCTGCTCTTTCTGTGGGTTACACCTCACAACTCAGGTTTCCCTGTGTGGGACATGGTAGTAAGCCTAGGTAGGTTTACAGTGAAAGGTTAACATCGAGTGCAAAAAGAAGTGACCAACAGAGTGGATAGGAAAGTAGTGATGTCTTTATTTTCCAATATAAAGAAAGTCTTCTCATCTGAGAAAAAGCCCCAAACACCATCGAGCTTCTGTGATGGCCCTGGGAAGAGAATTGAATGGAAGGATTGCCTGGCATGTAGGTGTGATACTCCAGACAAATATGATCTCCTGTTATATGATCCTGACAATGTATTCCATTCTACAGTATGTCTGGGGAAAACAAATGAAGTACAGAGTCTCTTAGAACAGGAAAAATGCAATGTAAATGACAGAGATGGTAACAATAGGTAAGTGACGGTTTGTGGATCATGGGTGAGGGGCAGTGAGGAGACAGGATGATGAGGGAGAAGCCCAGCTATTCTTGATCCACTGGAGACAGTGAGTGGGAGGACCTGGCTGTGGTTTCTGACTATTGCAGTCTTCTCTTCCCTGGCAACCTACACATCAGGCAGGTTCACAGTGCCAGGCTGACTTCACGAGCAGCCACAGAAGTCTAAAGCTCTAGCTGGTTTCCCATCGTTTTTGGATATCCTATCTACCACCCACTAGAAAATGTTGAATAACAAATGGAACGGCATTTTAAGGTATACTTTAGAAAGCATGATGTTATATACATGGTAGAAAACTGCATAAGAGGGATATTCTTCATTATGTATCTACCTCAGACCTAAAACTTATTCAAATCAAATACAAATTGTGAAGTGGGCTTTAAATCCAATCAGGAAACAAGTGCCCTTTGGGTATCAGCATAAGTCCATTCTGTTCTTTACTGAGGAACATTCAATGAAATTTTGAAAATTTTAAAATCTCTTTCCTTTTGTTATTGCTCACAGGTACATTAGTGGTTATTATCATTTACATTTCAGTAGATTTTTCATGTGATTCTCCTTTCTTCCTTCATGGAGTTCTGAATTATTCACTACTGACCATTTTCACAGTAGGCTTTGTTGTCAGGCCTTGGTCATTTGCAAATTACATCTGATATCTCCTATGACTTCTGATAGAAGAGAATAGATACCATTGGCAGACTTCCCAGGTTCCAAAGCAACAAATTCATCTTGCTTGCCAAATCTTATTACAAATTGAGGTAGATCAGAGTCTCCTAAATTTCACTATGAAAGAATATTGATTCTCATGGGTCCATTATAATTTACTTCACCAAGTCATGTTTCTCAGTGATTTTTTTTTTTTTTACATGAAAGCAGAGCAGGACCAATGTCCACAGCAAAATTTAGCCACATCATACTTAACTCCCAGGGCTACAGCAAGCAGAGAGATTTGTGCTTTCAGGCTGTGTGTAAGCTGCCTACATATTTTTCACTATGCTAGATAGTTTTTATCAACTTGATATAAACTAAAGTCATCTGACATGAGTAATCTTCAATTAAGAAAATGCCTCCAGGAGCTACAGAGATAGCTCATTGGTTAAGAACACTGACTGCTCTTCCAGAGGACCCGAGTTCAACTCGGTACACTCACATGGCAGCTCACAACTGTGTGTAATTCTAAGATGACACCCTCACATAGACATACATGCAGGCAAAATACTAATGTACAGAGAGTAAAAATTAATAAATTATTTTACAAACTACATAAAAGGAGAAAAGAACTCCATAAAGGCAAATCTGTAGGGCATTTTCTTTATTAGTGATTGCTGAGGAGGGCCCAGCCCATTGTGGGTGGTGCCATCCCTGAGCTGGTTTCCATAAGAAAGCAATCTGAGCAAGAGATGAGGAGCAAGCTAGTAAGCAGCACTCCTCCATGTCTCTGCATCAGCTCCCATGTGCAGGTTTCTTGCCCTGTTTGAGTTCCTGCCCTGACTTCTTTAAGCAATGAACTGTTAACTGGAAGTATAAGCTGAAATCCACCCTTTTGTCCCCAAGTTGCTTTGGTCACAGTGTTTCATCATAGCAATAGTAACTCTAACTAGGACAGTCATTATCTGCAGAGTTTTTTCTTTGTGTTCCTAAGGGAGAGTGTAAGTTAAATAGTTATTAACATGACAGAGGAATTACAGGAATTTGACACTTGCAATTATATGTGCATTTGCGTATGATGAAATAGTGTTGATTAATTAAGAGATGCCTCTCATTTCCACAGAACTGCTCTGTATTTTGCATCCTGTTACGGAAAAGCAGAAATAGTAAATATTCTAATGGAAAATGATTGTGAAATTAATGCACTTGACAATCAGAAGATAACACCAGTGATGAAGGTAGATAGAATTCATAAATTTCAGCTAAGATGTATTTTATGTAAAAGTTTAAATTTACCAAATGTAAATGTAACTTACTGGCATCCAGAGAGATGATTCAGAGGTTAAGAGCACTGGCTGCTCTTCCCAGCACATGTTTGATGCCTAACATTCACATGGTGGCTTACAACTGTCTGTAATTCCAGTCCCATGGTATCTGATGTTCTCTTCTGGCCTCTGAGGACACTGCACACAGTGGTGCAGACATACAAGCAGGCAAAATACCAAGACACATAAAATAATTAAAAAGCATAACTAGTTGGTGAGAACTATGAAGTATTTATATTTAATTTCTAGAGCTGACAATGTGTTTTTGATACAATATTAACAGGCGGTACAAATGTGTGAAGAAAACATTGTATCTTTACTCCTTGAACATGGGGCTGACCCAAATATAAAGGATGCACATGGCAACACAGCTTTGCATTATGCAGTTTATGTGGGCAAACCAGAAATTGCTGCCACTCTTCTTCCCTACAGAGCAAACATTGAAGAAAAGACCAAGGTAAAGTTCACAAAACTTAAATTTCAGAATATTCTAAAACCGCACATTTGAAAAGCAACATATAGCATTTTTGAGGCAGAGGCAAGAAGATATATGTGAGTTCATGGTCATTCTGGTCTATGTTGCAAGTTCCAGGCCACTCAGGATGAGGATCTCTCTCTCTCTTTCTCAAAAAAAGTAAGATATGATAGAGTTGATTTTCCATGTTTACAATCTCAATTATTTCCTGACTGAAACATGTTGAAATACATTATTATTCAATTAAATATTGATAGTCTGTTTAGGGATGGAGGCTTGTGTCCACTTTCCCTCTCGAGGTATGGACCCCATTTGGCTTAGACATTTGCAGACCCAGTGCATGCTTCCAGTCTCTGTGAGTTTCATTGTGTCTAGAAGGTCTTGTTTCCTTGGTTTCTTCTATTCCCATTGGCCTGTACAATCTTTCCATTTCCCGTTCCAGTCTCACAGAGTTCCTTGAGCCTGAGAGGAGGAATTTGGTGGAAACAAGGTCTCTTACTCTGTCCAGTTGTGGGTCTCGGGATTTGTTCCCATCCACTGTTGGAGAAAGCTTCTCGGATGGTAGCCGAGTAAGACGCTGACCTATGTGTGTAGCAGAATGCTATTAGGAAACCTTTAAAAAATTATTTAATCCTTTTTTACAAGACTTTAGACCCCTCCTGGTCTGTTCCCTGACTGATCATCCCCCACCCTTTGCCTCCAAGAGGATGATCCCCCACAAACCCCCATCTCACCAGGCCTCCCAACTCCCTGGCCCCTCAAGTTCTCGAGGGTTAGGTGCATCTTCTTTCACTGAGGCCAGACAGTACTCAGCTGTATATGTGTTGGGGGCCTCATAACAGCTGGTGTATGCTGCCTGTTTGGTGACTCGGTGTCTGGGAGATCTTGGGGGTCCAGGTTAGCTGAGATTGCTGGTCTTCTCATAGAGTCTCACCCCTTCTCAGTGTCTTCCAGCTTTTCTCCAATTCAACCACAGGGGTCCCTGGCTTCTGTCCATTGGTTAGATGCTAATATTTGCATCTGCATCTTTCAGCTGCTTGTTGGGCCTCTCAAGAGGGCAGCCATGCTAGGCTCCTGTCTGCAAGCATACCACAGCATCAATAAAAGCCTCAGGCCCCAAGGCCTCCCCTTGAGCTGGATCCCAATTTGGGCCTGTCACTGGACCTCCTTTCTCTCAGTCTCTTCTCAATTTTTGTCCCTGCAGATCTTTTAGACAGAAACAATTCTAGATCAGAGCTTTTGACTGTGAGATGGCAACCCATCCCTCCAGTTGATTGTCCTGACCCTCCATTGGAGGTGGACTCTATAAGCTCCCTCTCCCCACTGTGGGGCATTTCATCTAAGGTCCCTCCTTTTGAGTCCTGAGAGTCTCTCACCTCCCAGGTCTCTGGTACATTCTAAAGGGTCATTTTATTGCTATATTTCTTTAGAAAAACATAGTATTTGGTTTTCTCATAGACCCATGGCCTATCTAGTCTCAAGAATTTGGCCACCCAAGCAGTGTAGGACCAGAGTTCTCAGGGTGTGAACTTTAAATTCAATTGTATATTGGTTGGTTACTACCTCAACTTTTGTGTCAATATATCTTACACATCATGTCTTGCATGCAGGTCATTGTTGTTAAGTAAAGTTTAGAAGCTAACCACCCAAAAAGAAAGAATTAGTTTTTTCCAATGTAGTCTCACTGGGTATACAAACCACATTTTAGTGCAGGCCCCTTGCCCAGCAGTAGAGGGTCAACACAAAATTAACTAAATGGTATTTTTGGAGATTTAACCATCTAATAATGCTTTGTTTGGGCATTTTAAAAAATTAATTTATTTTTTTAATACTTTATTTACATTTCAAATGTTTCCCCCTTTCCAGAGCTCCCCTTTGGAACCTCCCTATTCTCTCCCCCCTTCCCCTGCCTCTATGGGGGTATTCCCCCACCCACCCACCCACCCACTCTCGTCTTCCCTCCTTGGCATTCTCCTATACTGGGAGATCTAACACCCTCATGCCCAAGGGCCTCTCCTCCCCCTGATGGCTAACAAGACCCTCCTCTGCCAAATATGTGGCCAGCACCATGGGTCCCTCCATGTTTATTCTTTGGTTGGTGATCCAGTCTCCAGGAGCATTGGGAGGTCAGGCCAGTGGACACTATTGCTCCCTCCATGGGGCTGCAAACTCCATCAGCTCCTTCAGTCCCTTCTCCAACTCCTCCATCTGGGACCTCACGCTCAGCCTAATGGTTGCTGTGAGGTGACTCTTGAGTATTCCGAACTTTTGGGTTAATAACCATTTATCAGTGAGTACATACCATGTTCAATCTTTTGTGACTGTGTTACCTTGCTCAGGATGATATTTTCAAGTTCCATTCATTTGCCTGTGAATTCCATGAAGTCATTGTTTTTAATAGCTGAGTAGTATTCCATTGTGTAAATGTACCACATTTTCTGTATCCATTCCTCTGTTGAGGGACATCTGGGTCATTTCAAGTTTCTGGCTATTATAAATATGGCTGCTATGAACATAGTGGAGCGTGTGTCTTTATTACATTTTGGAGCATCTTCTGGGTATATGCCCAGGAGTGGAATAGCTGGGTCCTCAGGTAGTATTATGTTCATTTTTCTGAGGGTCTGCCAAAATGATTTCCAGAGAGGTTGTATCAGCTTGCATTCCCACCAGCGATGGAGGAGTGTTCCTCTTTCTCCACATCCATGCCAACATCTGCTGTCACCTGAGTTTTTGATGTTAGCCATTCTGACTGGTGTGAGGTGGAATCTCAGGGTTGTTTTGATTTGCATTTCCCTGATGACTAAGGATGTTGAACATTTCTTTAGGTGCTTCTCAGCCATTCAAGTTTCCTCAGTTGAGAATTCTCTGTTTAGCTCTCTTCCCCATTTTTTGATAGAGTTATTTGGATCTCTGGAGTCTAGCTTCTTGAGTTCTTTGTGTACATTGGATATTAGCCTTCTATGGGATGTAGGATTGGTAAAGATCTTTTCCCAATCTGTAGGTTGCCATTTTGTCCTATTTACAGTGTCCTTTGCCTTACAGAAGCTTTGTAATTTCATGAAGTCCCATTTGTCGATTCTTGATCTTAGAGCATAAGCCATTGGTGTTCTGTTCAGGAAATTTTCCCCTATGTCTATGCGTTCAAGACTTTTCCCCACTTTCTCTTCTATTAGATTTAGTGTATCTGGGCATTTTTTTTTTTTTTTTTTGGTTTTTCAAGACAGGGTTTCTCTGTGTAGCCCTGGCTGTCCTGGAACTCACTCTGTAGAAGACTGGCCTCGAACTCAGAAATCTGCCTGCCTCTGCCTCCCAAGTGCTGGGATTAAAGGCGTGCACCACCACTGCCTGGCAAAATTTTTAAACACTAAAAGTCTGCTTATATATTATGGTTTCTGATTTTGTGTCTTTATGGGATTCCTGGGTGTGCAAATGTGTCTGTCTCTGAATCTATAGATGTCTCTTGTGCTTTTACTTTGGATCGTTTATGCTGCTTCCTTCTTTTTCTATTTAGGTTTGTTTTTATTTTATTTATTATTATTTTTATTGGATATTTATTTTATATACATTTCAAATGTTTTCCCCTGTCTAAGTCTCCCCACTGTTTTCTTTGTTTTAGAAGTCTGTTTTTTAACAAGAGAAAGCAACAAAGGATGTGGACTGGAGTGCATGGGGAAATGAGGATCTAGGAAGTGTTGGGGGGCAGAAAATTTTCAGTCAGAACATGTTGTATGAAAAAATCTGTTTTCAATAATAAACACTAATATATTCAAAGAAGCCCTAGGGAGTACAGATTTTTTAATACTCATTACAAATATTCAAAAAATTCTGCATGTTAAAGGTACCTAAGATAATCTCTTTCTCTCTCTGTCTCTCTTTGTCTCTCTCTCTTTCTCTCTCTCTCACACACACATGCTAACCAGTATAAAATAGCACAGGAATGCAATAAAATAAAAATAGAAATAAATCAAACAGAACAAAATATTTTCATAATCTTTACCTTATTTTTTATTTTGAAATTATAATTGCAATGTCTCGGACTTTTCTTTCCTCACTCCAAGCTTACCTTGTATCCCTCTTTGTTCTTTTTCAAATCTATAATCTGTTGTTGTGTGTCTCACACACACACACACACACACACACATATATATAATATTACTTGTGTGTATGTTTTCAGTGCTTAACAAATTGGTGTTCTCTTCCCCAAGGAAAACGATTTCAACCACTCCCATCATTCCTCAGTTGCCAACAGTTCTTTGTGTAGGGTGCAAGCCTTGTGGCTTTTTCTGTCCCCTTTGGCATGCCCATTGGTGTTGTCCTCATTCAGCTGATGTTTGGGCAATCATGTTGATGAGACTTTGCAGGTACAGCTTCTGACAGTATTAAGAGACACAATTTCACAGCAAACACCCTGATTCTCTGGCTCCTACAGTCTTTTCAGCTCCTCTCCCACAATGTTCCCTGAGCCCTGCATGTAGGAATGTTTTGTAAAAATATCCATTGATTCTACATTTTGATTGGTTGTGGTTTTCTCTAGTGGTCACTGACTGTTGCAAAGACCAGTTTCCGTGATAAGGTTTGAAGACTACACTTAATCTGTAAGTATAAGGTTTTGAAGACCAGTTTCAACACCACAGGATAAAATGAACCAGGCAGTGAGGTGTGGAGTCAGTCTGTTTCTTTCATTGGAAACTACACTTGTGCATCACAGTGAACTGGGCACAATTTTGAAATTTTTAAATATAGGCTTCTCTGATGATGAGGAGTTTGATTCAGTAAATCTAATAAGGCCTAGAAATGAAAGCTCAAAACCAAATTTGTGATTGTGATACAGCCCCCAGCTGAGAACCATTGGGTCTCAAAAGCTTAAGACATCTCTAAAAGTGCTGGGGTTTTGTTAGAAATTAAAACCTTCTAACTTTTCCTATTGAATATGACTCCAATCCTCCTCTTTCCCTGTCACCTGGGTAAAGAAGTTGAAAGCATCATTAATTATAATACCAACCATAAAATACCTACCACAAGTCAGAGGACATTTACAAATATCTTCCTTGTAGTTTCTTTTTTTTTTTAATATGGAGAGGAGGACTTTTAAATGACTTCTGTCCCCTTGTTATCACTCAGGTCATCAGATCAACAAGTGTTCGTTACAATCATGCTTTTTCAATTAGAATAACAACATGGCATGAATTTTGTCAAGTCGCTATTTGGTAGACGATCTCAGTGTATGTTTAGTTTATGGAGCCCTAAAATTGCCCGAGTGGACACTGTGAATACTGAAATACACAAAATAAAGGAATATAGCAGTGAGAATTTTTCCACCTGCATAGTTTCATCAATCCTGTGCTGTTATTAATAAGTGCATATCTAGGTTGTTGTGAGTATAATGTCCAAGGGAGAAGACCAGAAGAAAGTACTGACTCCTCTAAAGTTGGAGTCACAGTTCGGAAGCACCTGACAAGGATGCTGGAGCATGATACTGGTCCCCTACAGGAGGAATACATGCTCTTAACCACTATGCTATCTCTCCAGCCCCTTGCAACTATTTCTTGACATGAGGATGTAGTTCACAGGGAGAGTACATACCTAGCATCCATAAGACAGTGGGTTCAAGATTGTTTTAGTTAGGGTTTTGCATTGCTGTAAACAGAAACCACGACCAAGGCAAATCTTATAAATGACACCATTTAATTGAGGCTGGTTTGCAGGGTCAGAGGTTCAGTCCATTGCTATCAAAGCAGGAAGCATGGCAGCATCAGCCAGACATGGTGCTGGAGGAGCTGAGAGTTCTATATATTGATCCAAATGCAGCCAGGAGAGGACTGACTGTCTCCCAGGCATCTAGGAGAAGGGTCTCAAGCCTATCCCACAGTGACACATCTCCTTCAACAAGGCCACAACTCCTAATAGCGCCACTCCCTGGGTCAAACATATTCAGAGCACCGCAAATACAGCCTTAAGGAACATGCTCATTATCGGCAACATAAAGAATAGCAATCTTATTGGAAAACTCTGTAAGACTTACTAGGTAAATCACAATTATGACTAGAGATGTTGTGCATATTGCATACAACATACAGTCTTTTTCTTGAGCATTGTGCCCTAGGCAAATAAGCAATCACCACACTAAAATTAATAAAATACAGATAAGCATTCAAGTTTACATCAATAAAACATTGTCTTTTTTATTTCTGCTTTATGTTTAATCAAAAGGAAACAGAAGTTATACAGAAGTCAAAGGGGATCCAAACCAAAATGAACTCAAGATACTGTAGTCCCAGCAGTGAGGAGGCTTATACAGAAGGCTCATGCTTTAGACTAAGACCTCACTCATAAGCAAGACTTGTAGGAGTAGATCATTGACATGGCGGCTATCATTTGAGAGACTCAATTTATGTCTTGGGCACTCTGATGGTTAAAATAATTTTCTGTAATCACATAATAAGCCAAACCTATTTAGAGATAAGTGTCAAAGTTGTTTTGAAGCCTCTCACCTAAAGTGAAATCAGTTTCCTTGGTGAGCGATTTGAAGCAGGAGTTTGAAGTACCTGGCACAACAGATAGATACCACAATCCCCCTTTACGATGACACGTTATTGGAAAGCTTTCTGCATTGTCTACCTAAAACCATTCTGTCCCACACTAACATCTACTCCACTGAGGCATTGCTAAAGAGGACTTAAGTGATAGTAAACAGTTTTTTAAAATACTAAAGAAAATCAACTATTTTGCATATATTTTAAACAGAAACTCATACAGCAGTACCTTCTGAGGACCAACAGAAGCTTGCTTTAGAAAAGAATGCTTAGTTTGTTTGTTCGAGGAAATACTGAAAGCCCTTTGCTGCTCTGTCTGGAGCTGTTGAGGTAAAGCTGTAACTTCTACCTGACCTCAAAGTTTTGCTTCTGATGGGAGCAACTTACATGACTCCAAAATACCGTGTGATAAATGCTCTGAAGGGACCAGAGTCTCATGTCACCAGCAGATGTCCCAAGTGAGAAATTGGGAAGGGAAACTGTGGGCAAGGGAGAAGGAACAGAAGAAGAAGGGAGTGTGGTGAGGAGATATGAGAGAAAGCTGTTGATCTGCTCTGGCTTACAGGTGCACATTTATAAAGACATCTAAAGGATTTTCAGTTTTGTGGCAGAGGTTTGTGAATTATTAATTGATTTCCTAACAGGATGGCTTCAGTCCTCTATTACTGGCCCTCAGAGAAAACCAGCTTCTAATGGCAGAATTTTTAATAAGAAAAGGAGCAGATATACATGTGTCTGATGCTCAACAAAGGTATCCTTTGAGATTTGAAACACCTTAGTGGCATACGAGAATGGAAATAATCACTCAAGTCAGAAGCATTAATTTGATATGAATAAGATTAACTGAAAAATGTCAATATAATCCACCACTTATATTTGAAATGGGCAATACAAAAAATAACAGATGGTGGGCCTACTTTGACTTAAAAAGTTGATTGATGTTTCTTATTTTAAATAGGACTTTCTTGGTCATATACTCTTATATCAGATAAAGAGCTTCAAATTAAGTTTATTTTTAAAATGATAGACATTTGGTTCAATTATTTATTCAGAATTAAATTTGTATTTTAATTTATTTGTTACATTTTATCTTGTGAGGTGATGGGGAGATGTGCATGTTCACCCTGGTGCATATATGGGAGTCAGGAGACACACTTGCCTGTGTCAGCTCTCTTCTTCTAGGTTGTGGTTCTCAGTGATCAAACTCAGATCGTCAGACTTGCCACTATGTGCCTTTACCCACTGAGACATCTTTCTGTCCCCTCCGAATGAAATTCTTGATGTCTAATTGTTTGCACATCTACCTCATATGTACTTTTACTTTAAATGCTACCTTAAGAGTGAATAAAAATTGAAAATTATATATGTTTTGGATGTCTCTTGCTTTAAATTGCCTGCTAAAAAGAATATCGATCTTAGGTTAAACATAAGTGATTATAAATATTAGCAGATACTGGTAGCTTTTTTCTTTATTCTCCATAATTTTGCTATTTTAATAATTATCTGTTAAGGGCAGATGAAAGAAAAATAGCTAAAATTGGACAAATTTCAGTGAAAATAACTGATAAGTGAGAGACAAAGAGAAGTTTGACAGAGGACTGTTAATTCCTTACTTGCCAACTTTATTGTGTGATCTTGGGAATGTGATTTATCACCATATATATCTTGTGATATGATGAAAAGAATCATATGCTTGAAGAAAGTTTCCAAAATTACATGATATTTAGTCAGACATAACAAATGGCTATCACCATCATTAATTAAAATGAAAAAGAATTCTTTATCATTACTATCATTGCTTTAAATACTCAGACAATTTTATTATATAGCATTTAGTTGGCTTAACTTATGTTACATGAGACCAAAGAGGAAGAAATGAAGAATCTTTAATTTAAATCATTTGATACTCTAGATAAATGATGTGAGGAGACCCAGCCCTAAAAGGACATTAAAATAGGAATTCTACTGTACAAAATGCCAGTGGGACAGGAGGCTTCAGTTTGCTTTCTTCTTTTAGCCTTGGTGAATAATTTAAAAATTGAGTGCTTAAGTTTTCCATATTTTCTCATGTATGTTAGTAAGTGGTCAATCACGTACAAACAGGCAAGGCATTAAATTGGTAAAATCTACTCAGCTGTCTGTTTAATGATGTAATTAGACCACCTACTAATGGAGTTATTTGTATCTCTTCAGAACAACATTAATGTATGCAGTCAAATCTGACTCAAAACGTATTGTTGGTCTTCTGCTTAAGCTTGACATTGATGTGTTTTTGAAAGATTGCTACAGTTGGAATGCACTGAGATATGCTTATTATGGGCCACCATAAAGTGTAAGTGTTTACATTAAAATGCCTGTTAGTACCAAATTTAGATTCAAAATGATTATAATATTATCTTCTACACTGTACCAGGTTTCATTGCTTAGTTGAAGTAGTTTTTAAATGACAGTATATTAGTGTACTTCACCTGTGCCTAGTCAAGGGGGATGATAGATGAGTTATCAAGTACGGGTACATGAGGTCTTATCTCAGGACTTATCTGTGGCAATGGCGATCCACCTCAGGGTCTTTCATACACTTAGCACTAAACTCCATTCCCAGCTCTTGTCTGAAATGTAGTCAGATCCTTATCCTTGGGAATCCCATCGGATACCATTTCACCCCACATATAGCACCCATGCAGGAATGATGAATAGTGTCACATTTTTATATACCTAATTATTCATGTGAGTCTCAAAATGTCCAGTTTGTGAGAAAATCTGATCATACCTTGGAAGCTGCCTTCTACATACTACTCCTAGAATTCTCGAGAGTCCTCAAGCAACCTCCAGTTCCTTAAACCCAGTAAAGTCAAAGTGGAAACCCTTTCCTTTGTGGGAGAGAAAAGGGGAAATTCTAGTCATGCTTTTTTTCCAGTCCACTCTATTCTGTGGTGCTATGACAACAGATTTTGCAGTCCAGTGCTGATTAAATGTCACTTCAGGTTTGCCTCCTGATTCTGGTCTCAGAATCTATCAAAGTATTCCTGAAGGCCTTGAAAGCTAAAAACATATTCACTTTTTAATTTTAAGTTTTAAAAATTTCATACCTGAGTTCACTGTATTTACATAATGTCCACAACTCACTCTACCTTCTCCAATTCCTCCTGTGTCCCTCTCACCCCTCTCAAATTCATTATCTTTATTATGGCAGTTATTGTTAAATATATGTGTATGACACCTACTGGGTTAAGTTAGTGTTACCTTTATGTATATGTATACATCTGAGATAGGGTCTAGTAAAGTATTCCCACATCCATGTTAGGATGTTGATCGGTGTAGTCTTGGGTAGACAGTCACATTATTGAGAGTTTATTGGTCTTCCAGTTACTCTGAGGTCATCCATCACTGGCCCACAAGGGTGAGGGGAGCAGAGGAGGATGGCTGGGTTCAGACTTCCAGGAATACAATGGGATGACTTCTGATATCAGTTTCAGTGAGACAGCTCAACATTATTTTGGGTGTACAAGGGCTATATAAACCTTGGGCTGTGGTAGGGATATCTAAGATAGATGTACATTTATTGGCCAGGGCAGAAATGCAGGGAATGCTTCATTTACATGAAGAGGAACCTGCTGGGCATGCTCTTATCAGGAGAGAGGAAGTTGAACCTGCAATTTAGCCAAAGATTATGTGACTGTCCTCAGAACTGGGAGAGGCAGAGGTTGTGAACTGAAGTATGTAGAGTAAGAACAGAAAGAGAATTGGTAAAGATCTTTTCCCAATCTGTTGGTGCTGTTTTGTCCTATTGACAGTGCCCTTTGCCTTACAGAAGCTTTGCAATTTTATGAGGTCCCATTTGTAGATTCTTGATCTTAGAGCATAAGTCATTGGTGTTCTGTTCAGGAAAATTTCCCCTGTGCCCATGTGTTTGAGGCTCTTCCCCACTTTCTCCTCTACTAGTTTCAGTGTATCTGGTTTTATGTGGAGGTCGATAATCCACTTGGTCTTGAGCTTTGTACAAGGAGATAAGAATGGGTCGATTTGCATTCTTCTACATGCTGACCTCCAGTTGAACCATCACCATTTGTTGAAAATCTGTCTTTTATTCACTGGATGGTTTTAGCTTTGTCAAATATCAAGTGACCATAGGTGTCTGGGTTCATTTTTGGGTCTTCAATTCTATTTCATTGATCTACCTGCCTGTCACTGTACCAATACCATACAGCTTTTATCACTATTGCTCTGTAATACAGCTTGAGGTCAGGGATAGTAATTCCCCCAGATGTTCTTTTATTGTTGAATATAGTTTTTCCTATCCTGTGTTTTTTGTTATTCCAAATGAATTTGAGAATTGCTCTTTCTAAGTATATGAAGAATTGAGCTGGAATTTTGATGGGGATTGCATTGAATCTGTAGATTGCTTTCAGCAAGATGTCCATTTTTACTATATTAATCCTGCCAATCCATGAGCATGGGAGATCTTTCCATCTTCTGAGATCTTCTTTGATTTATTTCTTCACAGATTTGAAGTGCTTGTTGTACAGATCTTTCACTTGCTTGGTTAGAGTTACACTGAGGTATTTTATAATATTTGTGACTATTGTGAAGGGTGTTGTTTCCCTAATTTCTTTCTCATCCTGTTTATCCTTTGAGTGGAGGAAGGCTACATTGGATAGAGGGCTAATATCCAATGTATACAAAGAACTCAAGAAGTTAGACTCCAGAGGACCAAATAACCCTATCAAAAATGGGGAACAGAGCTAAATGGAGAATTCTCAACTGAGGAAACTCGAATGGCTGAGAAGCACCTAAAGAAATGTTCAACATCCTTAGTCATCAGGGAAATGCAAATCAAAACAACCCTGAGACTCTACCTCACATCAGTCAGAATGGCTAAGTTCAAAAACTCAGGTGACAGAAGATGCTGGTGAGGATATGGAGAAAGAGAAACACTCCTCCATTGTTGGTAGGGTTGCAAGCTGGCACAACCACTCTGGAAATCAGTCTAGCGGCTCCTCAGAAAATTGGACATAGTATTACCTGAAGACCCAGCTATACCACTCCTGGGCATATACTCAAAAGATGCTCCAACATATAACAAGGACACATGCTCCACTACATTCATGGCATCCTTATTTATAGCAGTCAGAAGCTGGAAAGAACCCAGATGTCCCTCCACAGAGGAATGGATACAGAAAATGTGGTACATTTACACAATAGAGTACTATTCAGCTATTAAAAACAATGACTTCATGAAATTCTTAGGTAAATGAATGGAAGCAGAAAATATCATCCTGAGTGAGGTAACCCAATCACAAAAGAACACACAGGGTATGCACTCACTGATAAGTGGATATTAGCCCAAAAGCTTGGAATTCCAAAACCAAGATACAATTCACAGATCACAGGAAGCTCAAGAAGAAGAAAAACCAAAGTGTGGGTACTTTGGTCCTTCTTAGAAAGGGGAACAAAATACTCACAGGAGCAAATACAGAGACAAAATGTAGAACAGAGTCTGAAGGATAGGCCATCTAGAAGCTTCCCCACCTGGGGATCCATCCCACATACAGTCACCAAACCCAGACACTATTGTGGATGCCAAGAAGTGCTTGCTGAAAGAAGCCTGATATAGCTGTCTCCTGAGAGGCTCTGCCAGAGCCTGACATATACAGAGGTGGATGCTCACAGCCAACCATTGGACTGAGCATAGAGTCCCCAATAAAGAAGTTAGAGAAAGGACTGAAGTAGCTGAAGGGGTTTGCAACCTCATAGGAAAAACAATAACATCAACCAAACAGACTCCCCAGAGCTCCCACAGACTAAACCACCAATCAAGGAGAACAGGTGGAGAGACCCATGGCTCCAGCAGCATATGTAGCAGAGGATGGTCTTGTAGGGCATCAATGGGAGGAGAAGCCCTTGGTCCTGTGAAGGCTTGATGCCCCAGTATAGAGGAATTCGAGGGTGGGGAGGAAGGAGTGGGTAGGTAGGGGAACACCCTCACAGAAGCAAAGGGGAGGGGGATAGGGAGTTTTGGGGGAAACAGGGAAAGGAGATTACATTTGAAATTCAAATAAAGAAAATATCCAATAAAAAATAAGTGAAAAATAAAAAAGAACAGGGAGAGAGCATTACTAACTCCTGCTGATCTCAAGAAAAGATTTTTGGGGTTTGGGGCACATCTCAATCTCACTTTTGCTCCACACCAGCTTCCCCAGGTGCACATACTCACAGGGTTGATGGGTATAGCATCCTATATTTTTGAACTCAAATAATATAGTCTAGCCATAGTATCAGGCTGTGTTTTGGGAGCTGAGCCTCCTAGTTTTATCTGCACACAGAGTGATAACAAACCAGCCCTTGCTGTCTTTCAAAACTTTATGTGGCTCCACATCTTAGCCTAGAAGACAATCACAGTAAAGTTACCTTTGGGGACTTTATCATTTCTGTGACCAAATATGAATTGTGATTACTCGTAAATTATTATATGCATTCAAAGCATATTGTAGGAAGATCCTTTCTTCTTTGATTTTGGCTTTGTAACCAAGGGCCCTTTGCACACTCTAACAGTTTTTTTGTTGTTGTTGAGGATCCTATGTCACATTTATCAGGGAAAGTGTCAACTTGTAATTGGCTGATGAAGTGATTTTTCCATAGAAATGAAAATGACTCAAGCTACTTTGGTAATATTGTAATATTTCAGGATATTCCAATAATTCCTTCCAAGGAAGTCATTATTTATAATCTTTAAGTTGAAATTAGATTATCTGTATTTAAGAGTTATGTCATTTTGTGCTGTCAGTGTGTGCGTACATATATAAAATAGTTATTTCCTAGTCAGTTGGAAATAAGAATCAGAAATAAGCATCATCGCGGCAAAGCTGTTAGATTAAACTTTGATTTGCTAGAGGAGGAATAGAGATGAGCCAACCTTCATCTTAGAATTTATTTATTCATTTTAGTTGATTAGTACAATAATAGTAATAACAGTAATAGTATGAGAGTATCATTATCTCATATAAAGAATTTGTTTACAAATATAAGCTACAGAAAACAGAACAGCAAATAGCCAAACTTAGAAATGAACAGTTTCTGTTACTTGGAATATATCAATTATAGACCCAGATATGAATTACACCTTGAGTGTTGTTTGAGATTCTAAAACAGTTTAGCATTAATAGGCAAATTATCTCATTGTTTTATTTCATATTGAATATTTTTACATTGTTGAATATCACCCTAACATTGTGAGCTGATGTAACAAAATGCTTATTTTTTAGAAGCGTAAGTTCTAAGCCTGTTTTGGTTTTATGATGTTGCTATGACAGATACCATGACCAAATCAATTTAGGGGAGGAAAGGAAGCATTTGTCTTACACTTCCAGGTCATCACTGGGGGAAGTCTTGCCAGGCCTTCAAGTAGTTACTTGAAGCATAAACTACTGAATAATACATACTTCTTTGATAGCTCTCAGAAGCTTATTTTTAGTTAGCTTTCTTATACAGTCTAGGACTACCTGCTTAGGGATGGTACTACCCACAGTGGACTGGATCCTCCTGTCAATCAAAAGAATCCCCAAAGATATCTTCACAAACTGACCTGATAATAACAATTACTAGATTGGGACTCTTTTCAGGTAATTCTAAGCTATGTCAAGTTGACGGTGCCATCATAAGGAAAACCTCTGTCTAAGAAGACAGAAGATTGTAAAGACCAAGGACGACTTGTCCTTCTCTTCAGTACTGCCCTTCGTCATTTCCCTCTACACTCATAAGCTCAAAAAAATATTTTAGAGCTTATGAATTTGAAGTATATGTTACCAAGTTTGGCTAATAACTCTGATATTGTCAAAGATATGCTTGAAGTTTTATGTATTTTGTAAGCTTTTTTAACTATAAGAATTAAAACAATTTTATGCACTACCTTTTGTACATGACAGTGCCAGTGCTATTTTGGAACACCAAGATTCAATAATTAAACATATCCGAAGATCCAATAGAAGTAAGTTTTTTAATAATAAATTACTATTATTACTCTTATCTTATGTAATAAAAGTTATAGTAAGAAAACTTTGGTTTGGTAGCCTGTGGTGTTTAGTAGGATACTTCTTACTCTATTATGGGATAACTTCATTTAAACACTTTATATATGTGTATATGTATATGTATATATTTTAGAAAGTTTTTACAGTAGTAAATTTCCATATTATTTTTTCTTTTTCTTTATAATGAATAAGCCTAGTGCTAGGACTGGGTTACCTTTTTTTTGTAACTGTTGGTCAGAGAAGGCCCTTAGAGCATTAAGCACTGCAGGCTACTTCCAGTGCTCTTTATTGTTCACCAGTACTTGACAGTAAGACACTAATGATCAAGACATCACATACTTGAGTCATAGAACACAGATAAATCAAGTTGTTACTGACTTGAACATTTCTTCCTTCCTGACTAACTTTCACAATGATAGAAAGTGCTTTGCATGGTACAAAGAAGAAAAGTAATCTTACAAAGCTATGAACCCTGCCAGCTATAGCAATGGCCAGCCTACAAGACATATCCACTGATTCAATAGTGGCACAAATGTCACAGGAGTAACCAACCACTTTTTAAGTCCACTTCTCAAGTTGAAAACAATATCTGATACCAATGATGGTCAAGAATCTTGGATATACAGATCTTAGGCCTTAGGAACAAATATGTTTCAATCATTCTACTAATGGTCATAGTCATGCACACCAACACCTAATGACTAAACCCACTGGTTTGTGTATCTATCATTCCTCATCAGAGAAGCTTCTTTTATAGTAAACGTGATTAATATAGGTACTTATAATTGCTCAAGATGAAAAGAACAAGAGACTAAAGAATATTCAGGCCCAAACATGACATATATACCAAAATCCCTTGTTCAAAAGAATTAGTGATCATTGAGGAAGATGTGATAGAAAGATTGTATAAGAGCCAGAGTCAATGGGTAACTACAAGCTAAGAGTGTTTTCTGGATACAGCAGAGAAATTACCATATAAATTCACAAAGGTTAAGATATCATGGTCAAGACATTTGGAAGTGCAAGTGAGACAAAATTCAATGGAGGTTGACAATCTTCCTGGACCATGTTTTTCTAAACTGATTCTGTGGTGTGTTCTAGGATCCTTGACAAAGCTGTAATACTATCATGTTGAAATGACAGGTTAGCCATAATGATACTGTTCATTGAGAGGTAAATATAAAACTGGTCCATACATGGCTGACTTATCTTTTTATATTATTATTGTTTATGCCATTGAAAATTGTAATGAGAGGTTCCCATACATCAAGGAAGTACTCATTACTTATTCACAATCACTGCCTGTCATGTTTCTGTTTGTGCATCATACATGTGTGTGTGTGGAGACATCATGCATGTGTAGGTATACTTAGCAATGTATGCATGTGTAGAGGTTGGAGGTGATTTTGTCACATATTTTGCCATTTTTTCAACTTAATTCATGTTTTTTGAGATAGGCTCTTTCACTGAACTCAGAGATCACTCTTTTGGCTAGACTATTTTGATCTGTTAGCCACTGGGATCTGCATGTCTCTGCTGCTCCTGGTACTTGGATGACAGATGTACACTGTTGTATCAACCTTACTATGGATGCTGGTATTCAGATCCTGAAACTTTCACGGGAAGTACTATACCCAGAAAACCATCTTCCAAGTCTGTATTTATCCTAATTCTTTTGGAGAAGAAATGTTAATCCACTGAGGCCTCATTTCTATGAGCTGATTTTTCTCTTCTCATAAGAAATGTTAATAGCTTTAACCATGGGTGTTTTTTGCAAGTTTTACATAAATTAAAAGTATTTTTGCTCCCACTGGGGAAAACTGTTACATCTCAAATATATAATTATATATACATGTATATTTATATTATAATATTTTATATCAGTTATATTTTTCCCTGAAAATTTACTGCCATGTTAACTACCAAGTGCTGTTTTAATGTTTCTCTCAGAGGCAAGTGCATGTAGAGTTTTCTATGATAAAGAATTTTGACTGAAAGTCTTGTTATGTTGTAAATTACAGTTGACTTTGAGTTCTCAGCTAATGTTAACTTTCATTTCCCCACATCTGTTGAACAAGTAGAAAACAATAGTAAGTATATCTCAGTTTTATAATTAATATTTACTATATAAGGTCCCATGTTACATTTTTAAACATTTTACAGTTTAATATTTTTACCTTTTTCTTTAACAGTATATGATTCTGATGAACTCTCTTCCTACAGGTAAGATATATAAAATTTCTAAGTAGAAAAGGTTAAAAGACTATGAGATTCATTAAAAAAATACTATTTGTAGAATAGTCTTTCTGTGCTAGATTTCATAGTAATAGTTTTCTAAAGTGATGGCAAAATATAGCATTTTTTCTAATTATGCACCTAATTTCTCCTTTCCTAGTTTTATTAATTTGTCCCATGATTAAGAAGTAGCTGGCCCATGATTTGAAGGTCAGCTTTCCTAGCTCCCAGTGCATTATCTTGTTCCTTTGCATAAAGTGATAGAATCCAGTGTACAACAGGGGTCAAGACATAGTTCTTCAACAGACCAATTCAGAAAGTTAGTTATGTATGATTTCCTTCTATCTTACTAAGAAACCCAATTACAGTTCCACAGTTTGTCCCACTATGTTTGATAATTGCAGTGTTAATAAATAGTACTACCATTGTAGTGTTAGGACAAACCTCACTCAAGTCTCACAATATCCTAAATTTTACATAAGCATGATAAGGTACGTCCTGGATGTGATTTATTTTGCAAGAATTAAAGCATAAATACAGGCATCCATGTTGTATTACATTCACTTTGTTTAGAGAATTGTATAAATTTATCTTTCTATGTGTATATTACTCAATTTGGTCTTCTCTTTGAATTCATACCTCTGTCTAGTGTCCAGTTACAGGACGGTTCCTCTCTCATCTATCCCTTTTCCTGTATCACCTGTCTTCTTTTGCTGTGTAATTTACTTTCCTTTATGTTTCTATTTGAATAGTTTTCAATTTGTCTTAGTCACGAATTCATTTTTAGTTGGGAGACAGACAAAAGCAGAGGGATTAGCAGGCTGTTAGATAATCCTGGAAACTAAGATAGGAAACATCAACATCCTGAGGAAATGGTTGTTCCGATGGAAACTCTGAAGCTCAAAGGTAATAAACTGTGTTCTATGATGTAGTCATTGTCCAAAATGTGATTTAAAATTATATTCATTAAATGTAGGGTCCTCTTCCTTATCCATCAGTATGTGGGTAGATATTTTAATAACAGAAAATGGAGTGAGCGTGGTGATCAGAAAGAAGGAGAAGAATGAAACTAGCAAGTAAGGCCAGGATGAAGATGAAAGGGAAGGGTAATTTGTAAAAGAACAGGGGGAGACTAAAAATGAGGTTTTTAAAATATCAAAATATTGAGATGTGTCACAATTTTATAAAGGTAACACAGAAATAAAAGCTACAGGATTTTAAGAACTATATTAGGTTATTTAAAAATATATTAAAATCGGGCTCAAAGTAGTCTTGAAAGATGTATTTCCTTTTGTGTTTAACTGTTGAAACTGACAGTCTTCTGCTGAGAAATTTAACAATAAATGGAACTGCTGGCAAGAGTCTCTGTAGCAGATAGGAATATGACATCATTTATGTCACCAAAATTTTATATTCCCTCAAGTACCAAGAACTAGAAAGTGCCAAATGAAATATATTTATGGGCAAGGACAATAGCCTTCTCCTTCTTTTTTCTTTCCCATGTCACTTTTATTCTTGTGAGATAGGATTGGCTGGCAAAGAATTCATGGGATGTCACTGAGCCGGTTAGCAGCATCCCTAACTCAGTTGTTGACCCTTCAGTTAGTTTTTTTGCCAAAGTAGTGAAAGAGCAGCGTAACACTTAGCTGTGTAAAGCTGTGATTCTTTCAGGAATCTTCACTTGCCTCAGGTATAGATGTGTGCATGTGTGTGCATGTATGTGCATGCATGTGTGCATGTATGCATGCAGGCATGCAAGTGTGTAGGTCAGAGAACGACTCCAAGCATCTTCCTTCATTGTTCTCTACCTCAGTTGCTCTCTGAGACTCAAGATTATCATTTTGGCTAGACTGGCTGGCTAGAGGGTTTTGCGATCTGCACATCTCTAAAGCTCTATCTCTCCTTCTGTGGTGGCAAGCACATTTCACCATGTCTGATTTTTCATATGTTTGGAGAATCTTGTCTCAGGTCTGTATTCTTGTGCAGCAGGCATTTTACTCACCAAGTCGCCTTGCCAGTTCCGGGGCAGCAAATTTGAATATAGAATCTCCCCAGGTCTTTACAAGTACTATCTGATACTCGTAAGTACTTACAAGTACTATCTGATTTGGAATGAAAGTATGTGTGAGCCTTTATTGACTACTTCACTGATTGACAGAAGAGGTAGAATGAGGTAGCTAGAGAGTGCTTTGAAACCCTTTGCGGCGAATAAAGAACTGATATTTCTTATTCAAATGGCTAAACATTTTGCCACATTTTGGAATAACCTCACTTACCCACTTCATTGTGTATTTTGCTTTATAGAACTCTCACCAAATCTTCTTCAGGAGCTACCCGATTTACACCACACAGAGATAAACATCACAGCCACATCTCGGTAAATTGACCTTCGTGAAATTCTTAGTGGGCTGAAACTTGTTTTATGTGTTGTTTATATTTAAAATTTAGTAGCAGTTTACTTATCATTTTATTTGAAACGTTGGGAAGAAAAATATATAATTTATATATTATATCATATAAGGTATATACAAATATCATATAAAGTCTGTAGTTATTTTTACCGTGGTAAATACCAAATGAAAGTAAATATTTTGAGATACTAGCAACTAAAATTGAGGTGAAAATTCATAGTGGTAGAAAAATTATACTCTAGATACTTTTCACACAATATATAAAATCTCAATTCATATCAAGCAGTTTTGATAAATGAAACTTAATAAGATATTTAACTTGTTCAGAAGCAGCTATCATAATTCTTATGCTTTAATAAATGTTCAATATATCCAATTATTGTATTAATCAAGGATTGAGCAATTGATCTCTCTGGTAGCTTTAATTTCAAAACTATGTATCTAAAACTATATAAGCTTGGCTGTAATTTATTTGTTGAATGTCTGTTTTAGTATAATTTTTAGGAGACCTTTGTATCTATGTCTCACATTGGTTTTCTTATTACAAAAATATGCATTATGAACATTTAGAAATCCAAAATTCATTTCTTAAATTTAGTATTAAATTTTAATTTCATGATGTTGTTCTATTCCTATTAAACTCTTAATGAAATAGAGCATACATGGTTAGCCCAAAATAATCATCAGTTCTAGAAGACTCATGACCACTGGTTATCAAGAGTCTTTTCAGGCTCAACATGACACACTACAAAGTATTTAATATGACATGTATATTCTATAGTCAAAAACTGTGTCTGTACCTGTTATTATGCTTATGTTTAGTAATGCATCAAAGCAATGTCTCTGGTAAGAACTTGGACATATAAGTATTCATAAAGTGTCATCTAAGATTGTGAGAAACACATATTAATGTTAGATATGCAAAGATATCAGTGCCAGTGTTCACTTATGCAAGCATCGTCTCCTGATTATTGTCAGTGGGAATGAAAACCAGGCCAGGTTGAAGGGTGTCAGCAAGACTGGGGCTAAGGCAAGTTTATTTCAAGCAATTGAACGTTTTATAACCTTACCAGAAACAGTACAATGGCAGCTTCCAGGATCAATATATTAACTGCCCTAATTCGATGACTTTTGACAACTATACAGGGTATCCAAGGTTAATGTCTAAGACTAATTGTTCATCCAAACTTCTACATGTTTTGCTGACTTCTAGGGTGTAAAGAGATACCCAGGTCAACTGAATGCTTCACTGCCTGAAAGAATGTCTTAGTTTCTCAGAAACAGAAAGGCACTCAGTACCCCAGGAGCCATGAATTCCTGCCTGAGAAACCTATGACACATGCCTCTCAAGGCAGCTAGACCAGCCCCACTCCATGATTCTCTGCACAGGGATAAAAAAGGCTTTTAATTTTTTTTTATATGTTTTGTGGGCATATCAGCTACTTTTCTCTGAATGCATTTCCTCTAAACTTTCATATTGAACATGTATGTGAGCATTTATGCGTGTCTGCCTTCATGTATAACATATTTAATGAATTTAATTGTTCACATATAAATATGAACACTTAGAAAATAAGGGACAGTTCAATTTATCTATGTAAGTTCAATGTTCTAATCCAGATTCTTATTGTACAGTTTCAAGCCCAATGTTTTAAAATTAAATGTTTTACTTTTGTTTAGAATTTCATACATAAACACTGTGGTTACAACATTTCTACCCATCTCTTTCTCTACTATTCCAGCTTTGCAACCCACTATTCCATCTCAAATCCACGACCTTTTAAATAATTGTTCTTTTATAAATATACATTTTGTATATATAAATACAACCTGCTAATACCATTTAGTGTTGCTAGTATATGTATGTGGGTTTAGAGCAGACAATATGGGATTGAATAACCTATCAGAGGGCATATTTCTAGAAAAGACTGATTCTCCCTCTTTAAGCAGCCATTTATTGCCAGTTCATTTAGAGGTAGGCTTCATCCAATTTTCCCCATCTACATTGGCATGTCAGCCATGTTGTCCTTGTACAGATCTGACTTACGTAGCCATTTTGTTGAGATTTCATGAGTATAGTATCACTGTCATGTACAGAAGATGCAATCTTGCAGAATATGTCTTCATCCTAGGGTCTTAACACTTCCCATCCCATCTTCTACAGTATTTCCTGAATCTTAACCTTAGGGCTTATATTGGTATCACACACTCCATGATCACTCCTGCATTCTGACCTATTATGGCTTTCTGTAATGGACTTCATTGGCTGTAAAAAGAAAATCATTGATTGATGAAAACTGTGTTCTTAACTATAAAGAACTTGGTGAAAAAATATACTGCTATACAAAAATAGTAATAGAATGTTTCCTTCTAGGGTCTATGGCCTCACCAGTCATGGGTAATTGAGTAGTTTTCAGTTCTAGGCATTGATTCCCTCCCACTGAGGAGAACTTAACTCCATTTAGGAGGTTATTGGTTACCCTCAACATATAAGTGCCACTATTGTGTGCATCCTTCCAGATCCATGCACCCAGAAATAAGACTCAGAGTCAAATTATATTTATAAATACCTTGGCCATATAGCTAGACTCTACTCTGCCATGTGGCTTGTTACCTGTGCTCAGTTACCATGCAACTGTCTCCTCACCTCTTTTCAGAGTTTCTCCCCACCTCCTTCTGTCTCAGAATTCTTTCTCCTCCATATGTCTACCTCTATTTCCTGCCTAAGCCATAGGTTTTTAAGTGACAGGTGAGGCATCTATAAAATAACACGTAATACACAAAATGGTCGCTCTACAATTCCCCTCTCAGTCCAATAAAAGACTCATTTTCTTTTAAATATAAATTGAATACAATTAGAACAATTATTAAGCCTATAATGTATGATGTACATTTATAATGCCCAGTCCACTCATATTTGGCAACTTAGAGAAAGTGTGTTATTGTCTATCCTATCTTAATGAGTTTACAATTTTGTACCTAAATCATTTTTTATTTTAACTTGTATTACCATCCTAAAAACACCTTTTAAAACACGGAACATTTTTAAAATGCTAAACAACTCAAGTTTAATTGTGAGACTATAACTATCTATTCTCCAACCTCTTCAGAGACTGGAGAAGAAACAAATATTACTTGAGTGTGCAGGAAACACAAGAACACAGTTTCCAAAAATTAAGGGAATGACAGAGACAGCTGACTCCCTGGACAGTCCCCAATATTCTTTATAATGTTGGAGCATCTGTCTTTGGCCTTCTGGCCCAGAACATCTGACAGACCTTAAGTGAAGCAGGAATTATGAAGGAATAGCTTACCCTGTAGTGGCAGAAACAATCAACTGTACTTCATCTCTTCTTCTTCTTCTTCTTCTTCTTCTTCTTCTTCTTCTTCTTCTTCTTCTTCTTCTTCTTCTTCTTCTTCTTCCTCCTCCTCCTCCTCCTCCTCCTCCTCCTCCTCCTCCTCTTCCTCCTCTTCCTCCTCTTCCTCCTCTTCCTCCTCTTTTTCCTCCTCCTCTTCTTTTTCCTTTTTGGACAGCATTTTGTCTGCAGGTGAAATTAGGGTATTTCTTCAAATGAAATTGGGCTAGCTTGCCACAATTAAAGCAACTGCATATGAAGGTTTTTCAATGCTCATCATCTTCTCAAAGTTGAATGGAGATATTCTCAGTAGCTGATGTGTCTCAATGTCAAAAAAGCCTTTAATAAAAAAATAATCTTTAAATGCCATATTCTGTGAGGCTCTGAGATTTTTGAAGATGATCTGTCTATCATAGTATATCTGAACAAGCAAATTTTGCTTGTCTCCAGCTGCCTATTACCTGCTCAACCCAGGATGTATACTTCAGAGATGATCTAGACTAATATGATATGACCATGAGTTTGACCATGTATTAACTTGCATTACTTAATTATTTTAAACAGTTTGTAATAGTAGCTATTTAAATGGACTGGGACTAACCCTTGTATTTTAAAATGAATTGTATGGCATAATGCTTACTCAAAACTTGAAACATGCAAATATGTTATAACAAATTAATCTTAAATTTTATATCAGTATACAAAGATTTATACCAATGAAAATATTGAACCTGTATCAATATACAACATTTTTGTATCAATGTAAGAAAATGTAACTTCAACTTTGCATTAAAATATAAAGATCTCTACCAAGGTAAGATTATGGCTATAAGATGCTTTTAAGAGTAGATTCAATAATCCATCCATAATTGTCTAATTATATTTCTAGGGATAGCTTGCCATTCTGGTCATTTTTGTTCTTTGGCTTTGTGTCTGGATAGCTCTATTGATTGATTTTTATCCACTAGCAGCTTGTATATTCCCCTTCAGATACTAAGAACTAGCCATCAAGATGAACTGTTCAAGCTAGTTCCAGGTCAGTTCCTCCAAGTCTGTTTCTGAAGTGTGTGGTATCTTCAGAAATAGGACCGTACCTTTAGATTCTTAAAGGCAACCAAGGGAATGGCAATAATACACATTATTTTGTGGGTCTCTAAGACTACCCTAAGCAGCAAAATCAAAGGCAGGTTTCCCAAGCCTGGTGCTGGGGTTTCTATCAGATTAGCATATGGCTGTTGGAGTAAAGCACTGCCACCCCAAGTGGTGTAACTTCAATATGTGTATAGCACACATATTTGTATACTTCCAGTATGTATTTTTAAGTAAACATGAAATAATGCTTCCCTATGACTTTCCAAGCACTCTTAGTGTTATTTCATCCTCTCCCTGTATATCAACCTCCTCCCTCCCCAGTCAAAGTCCTCCCTGTTTTCTGCTCTCTCATTTATACCACCTCTGTCCACCCATTCCATGCTCTTCAGCAACTTCCTCACACCCAGTGTCTCTTTTTACCTTACTGGTTTCTGACGTTACTGTTGGTTACAAACTATCATCTAAAGATTTGAAGCTGTGCTCCACAAATGAGAAGGAATGTTTGACATTTGGTATTCTGAATCTGGGTTACATTAGTACAGTATTCTGTACTGCAATCTCTCTGGCTGCAAATGTCCTCACTTCCTTTTTCTTTACAGATGAATGGAATCCCATTGTGTATGTGACACACTTTCATTGCTCATTTATAAGTGGAAGGACATCTAGGTTCTTTACATTTTCTAGCTTTGTTAACAGAGTGACAATGACAATGTCTGAGCAAGTATCTGTAAAAAATAGGATATGAAGTCCTTTGGGCATGTGTCAAGGTGAAATAAAACTTTTTGATACTTCTCAATGTTGATTTCCATAGTGACTGTAGAAGTCTACAAGCAGATCAACATGGAATGAGGGATCCTGTACCTCCATACCTGCATCAGCATTTGTTGTCAGCTGTTTTCTTTTTATTATAAAAAGTAGCTCCCCAATAACAAACAATCAAATGAGAATATGCCTACATAATATTGGACTATAGGCAAGTCTACTTAGTATGTTTTATATTGATTATTAATTTGGGAGGGTCCAATTTACTGTGGGTGGTGCCAACCCTGAACAAGTGTCATATTGTTAAAGTGATACATTTTCAAATGCCTTGTATAAAGGCATTTGGAATGTATAAAGATGCAGAACTGAGCAAGCTGTGAGTAGCAAGCCAATAAATAGTGTTCCTCCATGACTTTTGTTTCAGTTCCTGCCTCCAAGGTCTTTTCCCTGCTTGAGTTCCTGCCCTGACTTCCTCAGTGAGCAATTCTTATCTGGAAGTGTAACGAAAACAAACTCTTTTTCCAAGTCGTTTTTTTGTCATAGTGTTTTATCATAGCAATAGGCAACTTATCTAAGATGTTTCCCTATGTGTATGAATGTTTACAAGGCATTTGAAAACTGTATCACTTTAATAAGATGGCATTAGTAGTCTTTTACAGTTTGGGACCTGTCAAGTTGAAATCAAGATGCAATAAATAATTTAAACAGACCCATGTTACCCAGTAGAAGCAGCAATCCCAACATCCTCTGTAGAGATGGTTTAGTGCTCATAATTAGTACTTATAATTATTGTTCATAATTAGTGGTTAAATTTCTGTAATCTGTTGTTGCAGAAAGTTTTATTCTTTTCTTCAGTTTTAATAGACAGTTTTGTTCAGTATAATAATCTGGGTAGACAGCTGTAGTCTTTCTTGGCAAAGAATACACCTTCCCAGGCCCTTAGGCTTTAAAGTTTTCTGTCAAGTAATCTAGTCTTATTCTATTTGGTGTGCCTTGTTTTCTGCAGTTTCCATACCTTTTCTCTGGTCTTTGTTTATTTTTTGTACTTTAACTGTAGTATAACATGAAGCAGTTATTTCTGGTCTTGTCATTTTGGTATTCTATAGGCCTCTTGCACTTTTATTGACATCTGTTTCTTTAGAGTTGGGAAAGCTTATTCAATTATTTTACTGAAGATATTCTCTATGCCTTTGCTGTGATATTCCCCTTCTTTGTCTATAATTTGAAGGAGGTCTTTTCATGGTGTTCTAAAACTCTCTCATGTTCTGTTCATATTCAAACATTTTTTCCCTCATTGAACTTTACTGATGATCTAATTTCTCTACTCTGTGTTTCTCCTTTGATTCTATTTCCAACAGGATTAATTCTGTTGGTAAGGCTTCCAACATGGTATTATCTTTGCTTATTGGCCTTTTAATTTCCACCATTGTCTTAGTTTGGATATGTTTTAAAAATTTAAACTCTAGTTTTATATCCTAGATTGACTTCCTCGTTTCATTCATCTTCTCGTCTTTGTTGTATTTGTTTGATCATGGTTATTATCATGCTTCTGAATTGAGTTCTTGGTCATTTTCAAAAGAGCTATTACTATAGGATTTTTTTTTTTAAATCTCTGGGTTAGGATTTTCATATTTGGAATTAGTTGGTTTGTTGATTTCTTTCATCTTCTTTCTTTCTTCCTTTCTTTTTCTTCCTTCATTCACTTGCCCCCATTCCCTCCTTTCTTCCCAGTTTCACCCTTACAAATCCCTCTCCCCATTACCCATTATGGATAGTTCTCAGAGGAGTGAAAGGGGACCAAGGGTCATAGTCCCTAGAAGATTGCAGTCTCAGGGCAACAAGGATTTATAGTGTTGTTAAGGAGAGCAGAAGGAATATGTCTGTTCCTACGTGCCACTTGAGCAGGGTAGAGAGTTTCTGATAGGGAGGGATCTGAGATCTGGTGAATCCCAAAAAGAGGAATAGCATCCAGAATGATGTTCCTGTCCTAGACAGGCAAGCACAGGGCACGGTGAATAGTTGCCTATTAAGGTAAGACCCCTTGCTAAAAGCACCACACACTTCAGTTTCAAATTTTTGAGAAATCAAGCTCATACTCACTTAGAAGCATCTTCCATAGGGATATTTTTCACAGTGTTGGAAGGGGCTATGCAAGCTGCCAAAGGAGAAAACTTATCAACAGGCCCACCTAGCTGCAAAGACTGAGAATCACGAGTGTGGCACTGGAAAGACATTCCCCAAAGTGAAATAGTGGCACTTATGGAGGCAACAAATAGCTGTCTAATTGGACTCACAGCCTTCTCAGCTGAAAGGAATTAATAGTTCATAGATGTAAACTAGCAAAGAACCCATGGGTGGAAAGGCCCCAAACTGTAAAGGACTACTAATGCCATCTTATTAAAGTGATACCGTTTCAAATGCCTTGTAAACCTTCATACACGTAGGCAAACATCTTAGTTAAGTTGCCTCTTGCTGTGATAAAACAACTTGGAAAAAGAGTTTGTTTTCGTTACACTTCCAGATAAGAACTGATCAGAGCAGGAACTCAAGCAGGGAAAAGACCTTGGAGGCAGGAACTGAAGCAAAAGTCATGGAGGAACACTGTTTACTGGCTTGCAACTCACAACTTGCTCAGTTCTGCATCTTTATACATTCCAAATGCCTTTATTTTGAAAACTGTATCACTCTACTATTATGACACTTGTTCAGGGTTGGCACCACCCACAGTAAATTGGACTCTCTTAAATCAATAATCAATAAAAATACTACTAAGCAGACTTGCCTATAGTCCAATATTATGTAGGCATATTCTCATTTGATGTTTGTTATTGTCAGATGACTCTGCCTTTTGTCACAATGACAAAACACCAGCCTAGTTACTGTTCTATTGCTGAGAAAAGCCACCATGACCAAGACAACTCCTTAAAAAACATTAAATTGAGGGCAGTTTTAGAGAGTTCCTTGTTGATCATCATGGCAGGAAGCAGACAGGCAGATTGGTATCGTGATGGAATGGAACAGTAGCAGAGAGCTTTATGCTTTACATTCTGATGCTCAGGAGAGAGAGAGAGAGAGAGAGAGAGAGAGAGAGAGAGAGAGAGAGATTGATTGAGAGGGAGGACAGGAGAGGAGAGAGGAGAGACTAGGCCTGGAATGGGCTTTTGAAATGTTAAAGCCCATCTCTGGTGACAAACCTCCAACAAGGCCAATGAGGCAATACTTTCTAAGCCTTCCCAAGAAGTTCCATTAACTAAGGATCAAGCATCCAAATATATAATCATATGGGAGACATTCAAACTACAACAGCAACCAGCAAATATGTAACTGAATTCAGTTTCCAGCACCCACTTTTTGTCTTAACTCAGCGTCTTCCTTGTCCTGGAAACACATCCAAACACCCATGTGTATATATTGTACACACACGGCAAATACACACAAAGCATTTTGTAAATTTTTATTTCATACAGTCTGCTTCCTTATGTACCCCATCATGCCCATAACAACATCATATCTTCTTTTGATGAATCATACCCTGCTATGGCCAATGATATATGCTAAGTCCAGTCATATATGCATCAGTTATGGACCACGAGGTGGAGCATGGAAAAACGTCTAGTGGCTGTATCCTCAAGGAACAATTACCCCCCCATTCTCTGGAAAATATCCACTGTTACCAACTCCTTACTATGTGGTAAGGTCAGAAGATAATCTGCCCCAAGGAGGCTGGAATTGCTGGTTGACTTCATCCTCTGTAGCTCTTCTGCAGGGAAAGCAGCTGTTGTGACTCCACAATTGCAGTAGCCATGAGGTGGGCAGAAATCCATTTCATGGCTCTCCTTCCAATCATTATTCAGGAAACATAAACATTCATAAGTGTTTTTAAACAGTAAAGTAGAAACGTATGAAAAACTTTGTGTGCTTGTATGCATGCATGGTGTGGGTGTGTGTGTGTGTGGTGTGTCTGTATATGTGTCTCCATATGCACATGCGGACTGGAGTGTCCTGCTCTATTCCATGGCTTCTCACTGAACAGACTGTCAGTCACAGCTGCCAGGCTCCAGTGGTCCTTCTATCCATCCCATAGTTTCCAGTGCAGTGTTGCAGACACATGCGCAGCCTTGACCTGATTTTCCCATGGTACTAGCCACCTGACTGTGGGTGCTCATGCGTGTATAGCCACCTGACTGTGGGTGCTCATGC
>JADRCH010000074.1:11327531-11350548 GCA_019843965.1 Rhynchomys soricoides
TGTGGGTGCTCATGCGTGTATAGCCACCTGACTGTGGGTGCTCATGCATGTAGAGCAAGTACCCTTACCACTGAGCCAGCTCCTCAGCTCAGAGAAAAAGCTTAATTGTGACTTGTTTTAACAGAGTATGTCTGGGCACACTGCAGTGACAGGAGTATCCAATGAAGCTCTCCATTTGCATGAGACAGTAAAGGAGGATGACAACCCTGAAAATGGACCAAAGGAAGGTAGGAAATAGGATTTAGGTATACGGAATGCTGCTATAGAACAGTACTGTGTTCCCTCAGCAAAAGAGTTACTACTAACTATTTATGAAGGTGAAAGGGTAAGTCAGTGATTAGATGCCCTGCATGTTATCACAGTCAGGGAACAGGTAAACAGAGAGATAGCCACTGGGAGAGCAGGACTATGACTCACATCGAAAGAAAGTCTATACTTGGGAACTTTGAGGAAGTGAAGGAAAGTGGAGAGAAATAGAGACTGAAAAACCCAGTGAATGCAGGTGGTCAGCGAGGGGAAGTGAGGTGTGTGTGCACAGTGCATTCTGGAGAAATAGAAAGCCTTCAAAATGGTAGAGCTCCCAACATTAAAACCTATCTGAAAAGAACATACTGTCAGACACCTAATCTAAGCTGTAATTTTCAAGCAGCTGATCATGCAGAGATATCTTTTGAAGAAGCTGATCATGTAGAGTTATGTTTTGATTATGTCAGTTAAACATACATGATCAACCACATATGTATATGATAATGTTATGCCTCATGGGTAATTCACAGTGTACTATTTATGGTCCAAAATATAAAATAGGACTGGAAAGAAGAATGATATTGACTTAACTGTACGGAGATCAAGAAAGTCATCAAAAATTAATAAAAAAAAAAAAAACCAACTTGAGAGAATAAATGAGTTCACAGGGTTTCAAATTAGAAGATAAATTCTATCTTGTTAGAAGGCTAAGAATTCCAGGCCCCAACCAGTATGGCACAGGGCATTTTTAGGATTAAGTACTGCTTCCCACCATTTTACGGCAGTGATGTGCACATACTAGGGACATGAAGCATGTAACTAGTGCAAGGGCTTTCTGGTCTCCTTCCCCCAGCAGAGCTATCCTAGCCAGCCCTAATGATGCAGCTCCCAGCTCCTACCCATCCTTGTCAGCTACAACCTAGGCTTTAAATCATAGGAGAACTTCTTTGAGGCATCCGGCAACAAGGATGGTTTTGAAGCTTCAACCATACTCCTGCCAGGTCCTCAAAACTTCTGGCATCCTGGCTCTCAACTGATTAGTTTTTCTTCCCCTTTTCCATAGATGTACAGAACCAATTAACTCTAGCATGTATGGCATGTCTCTGGTGAGGCCTTTGCTCATTGTGCGTTTTCTACTGTTTGAATTGAATTGTTATGGTTAACTCACTGGTATGTGAAGTCATCTCAAGGAACCTTGAGCCCTTGGCTTACCTTTAAACCTGATAGTAGTATATTGATATTGACTGTCCTGTGGTTGCTGTGGACAGCAATACTAGGTGAGACCCCAGGTGCTCAGTGGGTAAATGGGGCTCAGCCAAGCCATGAGCTGGAGTTGCTTGTGACCTACCTGTCAGGTCCAAGAGTAAGAACAGAGGGTTATGGTACAGAATGCTGGCCAATCCCAGTGACATAAAATGGCCTGGATCAGAAAATAGGTCCAAAAAAGTGGATAATCAGCAAGACTCCTTAGGACTAGCCAAGATTGGTGAATATTGCTCAGAAGATATCCTGGTCTTTTACCACGCTATGAAGGCCCAAAGCAGGGGGCATAAAAATGATGAGAAGCTAGAAGACAAAGCTAAAGAGGTCTAAAACCCAGTCTTCTATACAGCTCTCAGGCAATTCAATGCAGGGAGCTAGATATCCTAGAGCACATCTTGCTTGTCATGAACCCACGGTGCCACTGGGGATAAAGTGGTCAGAGTCACTATATCAGGAGCAGTTTCATGTGAGAAACATTGTCCAGTCTCAAAGATGAGCTGGGCTCTCTCATATTATTTTTCTGAGCTTGAATTAAGCTGCAGGTGGATCCCAAAGAGAAGCCTCAAGCATGTTCTTCTATGAGACAAGACAGTCTAAAATCCCTGCTAGTGTAGCCTCAGGGTATGGAGTCCTCTAGTGAAAATGTGTACATGAAGGTGCACTTGCAAGGACTAGTAGGATCCAGTCATATTCGGTACTCTGGGAAGAGATCAGTGGATGATGGAGTAGATTGTGTAGAAAAGGAATAGACAGAGTCAAGGTTGCAATGTAGGGCAGAGAGGACTGACAATCAGGATAGGACCCCAGAAAAGACAATCACCACGAGGCACACCATGAATTCTTAGCTGCTTCTAGGTTACTAAGAGAGGAGGGGAGAATGACGGGAGGAATTTGGAGTACAGGAGTGGAGGGAGGAATTCAGAAAATGGAGATGAGACGCAAAGGGGAATGCAGATGGGGTGAGAGAGGAGGATTCTGAGAGCTGTTCCAGGCTTCTGGGGCAGGATATAGGGTAGACATGCCTAGGAAAAGACAGAGGGGCCTGGTTATGAAATCCATCTCAGGTAAGTATAGCACTAGACACAGCTTGTCTGTGCCAAAAAGGTAGTCACACAGAGCAGCCCACCATGAGCAACACTCAGAGAAGAGACAGGGCTCCTGAACAGAGTAGAATTCATAGTCTACAGAAAGGAGCATTGTGATGATCTGGGAAAGGGACTCATCTGGATGGGTCAAGGGAGTGTAGATAGTAAGAACAAAGTAACATAATCCTGGAGAGTTTAGAGCAATAGGTCAAAGGGCACTAATGCTGAAGCAGCTTTATGCTCTCAGCTGAAACCTGATAGAATGAGTCCCTCCCTTGGTGGGCAATTTGTGCAAATGGAGAAGATAGACTTGCATGCCCCCAAGTTCCTGACCTGGAGCCAGTATCACACAGAGTCTTGGGAACCTTTCTTCCCAGAAAGAGAAATGCCAGTGCTAGGCTTGACAAAAGTGTTTCTACCAAATTCCCTTAGAGCAGAACTGCAAAAGAGATACCTGAGCTGTGCCCCACCATGTCTGATGTTCCATCCTTGCAGTTTCACTAGGCCTACCTCACACATGCATCATGAATAATACTATAGGAAGACCCATGTGCTGACAGCTACTGTTCCAGAGGCCGTGCCATTAAGGACATAGCCAGCCTTTCTCTGTTTAAAGGTATGGCCTGATGCATAAGGTGCTCTGAGAAGGTAATTCACTCCAGTAGTTACAACATGCTTATTGTGCCCCTGTGTACATCACCAGGCACATGATCTTCCCACTTGCTTTCAAATGTCTCCAAACTTGTTCCCCTCTTGATAGCCCGTCAGAGGATGGACCAAATGCCTGCCTGGTACTATGGTGAGAGCCAAGTGACCATTTTGAACCTTCCTTTGGCCCCATACAATAGGCCTCCTGCAGAACTGTATCTATCACAAGGCACACAATGACTTGTTACTTGTTAAGTGAGTCTGGACATGACCACCAACCCTAATTTTCCTGTGCTTTCCAGCTATATTTGTATGGTCTGCCCCACACTATAGCCATTGTGAGCATCAGGTCTCTGTACCCATCTTTGATTCCCAGTCTTAAAATCTTCTTGGATGAGCTTCTTTAGATCTGATTCACCAGTAACTAGCTGCTTTTGGCTACTCCTAACAACATTAGGGCTGACATGTCTGGGCAGCCCCATCTCTGTACTCTGCAATATTACTATCAGGAAAACTTCCTTATGGTCCCCCTTTGCATCTGCTCTGAGCTACAACAGTCCTGGCCTCTCTGTCCTCATTACACCTAGGGTGCTTAGATTGGACACTCATCAATATCCCTGGGCCTCAGCCTGTTAGCTTTAAGAAAGGATGATAAATAGAGACATGGCATGCCCAAGGTGCTTTGCTTTGAAAAGTGATGAAGATTCTCTTCTAAACTGGAATATAGATGACTGAACTAGGTGCTGCAACCTCAGCCAAGGTTACTCATATCTCGTCATGGAGACATCTCTGATATGTTCAACAGGACTCTAAACCAGTACGAGGGAGGAAATGATGAAATATAGGCAGCAGTGGAGGGCTGGGTACAATATGCTTGACTATTTTCATATTGAGCCACCTAGAAGGTAGAAGGGTTGTTCAGCTTCTCAGCAGAATAACCAAGGCCCACAGAAATGCAGATTCTGAAAGCCACAAAGTTAGTTAAAGGGGCTGGTTTTAATGTCTCCTCACAATTCCCCGTAGTAGTAACTAATGGCTCCTTTTTACTGAATCTTTCTAAAGGCGTGTTGAAGACATAAAGCGCTCGTTCTTCATGCTAAGTTCAAGCTCAGAGGTCCCTTCATCAGCACATGTTTAAGAAATTGCCTCTATGGATCCATGACTCAAGCCAGCTCACTGTTTAAAAATCCACCTTTTATGGCTTGTGAGTCAGGTCACTTCTTGTTTATTGAGTTGCATCCTGGAAGGTAAGGTTAGCCCATGCTTAAATGAATGTTTCTATGAACCCATGGTTTAGAAATGGCCATGTTGAAGAAGCAACCTCACCAACTTGTGGATCACTTTAGAGCATCATTAAGAACCGCTCTCATGGACCCATGAGTGGTGGTGGCCCATTTTTAGGAGTGGACTCACTGGATCTGTATCAGATGTACCCATCTTTCTTTATAGCACTTCAAATGCTCAAAGACAAATAGTACTGTCACCACACACTATGAAACACATTGTATAACCAGCTCTCCTGGGTTTAACTTCTGGCTTATTCACTGAGCAGGGATAAAGATATTATTAGTAATAGCCAGAAACTGGAAACAACAGACATGTTCCTCAACTGGTGTGTTTACACAAAGGAGCATTACTAAGCTGCTAAAAACAATTGCAGAAATGGATGCAACTAGAAAAAAAAAATCATCCTGAGTGACTGAGTGAGATAGCCTGGACCCGCAAAGACAAACATGGTATTTACTCACCTAAAAGTAGGTAGCAGCTGTAAAGAAAGGATAACCATGCTAGACTCCACAGACCCAGAGAAGCTAAGTAACGAAGAGGGCTCAAGAGGGGACACTTGAATCTCACTGAGAATGGGAAATAGAATCGACATGGGGGCGGAGGAGGGATGGTGGGGGATGGGAACCGAAGGGATCAGGTTGGGGGAGAGGGGCTGAAAAAGAACTAAGAAAGACAACTGGAACCAGGGTGCATCTTGGGGATGGACTAGAAACCTAGTAAAGTGGTGTGGAAATTGTGGGAGAGGCCAACCAATGCTTAGTCCAGCTTGAGGCACATGCCATGAGCAGGAGTCCACCCCTGATACTGCCTGGAGGGTCAGGACCCAGAGACTGGTAGCCTGGAAACCTAGGATAAAACCAAAAACTACTAGCAAAAAAAAAAAAAAAAGTCAATGAAATGACTCCTAATGATATTCTGCTAAATTCATAGATTGGTGCCCAGCCCAGTTGTCATCAGAGAGGCTCCACCCAGCAACTGAGGGAAACAGATGCAGAGACCCACAGCCAAACGTTAGGCAGAGCTTGGGGAATCCTGTCAAAGAGGGGAAGGGAGGACTGTAGGAGCCAGAAGGGTCAAGAACACCACAGGAAAAGCCTACAAAGTCAACTAACCTGGGCCTACAGACGCTCACAGAGACTGAACCACCAACCAGAAAGCGTGCACGGGACTGACTTAGGCCTTCAGCACAGATGCTACAGTTGTGTGTAGTTTGGTCCTCCTGTAGGACTCCTAACAGTGAGAGCAGGGGCTGTCTCTGTTCCTTCCTGTTCTCATCTCTCCTTAGATATGGGGCTTGGGGCCGAGAAAACAAAACTCTTCCCTCTCTGTGTGCAGAAATTTCAGTCAAGCCAAGAATCAGGGCAGTGCTTTGAGAATCAACACACAAGGTAATAGCAACAGTTGAGAGACACAGGCAGGAGGGGCTGAGTGAGCTGGAAACATGTACATGCCTTTAAGGTGGGTGCTTAAGACTGGTGTTGCCAGAACTTTGGGCTTTAAAACCGTTATTTTAGTATGACATCCTTTTTATTCACTCTGAACACTGTCTTCTTATGGCCACAGGCAGGCAATCCGTTTGCTGAGACCACATACGATAGAAAATAATGAGATACCAGATGGGTTAGAAAAGCAATCAGCTGCAGCTGGAGGCATGATCATAAACTATTATACGGTGTTACACAGGGAGACAGTAAGGGTGGGACTTAGGACGGCTGGGCTGGAAGTGGTCCTTGACCTGCAGCCCCCTTTCAGCTGGACCCCGAGGAAGGAAATAGGCTACATTTTGTGATTGGAGAGTTTTCATTTACATGGTGTCTGCTAAAGTGGGGGGGGGGGAGATGGAACAATTACTAATTTCCAATAGTTAAAGTCTATACTGAGCTGGAGAGATGACTCAGAGATTAAGAGCACCGGCTGCTCTTCCAAAGGACCTGGGTTCAATTTCCAGCACCCACAGGGCAGCTCACAACTCTAGCTTCAGGCAAAACACCAATGCACACAAAATGAAAATAAATAAATCATTAAAAAAGCCCTATACTATAAATACGGTTCTCATTTTTAAATGACAATGAGCTGAATGTGTTGGCCCATGCCTGAAACCCCAGCACCTGTAACAAGTACAGGCAGGAGGATCCAGCTACTGAGTGACTTGGAGGCCAACTTGGGTTATAGGAGACACTCTCTCAAGTCATATCACACTGAGGCTGGCACGCACTGGGCCTGGTTTTCCTGCTGCTCAATACCTCTACTCACCCCATGAGAAATCTGCCAGCATGAGGGAGATTATTTTCCTCGTCTCTGCTTTCACTGGGGACAAATCACGTTGTTTAAGCATTATTTCCCCAAAGAGGGGCTGGGAAATGTCTGACAGACAATGATCAACTATGAAGGATCACAGGTCTGTAACCAATGCCATGGCTGTCCTCATTATTCTGCAGCTAAGGAATCCTCTGGGGGCTATATTAGGTCTTCAGGGCAAGTTGCTTATGCAAAATGAAAAGGAAATTATGAGAGATTTCTCCTGCTAAGAATTTATGAGCAGGATAAATTTAGAATGTCATAAAAATGTCAACACGCCATAAAGGAAACTTTAATGTAGGCTTCTTCAAGACATCTTGGACAAAACAGAGATAATAAACAAGTTATAAATTAAGGTTCTCTCTGGCAGCTTCAGACTGAGAGAGGCTGCATTTTGGAGGAGGCAACAATATTTACCCTAAAAATACACTTATAGATGAGGTTACTAGTTTCTTGGTAACAAATTAACTGCAGAAGAACAAAATGTTAAGAGTCACCTGGCTCCAAAGCAGCTCTGGATTGGTTTAGTTACTGATAAACTCTTCTGGTCTTACTGTAAACATCTTTCAGGGAATCCTGCATGACTCTGGGCTGCTGTGAACCTCATGCTGATTTCCCAGGCCTCTGGATAAATTGCTCATCCAAATCCCTGCATGAATCCTTCTTCCTGTTGATCTCCAAACAGGCAGCCTACAGGTATCTTCAAACAGGAAAGGGCAAACATAATTTGGGTACACTGAACTCAATACATTATGACAGATGTTGATAACGGTAAATGTTTACATCTACTGTTCTGACCCATACCAGCAGAAGGTGGGCATGTGCTTCAGGAGAAAATGGTCTCCATCAGCAAGGGTCAGATACAACAATTGGACCTACTAGAGATGAATTATGTCGATAACAACACACATGAACTATGGGAGGAATTATTACTCCCCTCGGGATTCATGTAAGGAAACTTGCCTGTTTTGTAAATGGTAATGTTTAAAGATTTGTAGGCAGGTAGTCTGCTTCTAGAATTCATGTGAAAATAAAACTGTTTGATTTTACAAAAGGCAGTAAATAATGAAAGTGGTATTTTTGAAAAAGTGGTGTCATTTTTCATGAGGGATGAAACAAGTAAAATGTGAAACTTGCTAAAGAGATTCAGCTGCAGCTTAGACACAACGGAGCGGAAAGTAGCTGTGAAGAACTTAGGCAGAGCACAGCACAGGAGACAATGGGAAGGTGAGCCCTGTGGAGGCAGAAGAGTTCATTCAGCACATTGGAAAGGAGTTCCTGAAGGAAATGATGGAGCATGAGGAGGGGAGGTCACACTAGAAGGCACAGAGCTGATAAGATACCAAACCACACAAGTCTCAGCTAGACAATGAAATGACATCTCACACACACTGCAGCAAAGCCTCAGGATGCTGACAAAGAGATGACCTTAAAAGGCAGCCAGCAACACCAGAAGACACAACTGGCATCTCCAAATGAGAGAATACTGTTGTCAACCTGTTATTTAACCACCAGTAGCACGGTTCTTTCAAAAATAAAAAGCAATATAATTCTACCAAAAGATAAAGAGAAGCTGGGGATATTTATGACCAGTAGTAGCCGCTCTTTGCTACTTTGTAGGTTTTCTCACCCTTTATACCTCTGCTTTCATCCCCTATCATTAGATAGGAGACAAAGGATAGAGGGGGCAGGGAGAAAGAGAGAGTGAGAGAGAAAGAGAGAGAGAGAGAGAGAGAGAGAGAGAGAGAGAGAGAGAGGAGACAGAGAGAGGAGAGGAATCCTTGAATCTGATTTCTTCCTTGTTTCTTCTTTAGCACAACTAACAAACTGCAACCAATTCTGCTAAACCTCCACCAACCCCACCTATGGAGCCCTAGCATTTATACACCCTCTGAAAAATTCCCAGAATTGCAAATATCATGCAACCACAGAAACTATCTGCAGCTAGCAAAACCATGTCTCTGCCACAGCACAAGGCAAACCACAGTCAGCTTACTTGAAGCAGTCCCATATCTCCACACCTAGAATTAAAACAAAAGCATATTCTTAAATTATTTCTCTCTTTTTTTAAAAGAAATCAAAATTCCAGAATTCTCATTATGACCAATGATCTTCATTGAAGGTACTTCTAAAAGATATACTTCAAATCCCATGAAAATGCTCTTAGAATGTCAGCCCAGATTACAAGAAGGGTAGTCAGTGACATGTCAGTCAGTAACCTAAGGATTGGCCCTCACTGTACCAAAAAAGAACACTGTCCACATTGTGGAGTAAAAAATAAAAACAAAATTCTGAAAGTTCAAGCTGCATTGTTTAAGAGCAAAGCTCAACTAATGAAACTTCTTGTAGTACGTGTATTGCATTTTTCTTTTAAAATTAACTTTATTGTTTTTAAGTGCATGTATGTGCATGTGCATTTGAGTGCAAGTGCCCAGAGACCATAGATGGAGCTGGGGTGATAGGTAACTGAGAGCCACCGAAATGGGTGCTGAGAACTGTACTGAAGCTGAAATCAACCATGTACAAACAAAAAGAACTACACAAAGAATCAACAAAACCAGGAGCTGGTTCTTTGAGAAAATCGACAAGATAGATAAACCCTTAGCCAGACTCACCAAAGGGCACATAGACAGTATCCGAATTAACAAAATCAGAAATGAAAAGGGAGATATAACAACAGATTCTGAGGAAATTAAAAAAATCATCAGATCCTACTACAAAAGCAACTACTACTATACACAACAAAATTGAAAAATCTGGATGAAATGAAGAATTTTCTACACAGATACCAAATACCAAAGTTAAGTCAGGATCAGATAAACCATCTAAACAGTCCCATAACCCCTAAAGAAATAGAAGCAGTCATTAAAAATCTCCCAGCCAAAAAACACCAAGAACCAGACGGGTTCTGTGCAGAATTCTATCAGCCCTTCAAAAAAGACCCAATACGAATACTCTTCAAACTATTCCATAAAATAGAAACACAAAGAATACTACCCAATTCATTCTACAAGGCCACAGTAACACTGATACCAAAACCTCACAAAGACCCAACAAAGAAAGAAAACTTCAGACCAATTTCCCTTATGAATATCGATGCAAAAATACTCAATAAAACTCTTGCAAACCAAATCTAAGAACACATCAAAACGATCATTCATCACGATCAAGTAGGCTTCATTCCAGCGATGAAGGGATGGTTCAATACCCAGAAATCCATCAATGTAATCCACTGCATAAACAAACTCAAAGAAAAAAAAACCACATGCTCATTTCGTTAGATGCTGAAACAGCATTTGAAAAAATTCAACATCCCTTCATGATAAATGTTGGAACGATCAGGAATTCAAGGAGCATACCTAAACATAGTAAAAGCAATATACAACAAACCAGTAGCCAACATCAAACTAAATGGAGAGAAACTTGAAGCAATCCCACTAATATCAGAGACTAGACAAGGCTGCCCTCTCTCTCCCTATCTATTCAATATAGTACTTGAAGTTCTAGCTAGAGCAATTAGACAACACAAGGAGATCAAAGGGATACAAATTGGAAAGGAAGAAATCAAAATATCACTATTTGCAGATGATATGATGGTATACTTAAGTGACCCCAAAAAATCCACCAGAGATCTGCTACAGCTGATTAACAACTTCAGCAAAGTGGCTGGATACAAAATTAATTCAAACAAATCAGTAGCCTTCCTATACTCGAAGGATAAACAGGCTGAGAAAGAAATTAGGGAAATGACACCTTCCACAATTGTCACAAACAATATAAAGTATCTTGGTGTGACTCCAACCAAACAAGTGAAGGAGCTGTATGATGAGAACTTCAAGCCTCTGAAGAAAGAAATCCAAGAAGACCTCAGAAGATGAAAAGATCTCCTATGCTCATGGATTGGCAGGATTAATATAGTTAAAATGACCATCCTGCCAAAAGCAATCTACAGATTCAATGCAATCCCCATCAAAATTCCAACTCAATTCTTCATAGACTTAGCAAGAGCAATACTCAAATTCACATGGAATAACAAAAAACCCAGGATAGCAAAAACTATTCTCAACAATAAAAGTACTTTTGGGTGAATCAGCCTCCCTGACCTCAAGCTGTACTACAGAGCAGTAGTGATAAAAACTGCATGGTATTGGAAAAGTGACAGGCAGGTAGACCAATGGAATAGAATTGAAGACCCAGAAATGAAACCACACACTTAAGGTCACTTGATCTTTGACAAAGGAGCTAAAACCATCCAGTGAAAAAAAGACAGCATTTTCAGCAAATGGTGCTGGTTCAACTGGCGGTCTACATGTAGAAGAATGTGAATTGATCCATTCCTATCTCCCTATTTAAAGCTCAAGTCCAAGTGGATCAAGGACCTCCACATAAAACCAGATACACTGAATCTAATAGAAGAGAAAGTGGGAAAAGTCTCAAACACATGGCACAGGGGGAAAGTTCCTAAGAGAACACCAATGGCTTGTGCTCTAAGATCAAGAATCGACAAATGGGACCTCATAAAATTACAAAGCTTCTGTAAGGCAAAGGACACTGTAAACAGGACAAAATGGCAACCTACAGATTGAGAAAAGATCTTTACCAATCCTACATCTGATAAAGGGCTAATATCCAATATATACAAAGAACTGAAAAAGCTAGATTCCAGAGATCCAAATAACGCTACCAAAAAATTTTCATGGGGATTGCATTGAATCTGTAGATTGCTCTTGGCAGGATGGCCATTTAAACTATATTAATCCTGCCAATCCATGAGCATGGGAGATCTTTCCATCTTCTGAGGTCTTCTTGGATTTCTTTCTTCAGAGACTTGAAATTCTTGTCATACAGATCTTTCACTTGTTTGGTTAGAGTCACACCAAGATATTTTATATTGTTTGGGACAATTGTGAAGGGTGTCATTTCCCTAATTTCTTTCTCAGCCTGTTTATCCTTCAAGTATAGGAAGGCTACTGATTTGCTTGAGTTAATTTTGTATCCGGCCACTTTGCAGAAGTTGTTTATCAGCTGTAGCAGATCTCTGGTGGAGTTTTTTGGGTCACTTAAGTATACCATCATATCATCTGCAAATAGTGTTATTTTGATTTCTTCCTTTCCAATTTGTATCCCTTTGACCTCCTTGTGCTGTCTAATTGCTCTAGCTAGAACTTCAAGTACTATATTGAATAGATAGGGAGAGAGAGGACAGCCTTGTCTAGTCCCTGATTTTAGTGGGATTGCTTCGAGTTTCTCTCCATTTAGTTTGATGTTGGCCACTGGTTTACTGTCTATTGCTTTTACTATGTTTAGGTATGCTCCTTGAATTCCTAATCTTTCCAAGACTTTTATCATGAAGAGATGTTGAACTTTGTCAAATGCTTTTTCAGCATCTAATAGAAGAGAAAGTGGGGAAAAGTCTCAAACACATGGGCACAGGGGAAATGTTCCTGAACAGAACACCAATGGCTTGTGCTCTAAGATCAAGAATCAAGAATAGACAAATGGGACCTCATAAAATTACAGAGCTTCTGTAAGGCAAAGGACACTGTAAATAGGACAAAATGGCAACCTACAGATTGGGAAAAGATCTTTACCAATCCTACATCCCATAGAGGGCTAATATCCAATGTATACAAAGAACTCAAGAAGCTAGACTCCAGAGATCCAAATAACTCTATCAAAAAATGAGGGAAAGAGCTAAACAGAGAATTCTCAACTGAGGAAACTCGAAGGGCTGAGAAGCACCTAAAGAAATGCTTAACATCCTTAGTCATCAGGGAAATGCAAATCAAAACAACCCTGAGATTCCACCTCACACCAGTCAGAATGGCTAACATCAAAAACTCAGGTGACAGCAGATGTTGGCATGGATGTGGAGAAAGAGGAACACTCCTCCATCGCTGGTGGGAATGCAAGTCGATATAACCTCTTGGGAAATCAGTTTGGCAGACCCTCAGAAAAATGAACATAATACTACCTGAGGACCCAGCTCTTCCACTGCTGGGCATATACCCAGAAGATGCTCCAACATGTAATAAAGACACATGCTCCACTATGTTCATAGCAGCCATATTTATAATAGCCAGAAACTGCAAACAACCCAGATGTCCCTCAACAGAGGAATGGATACAGAAAATGTGGTACATTTACACAATGGAATACTACTCATCTATTAAAAAAATGACTTCATGAAATTTGCAGGCAAACCGATGGAACTTGAAAATATCATCTTGAGCAAGGAAACGCAGTCACAAAAGAATGAACATGGTATGTACTCACTGATAAATGGTTACTAACCCAAAAGTTCGAAATACCCAAGAGTCACTTCACAGCAACCATAGGGATGAGTGTGAGGTCCCAGATGGAGGACTTGGAGAAGGGACTGAAGGAGCTGAGGGAGTTTGCAGCCCCAGGGAGAGAGCAACAGTGTCAACTGGCTTGACCCCTCAATGCTCCCGGAGACTGGATCACAAACCAAAGAATACACATGGAGAGACCCATGGTGCTGGCCACATATGTTGCAGAGGAGGGTCTTGTTATCCATCAGGGGGAGCAGAGCTCCTTGGGCCTGAGAGTGTTAGATCCCCCAGTATAGGAGAATCCCAAGGAGAGAAGATGAGAGTGGATGGATGGGTGGGTGGGAGAATACCCCCATAGAGGCAGGGGGAGGAGGAAGGAATGGGGAGGTTCCAAAGAGGAGATCTGGAAGGGGGAAACATTTGAAATGTAAATAAAGTATGAAAAAAATAAATTAAAAAAAATGCATCCTGGAAGAGACTCCTTATGACAGCCTCTCTGCAGGCTCCCCCTAGTGATAATAATGAACATCACAAGAACTTTAAATCGCCAGTGCCAGAATGTGTCCAGAGTCGTGACAGGGGCACTTGCAGGCTTGCTTGGGTTTAGGTTATACTCTTCCCAACAGTTAAACTGTTGATGTTTATATTTATGGGAACTCTGAAAACTAACCTATTGTTATACAACTTATAACAATACAGACTGCTACCTAGAGACTTCCATTAAAGATCAAATTGATTAAATCAACTATGCACGAATATTAAGGTAGGAAATGCCATATGTAATGAAAAATGGAGGAGAAAAACTGTGCCAGACTAGCATTTTAGAGGAAGCTCATTTATCAACATATTTGCCAGAATTACACCGTCCAGTTACTTTCACAGTCTATCATGAGCTGTCTTCTCTGCGGTTGGGCTTTCGTGGTGGCGAGGCCCAAGCTTCTCTTGCTGTGGCTCCTCTCCATTTATGTGTTCCACTCCAGTGACAACTGTCTATGCGTTCTAACTCTCCTCGGTAGAGCTGCTTAATTACTTGCAGCTCTTTTGTGACCAAGCGGTCCTGGGCGTTCACTTCAGCGATGGCAGATTCGATAGTTTTCATTTCAAGTTCCATCTGAGTTAGGAAGGAGGCACTTGGAGTCTCACAAATGCACACTAAGTTTTCTGCAGTTGTTGCTTCTCCCTGAGACAAATGAAAGTGATGTGTTACTTAAAATCAGAATCCAGTTACCCTTCCTGTGTTGAATACGCATTTTTGCATCAGTAACTCCAAGAAATATTTAAATGCATGAAAAAAGAATTCTGTAGTTTTGAATATTTGAAATCAGTAACAACCCTTACAGTGTTTATATTCATAGGGACTGGAGAGATGGCTCCGTGGTTAAGAACACTTTCTGCTGTCCGAGAGAACCATTCAGTTCCCAGCACTTGGTCAGGCAGCTCATAACTCCTGTAAGTCTGATTCCAGAGGATGCAACACCCTCGTCTGGCCTCAGTGGGTACCATCCCTCACATGCACATAGCAAGATTCAGACATATACACAAATGTTAAAAATAAATACATTTTTAAAAATGATAAACAATTTTAATTTATCCTCAGTGTGTATACGGGTGCATGGGAGGTTCCGTGGTTTGCAAACAGGTCCTGGCACATGCTAGGAAGCTCTCTCCCACTCAGCCACAACCTCAGCTCTGGTTTACACTTGTGTTAACATTCATGTAATATGACAATACAAAAATTTATAAGAAAGTGTTTGAAAATTTTAATAGTGAACAGTGTAACTTAAGAATGAGTTACGATAATGATAGTCCCTAGTCCTCATCACAGAGATGATGAGGGTTTCAAGGCCAGTGGGGAATGATCATGAAGTCTGGCAGAGCCAGGACTCAGCTAGGGGCAGCCAGGAGTAGAACCCATGTGAGAAGTAAGGAGATATGAAGCAAAAAGAGCCAGCATATGCTGGCAGGAACATACACTGGCTCTAAATACCTACTTCCCATCTGAAACCACACACAAGCAACATCACCACAAAATTCTAAAATAAACATCTTCTGAGAAGATATCAAATCCAGGCTACTGCTGAAAGCATGCAGTGTGCTGGAGCAGCCTTGACTAGGACTACATGCTAAGACTTCAGAGACATGTAAACTGGTCTGTAGTTCCCATAAAGTTTTGTAACAAAATCCCTACAAGTATGGCATGAGTAGTGTCCCAGGCATTCCAAGATGCGAAGCTTTATCTCAGAGAGATTTGCAAAAGTGGATTCTTATAGTGTCTCAATTCCCAAGAAAACTCAAGAGACTGTCTTTTAAGAGAAATGAAGAAACAACAAAATATCGCTCATTCACTTGGATTAATCATAACCAAAACAGTTTCAAAATACTGAGTATGACAGTTAGGAGAACACAGTGTCTAGGTCACGACGTCTTGTCACCTGTGCTTTGAAGTCTCCACATAGAGAGGAATTGTTTCGAAGGACAGTACTCTAGTAACTGTATCCAGGAGACTTCAGCCCCACTAGGACCTGATAATGCTGATAAGACCTGGTGTTTCAAGTTTGCCTTAAGTTAGCACTAAGTCTGACAACTGAACGGTGGCAGGTACTGACATTTTTGAGTGGGAGATGTAAGCTGTTGCAGACAAAAAGCAAAGTATGCTGTCTTTGGACAGGCCATCCTTTCATGGTCATTCCACAGAGAAGGGTGACAGAGTCTGATAAAGGGATTACATTCGACTTCCAACATTATATTAGAAAACTGTCCAGAATGCTGCCCTGGGACACCACCCTACCCTGTGAGGTCACTAAGCCACAGAGCTAGACCAGGTGTTCCAGTGGGGGTTGGGGGGGAGGGTTCCAACTGCCACCTCAAGTGACATTCCAGCACAGGTGTTCCAGTTGCTTCCCCAGCCAAAGTGGTAACCCAAGATAGCAGCAAAATCTACACCCACCACCCTAGGCAACAAGTTGCCCCAAGCTCAGCTGAGAGGCAAAAGAGACAAGGTGCCTCCAAAGTTTCTCCAAACCAAAGATACAGAAAGGAAATAAAGCTCTGAAGCCACTAAATTGAGCAATCTAAAAGGAACAACAGAAAGATTGGTTTGCAAAAGACTCAATAAGCTAGCCACTTTCACCACAGAGTTTGGTGTTCCTTAAAGAAATCCCTGCGAATTTCATGAAGTCATTGTTTTTAATAGCTGAGTAGTATTCCATTGTGTAAGTGCACCACATTTTCTGTATCCATTCCTCTGTGGACGGACATCTGGGTTGTTTCCAGTTTCTGGCTATTATAAATATGGCTGCTATGAACATAGTGGAACATGTGTCTTTATTACATGTTGGAGCATCTTCTGGGTATATGCCCAGGAGTGGAATAGCTGGGTCCTCAGGTAGTATTATGTTCATTTTTCTGAGGGTCCGCCAAACAGATTTCCAGAGAGGTTGTATCCGCTTGCATTCCCACCAGCAATGGAGGGGTGTCCCTCTTTCTCCACATCCTCGCCAACATCTGCTGTCACCTGAGTTTTTGATGTTAGCCATTCTGACTGGTGTGAGGTGGAATCTCATGGTTGTTTTGATTTGCATTTCCCTGATGACTAAGGATGTTGAACATTTCTTTAGGTGCTACACAGCTATTAAAAACAATGACTTCATGAAATTTGCAGGCAAACGGATGGAACTTAAAAATATTATCCTGAGCGAGGTAACGCAGTCACAAAGAACGAACACGGTATATACTCACTGATAAGTGGTTATTAGCCCAAAAGTTCGAAATACCCAAGAGTCACTTCACAGCAACCATAGGGCTGAGCGTGAGGTCCCAAATGGAGGAGTTGGAGAAGGGACTGAAAGAGCTGAGGGAGTTTGCAGCCCCAGGAAGGCAGCAACAGTGGCAACTGGCCTGACCCTCGATACTCCCGGAGACTGAATCACCAACCAAAGAATACACATGGAGGGACCCGTGGTGCTGGCCACATATGTGGCAGAGGAGGATCTTATTAGACATCAGGGGGAGCAGAGGCCCTTGGGACTGAGGGTGTTAGATCTCCCAGTAGAGGAGAATGCCAAGGAAGAAAGAGGAGAGTGGATGGGTGGGTGTGTGGGTGGGTGGGTGGGGGATACCCTAGTAGTAGCAGGGGAGGGGGAGGGAATGGGGAGGTTCCAAAGGGGAGATCTGGGAAGGGGGAAACATTTGATATGTAAGTAAAGTATGAAGAAAAAAAGAAAGAAAAGCCTGGGACACAGGGGTGGGAGGTGGGGGAGGGCACTGAGTTAACACCATCAGCAATGCTGATGAGAAGCCACAAAGCACTCTATGGCTATGTAGAAGGTTCTGCATAGCACCCTTCTACTGTAAATCTTAACGTGAGACCAATGTGTCCGGAATTTCCCCCTCAAACTGGGGCATATGGAAAAGGAAGAAGATGTGGACAGCTTAAGTGTGCATGTACTAACAGCTACTAGGTTCTGTAATTTGCGGGATTACATTTCATGGCATGTCGACTACAATCTAATGATTTCCTACTTGCAGTCTGAGCACTGTCATGGTGTGTGCTGCTTATGTCTCTATATAAGCCCGTTTTAAGATGAGAAAATCAATCCTAAACTTCCTGATGTCATGTATCTAACACTATAGTCCAATCTTCTTGGGCTGTTGGAAGTTTTCAAAAGTTTACTTTTCCCAAGGTTAAGTGATTTTGATCCCACAACTTGATCACTGCAAATCTTAGCATGGCAGCTGGAACATCCATTTCAGGTGACTGACTTTTGAAACCTCACGAAAACTGTGTCCTCTGCCTTCATGCCTACGCCCTTCTTGTGGGGGCATGTTAAAGATCTTCTTCATTCTGAAAAAATAAAAAGGAAAGGAAGAGAGGGTTGGGGTTTTTTGAGGTTGGTGGTGGGTATTATTTTTAAAGATTAACATACCCTATCATATATAGGAAACATCTGTAATTCACAATCCTGTCTCAAAGTAACTTTATTTGAAACCACTAGGATTACATTATAATCATAGATAACTGATGTCTTAGTTAGCGTTACTATTGATGTTTAAACACTGAACAAAAGCAACTCCAGGAGGAAAGGGTTAATTTTGCATGTGTATCCTGAATCACAGTCCATCAGGGAAGCCAAGACAGGAATTCAAACAGGGCAGGAACCTGGAGGCAGAAGCTGATACAGAGGCCATGAACAGGGTCTCTTACTGGCTTGCTCCTCTTGGCTTGCTCAGCCTGCTTTCTTATAGAACCCAGGATTACCAGCGCAGGGATGGAGCCACTTACAATGAACTGGGTCCTCTGCCATCAATCACTAATTAAGAAAATGCCCTACAGGCTTCTCTTCTACAACTGGATCTTATTGAGGCATTTTCTCAGTTGAGGATCCATCCTCTTAGCTTGTGTCAAGTTGGTATAAGACTAGCCAGAACAACTGATATGCATAGCAGACAAATGTTTAATACTACAACTATATATGGAATTCTGTAATGATTAGTATCAATCTCAGTATGTTAACATACACTTTAACTTAACAGTAAATATTAGCTATAATCCAGAATTCAGTAGCCAAGGCAAAGATAAGAATAGTTCTACATAATGTTATCAAAATATCTATAAAAATATGCCTTGCTAACTATAGAATACATTTTATAAAGAGAAGACAATATACATGAGAACATATCAAGGAGATTAGAAGATGCAGCTCAGTGCTAGATGCTGGGTTTATAAGCCACATTCTGAGCACAGTGCCAGCACAAAACACAGGCATCAAGAACACTCATAGTTGAAAATAAATAGAAAAAGTCTTTGAAATCTCTATAGAGAGGGAAAGTAAGACAAAATCGGTTTGGGAGGAAGGAAATCCACAGAGGAAGTGTAGAGTCATGACCATTTTCTAAAAGTCCACGTTTTTACTTACACAAAATTGACTAAACACATGAAATAAAAACCATGCACTAGAAGTTAAGTGGATGGAGAATATTAATTACACTCAGCAAATAAACTCAAGCACTCAGCGAATAAATGTAACAGCAGCCATGTGGGGGTCTGCAAAGCCCATACCAGACCCATCTGTTTGTCTCTCCCTCCCTCTCTTTCTTCCTCCTCCTCTCTGCCTGCAGATCAACACATAGCTCTTAGCTAATGCTCCAGCAACATGCATGCCACCATGCTGCCTACCATGATAATAATGGTCTAGGTCTCTGAAACAATAAGGAAGCCCCAGTGAAATGCTTCCCTTTATAAGTGATGTCTTGGTCATAGTTTCCTTTCACAGAAAAAGAACAGCAAGTAAGACAGAACTAACACAGAGATTTCAAAGAAATACAAATGGCTGAGAACTATATCTTACATGTTAAGTATCCTTAGCTATCAGGGAAATACACATCAAAACTACTGTGAGATATCATCTTACTCAAGTCAGAATGGCTACCCTTTTTTAAAAGACAAAAAGGTAATAAATTCTGGCATGGATGTGAGGAAGAAGTCACTCCTTCACTGCTGGTGAGAGTGCAGACTTGCACAGCCACCAAGGAAATCAAGATGGATATTAGATCCAAAGCATTAGAAACAGAGCTACCGAATGGCCCAGCTACACACAGTCCCCAAAGACCCGATATCCTAGCACAGAGACCTATGCCCACCCATGTACATTTCTGCTCTATACACAATAGCTGGGACATGGAAAGGGCCTGGGTACCCATCAGGTGGTCACTTGGATAATAAAATGTCCTACCTATATCCAATGGAATTTGATTCAGCTATAAAGAAAAATGAACATTTAGGGAAATGTACGGAATTGGAAATAATAATTCTGAATGAAGTGACCCAGACCCAGAAAGACCCGTGTTGCGTGTTCTCCCTCATACCTGGATGCTAGCTTTGACTCTGTAGTTATGTGTTTACATTGGAGTACCCACCGAAGGAAGAAACGAGGCGAGGGCTGTGGGTGTCGGGAGCTCAGGTAAAGGATGTGAAACACAGGCAATGCGGAGCAGAGAGGGGCAGCGACGGAACCGAAAGGGTTAAATGGAGTCGGGGGGGGGGGGGGGGGGGGGGAGGGATGGTAAGCTGTGGACTCCTGGGAACAAGACAAAAGAAAACCTACATAGACGCTTCATAAAATGCATGCAAATCCCACATAAGGGCATTTACACGGAGATACACCTTAATAGAGAGCACTCCCTCGTCCAGATAACCCAAGCTATCTAATAAAACCCAGTGCCGGACAGTGGTGGCGCACACCTTTAATCCCAGCACTTGGGAGGCAGAGGCAGGTGGATTTCTGAGTTCGAGGCCAGCCTGGTCTACAGAGTGAGTTCCAGGACAGCCAGGGCTACACAGAGAAACCCTGTCTCGAAAAACCAAAAAAAAAAAAACCAATGCCAGGTAAGGGTAACCCCTTTCTCAAGCGTTGATCAGTGGACTGCCATAGTCTGCCCACAAACACTTCATTTTGTTGCCATTGTCCTTAGTTACCCTCCAGAATTTGATAATAAAGCCTTCTGCTGATGCCATTTACTTGTTGAACACGGAGAAATCAAGCTGGTCCAATGTGCCTGCATACTTCTCACCTATTGGCTATCTCTCGTGGTGCTGGAAGTATGCTTGCTACCAGAAGCAATCAGCAGTCTCACATGGCTGTGACTCCTGAGAGCTACAATGACGACTGGTCTGCATAAATGCCCACTTACAGCACCATGAATGGTGTGGGAGGGAACAGGCCCTTTCTGGTTGGATTTAAATCTTTGGCTGGCTTGGTCATGGCCCTAGGAGGAAACTAAGTAATATTAATATTAATATGCTAAATAGACATAGTTCTACGACCTCCTTAATGTTCTTATCTTCCTGACCACAGATTAGCACATCTCTCAAGCCCTCATCAGAGAAGCTTCTTTTTGCAGTAGATGGCGATTCACACAGCATCCTACACTGGCCAAGGTGCAGAGTGAAGACTGGGGGTGCTCATCTCCAACTGGGACCTATATCACCACATTCTCCCCTTTCCAAGGCTTGGGGACCATTGTCAAAGGGGAAAGGAAGATGGCAAGAGCAATAAGTAGTGGTCATTTGTTTTCTGGACACAACAGGACTGCTGTACACATAAACTCAAAGCAGCCTGACTGCATGCACAAGTCCTGCACATGATCAAACCAGTAGAAAACCCAGCAAAAATGGGAGAAGTAGCTGCCTGGTTAGTGCTTCAACTGCCGTGCTGAAACCCCATGATCAAAAGCAGGTTGGAAAGGAAAGGGGGTTTGGGTTTACACTTCCCCTAAGTAGTCCAAAGTCAGGACAGGAACTCACACAGGGCAGAAACCTGGAGGCAGGGGCTGATGTAAAGGCCAAGGAGGAGTGCTGCTTACTGACTTTTCCCAGCCTGCTTTTTTATAGAGCCCAGGACCGCCACCTAGGGTATCCCTACCCCATCAATCATGAAGAAAATGTCCTAGAAGCTTGCCTACAGCCTGATCTTATGGAGAAACTTTATTAATTGGGGGTTCCTACTCTCAGATGACTTTAGCTTATGTCAAGAGGACACAAAACTATCCATTACGGGGCTCAGAAACTTCTACCTGAGATGAGGAGCTACTGGCAATTAATGGCTGCCGCGGGTGGGAGAATCAGTTTTTCTTTAAGGAGAATTAGTCCTGGGGGGGCTAGCCACACTCCAGTAGACGATCTGATACCCATTCCCACAGTCCTATACAGGCAGGAACTAGAGACTTGGTACGCCTTAAAAAGAAGCATACGAAGTTTGGAGGAGAGTGGTGTAGGAGACACAGAGGAGAAACTGGAGGAGAAGGTAGGGAGGTGGATTTGATCAAAACACATAATGTGCACATTTGAAATTCTGAAACAGTGAAAAAATTAATAAAAATCACTTTTGTGTGGTACCACTATAGTATATGTTTCTCTTTTTGTACTATCAATAATGAAAATTCATGTGAAACAAACCTGGCCCATTTTTATGTTAAATAAAGTTATTATTAGAATAAGATAAAAGAAGTGGATGATAAAATCATTGGAAATAAAAATTCAAGACAGATGATGAAGAGTGCAGTTGGCTTTATTACTGTTTTTAAAATGATTAAAGAGCAAATGTAATATGTGACAACTGAAATTGTTCAGGATGCACATTGAGTGTCTAAAGTCCATTATTACAATACTGCACTTTCAGTGTGAATTTGGATTTAGGTTTCATGCAACTATAGTTAAGCCAAATAGTGCTTGAATAAAGTCTTACTCGGCTAGCTCTTTTTGTAACTCTTCAGTCCTTCTGGTTTCTCGATGCAAAGCACTGTGTAGAGAACGTACTGAGCTGATCAGGTCAAGCCGCACTTTCTCCTTATCTTCAGACTTCGGAAGGAAATCAGTAGAGGTTACTTTTTTAAATAAAAAGACAATCACATCTTTCTTAAAATACTTCAGAACTCCTGTACCCCACGCATGCCTGTTTTGTAAAACTTAATGTAGGTGCAGAACTTAACAAAGCTAATCTCTGTCCATCTATTTATAAGTATTAGCAGAACTGATAAGCAGTACTTATTGAAAACGAAAGCTTGTAGTTCCCCACTCACGAGACCCCAGAAACAAAGACCACCAGGAGTTGACTCGACGCTCAAGCAAGAGGGCTTTAATCAAAGCAAGCTAGCTTGGACAGCCACAAGATGGCGATCCTGTGCTCCAGGGAAAGGGGCATTTTAAAGGCAGTAATCACAGGTGGGTGGTTAGGGGGTTTCCATAGTAGCGAAAAGCTGATTGGCTGTAGGCAGGAATGCACCCTCCACGGCTTGGCCCCTGTCAGTGGACAGGGTGGGGATCTGACCATTCCGCTTGGTGGGCAGGTGGGTCATTCTATTCAGTGGGCAGGGAGTCATTCTATTCAGTGGGCAGGG
>JADRCH010000074.1:11350558-11377873 GCA_019843965.1 Rhynchomys soricoides
GTCATTCTATTCAGTGGGCAGGGAGTCATTCTATTCAGTGGGCAGGGAGTCATTCTATTCAGTGGGCAGGGAGGGGACCTCCCTGGGACATTCTGCTCCTGTGCAAGTCAGAAGTTCAGTTTCCCAGGCCCTTAGTTTGGCCCATATGGCGTCTGGAAAACAAAATGGAGTTAGCAGTGTTGTTTTTAGCTCCACAAGCTCAAGGGTAATGTTTTAAATTATAAATTTTCTCTTTTCCTTAGGTGCATTACTGTGACCTTCTCCCATCAAAGCATAAGTCAACTAAATAACTCCGGAGTTCACCCAAATTAAGCATTGAGTGATGTCAAGAAGTTAAAATCCAAAGGAAGTATGGTTATGCAACTCACCCAGCTCCTAGGATTTTCTATGAATTCACGGCTGGCTTCTGGGCATTGGGAGGGCTGAGGCACATTTCCTTGCTGCTCCATGGTGCTGCTTGTTAGATGTAGAACTTGAGGGCACTCAGGGTGGGGCCCTACAAGAGCTGCCATTGGAGAGGTCTTCCACTGCATCTTCCCCTCATGATTTGAACATGACCGCTCTGGACACTTGTGAGTCCTGCACAGATGATAAAAATGTCAACGTGGATTATGTCTCGGGTTCCCCCAATGACTGCAGGGTTCCTACATGACCTTGCATCTCAGACAATGGTGGCATCAGAGTAAAGTGGTGCATTGATTCTGAAGCTGTGGCAGGACACGGACTGCACACAATTATAGGCTTGGACAAGTCTCAAGAACCACAGTGAGGTATGGAAGCATATTTACATAATCCTACCACTTAGGAAGCTGAGGCAGGAGGATTGTGAGTTTATAGCCAGACTGTGAGTTCCAGCCTAGCCTCATCTACAGAGTGGATCTTGTCTCAAAGACAACAACAGAAACTTTGAGCCAACTAGTGAATCAAACAGTATAGGACAGATTAACGATATGTGGCTTAAGAGGTAAATCTATGGCCTATGGAAGGAATCTACTTTGATTTTTTAATGTGCCTCTAAAGATTTGCATTTTTAAAGGGTAACACTGTAAGATAAAGGCATACTTGATAATTATAATAATTCCATTGCATATGAACATATTCAGATATCATGCCATACTACTAAATACATGCAATCAGTAAGAGCTGGGGATACCTGAGCCAGCAGTGGTGGTGCACGCCTTTAATCCCAACACTTGGGAGGCAGAGGCAGGAGGATCTCTGAGTTCGAGGCCAGGCTGATCTTTCTTGATCATTTAAAGCAGAAAGTCCACTCTAAATGTAGACCTTCTGATGCAGCCCAGACTATAGGACATGGAAGACAGAAACGTCTCTTTTTGTCTGCTTTCCCTCACTCTTGCTGGCAAATTCATCCAACTTGTTGCAGCAACTCTTCACCAATATTAGAACCTACTTCTTCAGGCTTCCAACATAGACTAAAGACCAGCAGCTCTCCAGGACTCCTCAAGTGCCAGACTCAGACTGCTAAGCCATCCAGCAGATACCGGATTCTCAGCCTCTCCAATAGGAGACTGCCATTATTGAACTATGCAGACTGCAGCTTGTAAGTCAATCTAAAAATCCTGTCTGTCTCTCTCACTGTGTATGTGTGCATGCCCTCTGTGTGCGCGAATGTGATTGTGCATGCACGTGCATGTGCAAATATATTCACTCAGTTCTGTTCCTTCAGAGAAGGATGACTAATATGCTTGTATTTAGCAAAACACTTAAGTGATTAAAAGAAATTCCTGAAGACTTCCAGGTAAGATGGAAGACAAGAAGCTACACTGGAACAATTGTCTGATAATGATTTTGGAAAACACAGTGAAAGGGAGTTTCCTATTACCCCGTAAGTTACTTCTCCAGCTTGGCAACTGACTTGATCAGCACCCCAACAACCCCTTCTACCCCGGGCCCTGAACTTTCCCTCCCACTGGACTGCACTTGCTACTACAACTGTGACCAATGAGTGCAGATTCCTACCTGGGATCCTAAACAGATGTGCGAACAGGAATTCCACAGGAGGACTCCCAGCAACTGTGATCAGGGCCACCATCAGCACTCCCAGAGGGCTAGCATAAGCTCTATACAGTGCTTTGGGTACCATATAGCCCTCCAGGACTGTGGGCATGCAGCATTGGTAGCCGAGTCTGCCTCGGCTATCCACAGTCCAGAGGGCAATCAAGAAAACAACACATACAAGAAGAACTGGGATCTCACAAGAGAACAGGACTAGGAAAAGTCGGCATAGGATAAAGCCCAGTCCAGGACCAGACAGATGTAGCAGCAGGTCCACCGAGGAAAGGCAAACTATATTCAGGTTTCTGGTCCCCTTTTCTCATGTCTCTGCCCAGCTCTCCTTCCTCAGCAGAGCTCTTCTTACCCTTGTAGCTGCCAGGGGCTCCAATCTCTCATGTCTCCACTCAGCTCTTCTCCCTCCCCTACAGCCATTTCTTACCAGGGTGGTGCAGTAGGTTGTAGCAAGCAAACACTGTTCTCTCCTGTTCATGCCTCCCCATCCCTGTGCATGCATATGCTCGTGTGTGTGTGTGTGTGTGTGTGTGTGTGTGTGTATACTTTCTCATTTCTCCTTCTTTTCTCTTTTTCTATGCCTTTGCTTCTTACTATTATATCTCCCAAAGTTTTGAGGCTGACCTGGATTGTAATATGTATTTATTATATTATTTTAAAATTTAAGTTATTATGCTTTATTACTGTATCATATTATAGAGAGAGGGTGCATGTCGTTACCTCTCAGTACAGTCTACGGTAAACTGTATATTCATCCCACTTTCTCCTTTACCTTCATTACTCCCGTTCCTATGTGCATCCTCTGCTCTACTTCCCATCTAACTTGGTATGAGATCAATCACTGTGTCACTATGGTTGCCCACCTTCTCTTTCCTCTCCCTTTTAACTAATTCTAATGCCTATCTGTGTCCCTGTACTCCCTAAACCAATCAAGACTTAACAAGTATCGGTTTCTGTAGTCTCCTGCAGAGGGGACTAACTGCTGGATAGTGACTGTGGCTGTAGAGAATTCTCAACCACCAACCTAATAAACAAACACAACTGAACTATAACCTAGATTCTCCTGAACACTGCCAACAAGCCCACTGAGAGGAGAGGCAGCCTGAACTAAAAGAATAACAAAAAAGAAAGGGAGAAAAAAGAAAGGAAGGAAGGAAGGAAAGAGAAAAGAGAAGAAAGGAAATCTTTACTAGAGCTCTAACACCAAATGGGAAGATCCCAGGGCAAAGACATAAATAACATGAAAAACCAAGATGATTCATTTCTTCTAAAACTTACTTGGGCTGCAAAGATGGCTCAGAGATTAAGAGCAGGTTTTGCATATGTAAATCAATAAAATGCAATTTAGCACATAAATATATCCAAAGACAGAAACTATCTGATCATCTTCTTAAAGTTCTTTCACAAAATCTAACATCCCTTTATGATAAAAATCCTCGAGAGGCTATAAATGGAGAAAACATGCAAAATGAAGAAAGTCTAAGCTTGGCAAACAAGGAGCCACAGTCCTAGTGAGTGGAGAAAAGCTTGAAGCACTCCCACCAAGATTAGGACAAGACAAGGCTCTGGGTGTCCGCTTTTGTCTGTCCTGTTCAATAATGCTTGAAATCTTAGCTGGAGTAACAGGACATGAGGAGGAAATGAGAGGGACACACACAGGAAAGGAAGCTGTCAAGGTATTGTTGTTTGCAGATGACACGATTCTACACATGACAGACCCCAAAGACTCCCCCAGGAAACTTCTCAAGCTAATGAACACTTCCAGCAATGTGGCATGTTATAAAATTAACATCAGTAGTTGTCCCACACAAGGAAGCCAAAAAACAAAACAAAAAAACAAAAAACAAACAAACAAACAAACAAAAAACCTGAGATAGGAATCATGAAAAGAATCCCATTCACACTAGCACTGAGGAGTCAAGTTGTTACTGGCCAGGAAGCTTCCTCCCCTGGCTAGTTTTCATAGTACCTACCTATACAGATTGATTGAGAAGAAATGCTATCAACTGCCTTACCCAGCTCTGAATCCTGCAAGTACAGTAATGACCAGCATGGAGGGTAACCAACCACCTTCTGATTGGATGTAAGTATACTTCACAAGAGGAAATACGTATGAGGTATTATGAATCTGGTCAAGAACCAATGGTTGGAGAGCTCATAGGCCCCAAGGGTAAAACCCCTACTATTATTTTGCTCAATGAGCATGGTATCAAATTGCCCTCTAAATTAGTAAAGATTAGTACAACTCTCAGACCACATTTATGTTCAGCAGACAGTGGTTAATGTAGAAATTAATGACTGGCCAAAGTAGTAGAGACGATAAGTCAATGGAGTGCTAAGCCACAAATGGTACTCCTTTTATCAAGGAGAACATTACAGAACACATGACACAAGAGCCAAAGGTCAATGGAGACTAAGGAAAACTGTCTTCTAGGCATGACAGGATTGCTGTCATCCTGAACTCACAGTGGCATGCACAGGACCAAGTCAGTCAGTATCTCAGCATGAATGGGGGAGAGGGGCTCAAACTCCCACACCAGAGGAGCTATTGACAATTATGGCTTCTGAGGGAGAATCAGTCCTCTTTAAGGCTGTCCCTTAAAGGTCCCTAGAAGATAAACCAATCCTGCAGTGGATAGCCCCAAAGCCATGAGTATATGGGCAGCAAAAATTGTACTCAGTAGGCTAAAATTTAAAAATGAAAAAAAAAATGACACAATTGGAGGCGGGGTGAAGGTAGGCTGTTAGGGATGGAAGTTGAATATGATCAAAATATATTGTATACATGAATGAAATTCTCGGTGGCTTCATGAAAATGTTTGTTTGTTCTTTTAAAAAAAAAATCCCTCAAAGACACTCACAAGCATTTGCTTCTGCCATCTGTACATTCATTGCACTGAAGTGAAAGGAACTGAGCCTTTGTCCCTGAGGAGTTCTGAGTCAGGGAGACCAAGGTGGAAAGAGAACAAGAAACTGAAGCAAGCAGCCCGGACAGGTAGCTCAGAACATCCTGTCTAAGGCAGCGAGGTAGAGCTGACCTTTCTGTTTGCCACACACTCTCGCCCCAACTGAACAAGAAATTGCTGTAGCCAGCTGAGACTTCTGTTTCACTTCAGCTAGGGTTGGTCTTTTCTGTGTCCCAAAAAGGCAAGGAGAGAGAAACGCTGAAGGGCAGTGACTCTGCTGCACCCTCTAGTGGTGACACTGAAGGCCACAGGAAAGTTCAATGCAGAATGTGTGCTCTGGGTGCACTTGACAGCTTGAGTTTAGGTTATAATCTTCCAAAAATAGTTAAGCTTTTATGAAAGCACAAATAATCGACTTATAATAACAACTATGTTAACTAAAGAGTTTCATAAATACCTAAACACATCAATAGATTAACTAGGTGAGAATACTGAGGTGGACATAGACATACAGGGTAGAATGGAGGAATAAGAAGTGTCCCGAATTACCATTTCAAAGGAAGTGCATTAGCGTAACTTCCTAGAATTACAATGTCCTCTTGGCGCCCATAATCTACAGACCCAGGAAAGCAGCTCTCTGAGAAGTATGCGTTAGTGACCCGCATTGAGCTTGGTTTATCATCATCATCATCATCATCATCATCATCATCATCATCATCATTCTTTCTCTCTCTCTCTCTCTCTCTCTTGCTCTCTCACCTATTTTGAAGACGTGAGAGTAAGTCGTTATTACTTCTTAGTTCTTTTAGATAGAGTTCCTTGTATTTTTGCACTTCCATTTTACAAGAATCCTCTTGCATTCTCATTTCAGCGAGCTCAGATATGAGCTCCATCCGCTCCACCTGACTCCGTGATGCACCAGAGTCCTCCCGCATCTTACCCGGTCCTCCTTCTGGTGTTGCTTCCACCTAAAACAAATTACAAAGGTGGACTTTTACAAATCAGAATGTAAGTAACTTCTGTGAACCTGAAATTTTTCAGTTTCCACCCACAACTCAGCAACTGTAAGTACACCAGAAACAGAATATCCATTCTGAAAAGGGAAATCCTGGGGAAATACGGTGACTTAGGAAAAGAAAGTAAGGGAGCCCAGGAAGGACACTGGGATTTGAAGAATTAGCAACAATGGATAAAGACATATGTACATAAAAATGTCACACAGTTTCTCTGCATGCTAGTAAAAACTAATTCAATAAAGCAACACAGTACTGGGGGCTCCATAGCCAAATAGCGCTGGGAGAAAGCTAGCCTCCCAGGAGTGTGGGCAAGCCTGTCTGCTTGGAGGGACCACTTGGAATCCCCAGGACACAGGGACTGAGGAATGGGGTTCTGGTTTCTTTCGGTGGCTGGAGAGCAGACCCTGTGACATAGGGCTCCATGCTCAAATAGTGCCAGGAGAGAGCTGGTATCCTAGGAGTGCCGACACACCTTCAAGCACAGGCAAGACCACCACTTCTCAAATTCGCTGGACAAAGAAGGACCCTGGCAGAGCCATCAGGACACAGGAAACAAGGGACAGCTGAGGATTAGATCCTTCTTGTTTCTGTCTGCACCCCAGAGCTGACCCTGCACCTCAGCTCTCCAAACCCAAATTCCTCTCAGAGAGAACTGGTCTTCAAGGAGTATTGACACCTAGGCTTGCAGGAAAGACAAGCCACAGTCAGAAAGAGTAAGACCAGCTAACACCAGGGACAACCAGATGGCAAAAGGCAAGGGCAAAAACACAAGGAACAGAAACCAAGGCTACTTGGCATCATCAGAACCCAGCTCTCCCACCACAGCCAGCCCTGGATACCACAACACACCAGAAAAAGAAGACTCAGATTTAAAATCACTTATCAAGAGGATGATAGAAGATTTCAAGAAGGAAATATATAACTCCCTTAAAGAAATACAAGAGAACACAGGTAAACAACTAGAAGCCCTTAAAGAGGAAACACAAAAATCCCTTAAAGAATTATAGGAAACCACAATCAAACGGGCAGAACTACAGGAAAACACAATCAAACAAATGAACAAAACCATCCAGAAATTAAAAACAGAAATAGAAAAAAATAAAGAAATCACAAAGGGAGACAACCATGGAGTTAGAAAACCTAGGAAAGAAATCAGAAGCAATAGATGCAAGTATGACCAACAGAGTACAAGAGACGGAAAAGAGAATATCAGGTGCAGAAGATACCCTAGAAAACATGGACACAACAGCCAAAGAAAACACAAAATGCACAAAGCTCCTAAAGCAAATCATCCAGGATATACAGGATACAATGAGAAGACAGAACATGAGGATAAGAGGTATAGAAGAGAGTGAAGACTCCCAACTTAAAGGACCAGTAAATATCTTCAACAAAATTATAGAAGAAAACTTCCCTAACCTAAAGAAAGGGAATGAACATAAATATACAAGAAGGCTACAGAACAGCAAATGGACTGGACCAGAAAAGAAATTCCTCTTGTCACATTATAGTCAAAACACCAAAATCACAAAACAAGGAAGGAATATTAAAAGCAGTAAGGGAAAAAGGGAAAGTAACATATAAAGGCAGACCTATCAGAATTATACCAGACTTCTCACCAGAGACTATGAAAGCCAGAAGATCCTGGACATATCTCATACAGACTCTAAGAGAACATAAATGCCATCCCAGGCTGCTATACCCAGCAAAACTCTCAATAATCATAGATGGTGAAACCAAATTATTCTATAACAAATCCAAATTTGCACAGTATGTTTCCACAAACCCAGCCCTACAAAGAATAATAGATGGAAAACACCAACCCAAGGAGCGAAACTACACCCAAGAAAAAGCAAGAAAGTAATCTTTCAACAAACTCAAAAGAAGATAGCCACACAAACATAAAAACAACATCAAAAATAACAGGAAACAACAATCACGATTCTCTAATATATCTTAACATCAATGGACTCAACTCCCCAATAAAAAGACATAGACTGAAAGACTGGATCCATAAACAGGACCCAGCATTTTGGTGAATCCAGGAAATGCACCTCCATGTTAAAGACAAACATTACCTCAGAGTAAAGGGCTGGAAAACAATTTTCCAGGCAAATGGTCCCAAGAAACAAGTGGGAGTAGCGATTCTAATATCAGATAATATCGACTTTCAGCCAAAAGTCTTCAGAAAAGATAAGGAAGGACAGTTCATACCCATCAAAGGGAAAATCTACCAAGAAGAACTCTCAATTTTGAACATCTATCCCCTGAATGCAAGGGCTTCCACATTCATAAAAGAAACTTTACTAAAGCTCAAAGCACACATTGCACCTCACACAATAATAGTGGGAGACTTCAACACCCCACTATCATCAATGGACAGATCTTGGAAACACAAACTAAACAGAGACAGAGTGAAACTAACATGTTATGAACCAAATGGATTTAACAGATATCTGTAGAACATTTCATGCTAAATCAAATGAATATACCTTCTTCTCAGCACCTCATGGTACCTTCTACAAAAGTGATCATATACTTGGTCACAAAACAAACATCAACATACATAAGAAGATTGAAATAACCCCATGCCTCCTATCAGATCACTACAGGATAAGGCTGGTCTTCAATGGCAACAACAACAGAAAGCCCCATACAAAAGGAAGCTGAACAACGCTCTACTCAATGATAACTTGGTCAAGGAAAAAATAAAGAAAGAAATTAAAGACTTCCTAGAATTTAATGAAAATGAATGTACAACATACCCAAACCTATGGGACACAATGAAAGCAGTGTTAAGAGGAAAACTCATAGCTCTGAATGCCTCCAAAAAGAAACTGGAGAGAGCATATACTAGCAGCTTAACAGCACCCCTGAAAGTTATAGAACAAAAAGAAGCTAATACACCCAAGAGGAGTAGAAGGCAGGAAATAATCAAATTAAGGGCTGAAATCAACCAAGTGGAAACTAAAAGACCTATACAAAGAATCAACAAAACCAGGAGCTGGTTCGTTAAGAAAATCAACAAGATAGATAAATCCTTAGCCAGACTAACCAGAGGGCACAGAGACAATATGCAAATTAACAAAATTAGAAATGAAAAGGGAGATATAACAACAGATTCTGAGGAAATTCAAAAGATCATCAGATCCTACTACAAAAACATATACCCAACAAAATTAGAAAATCTGAACGAAATGGACAAGTTTGTAGACAGATACCAAATACCAAAGCTAAATCAGAATCAGATAAACCATCTAAACAGTCCTATAACCCCTAAAGAAATAGAAGCAGGCATTAAAAGTCTCCCAACCAAAAAAAAAAAAAAAAGTCCAGGACTATGTGAGTTCAGTGCAGAATTCTATCAGACCTTCAAAGAAGACCTAATTCCAATACTCTTCAATCTATTCCACAAAATAGAAACAGAAGGAACACTACCCAATTCATTCTATTAAGCCACAGTTACACTGATACTGAAAGCTGACAAAGACCCACCAATAAAAGAAAACTTCAGACCAATTTCCCTTATGAATATCGATGCAAAAATACTAAATGAAATTCTTGCAAACCGAATCCAAGAACACATTGAAATGATCATTCACCATGATCAAGTAGGCTTCATCCCAGGGATGCATGGATGGTTCAATACCCGGAAATCCATCAATGTAATCCACTACATAAACAAACTCAAAGAAAAAAACCACATGGTCATTTTGTTAGATGCTGAAAAGCATTTGACAAAGTTCAACATCCCTTCATGATAAAAGTCTTAGAACGATCAGGAATTCAAGGAGCATACCTAAATATAGTAAAAGCAATATACAGTAAACCAGTGGCCAACATCAAACTAAATGGAGAGAAACTGGAAGCAATCCCACTAAAATCAGGGACTAGGCAAGGCTACACACTCTCTTCCTATCTATTCAATATAGTACTTGAAGTTCTAGCTAGAGCAATTAGACAACAAAAGGAGGTCAAAGGGATATAAATTGGAAAGGAAGAAATCAAAATATCACTGTTTGCAGATGATATGATGGTATACTTAAGTGACCCCAAAAACTGCACCAGAGATCTGCTACAGCTGATAACCACCTTCAGCAAAGTGTCCGGATACAAAATGAACACAAGCAAATCAGTAGCCTTCCTATATTTGAAGGACAAACAGACAGAGAAACAAATTAGGGAAATGACACCCTTCACAATAGTCACAAACAATATAAAGTATCTTGGTATGACTCTAACCAAACAAGTGAAAGATCTGTATGACAAGAACTTCAGGTCTCTGAAGAAAGAAATCGAAGAGGACTCAGAAGATGGAAAGATCTCCCATGCTCATGGATTGGCAGGATTAATATAGTTAAAATGGCCATCCTGCCAAAAGCAATCTACAGATTCAATGCAATCCCCATCAAAATTCCAACTCAATTCTTCATAGACTTATAAAGAGCAATTCTCAAGTTCATATGGAATAACAAAAAATCCAGGATAGCAAAAACTATTCTCAACAATAAAAGTACTTTTGGGTGAATCAGCCTTTCTGACCTCAAACTGTACTACAGAGCAGTAGTGATAAAAACTGCATGGTATTGGTACAGTGACAGGCAGGTAGATCAATGGAATAGAACTGAAGACCCAGAAATGAACCCACACATGTATGGTCACTTGATCTTTGACAAAGGAGCTAAAATCATGCAATGGAAAAAAGACAGCATCTTCAACAAATGGTCCTGGTTCAACTGGCAGTCTACATGTAGAAGAATGGGAATTGATCCATTCTTATCTCCCTGTACAAAGCTCTAGTCCAAGTGGATCAAGGACCTCCACATAAAACCAGATACACTAAATCTAATAAAAGAGAAAGTGGGGAAAAGTCTCGAACAGATTGGCACAGGGGAAAAGTTCCTGAACAGAACACCAATGGCTTGTGCTCTAAGATCAAGAATCAACAAATGGGACCTCATAAAATTACAAAGCTTCTGTTAGGCAAAGGACACCGTAAATAGGACAAAACAGCAACCTACAGATTGGGAAAAGATCTTTACCAATCCTACATCCCATAGAGGGCTAATATCCAATGTATACAAAGAACTCAGGAAGCTAGACTCCAGAGATCCAAATAATCCTATCAAATAATGGGGAAGAGAGCTAAACAGAGAATTCTCAACTGAGGAAACTCAAATGGCTGAGAAGCACCTAAAGAAATGGTCAACATCCTTAGTCATCAGGGAAATGCAAATCAAAACAACCATGAGATTCTACCTCACACCAGTCAGAATGGCTAACATCAAAAACTCAGGTGACAGCAGATGTTGGCATGGATGTGGAGAAAGAGGAACACCCCTCCATTGCTGGTGGGAATGCAAGCGGATACAACCTCTCTGGAAATCTGTTTGGCGGACCCTCAGAAAAATGAACATAATACTACCTGAGGACCCAGCTATTCCACTCCTGGGCATATACCCAGAAGATGCTCCAACATGTAATAAAGACACATGCTCCACTATGTTCATAGCAGCCATATTTATAATAGCCAGAAACTGCAAACAACCCAGATGTCCCTCAACACAGGAATGGATACAGAAATTGTGGTACCTTTACACGATGAAATACCACTCAGATATTAAGTACAATGACTTCATGAAATTCGTAGACAAATGGATGGATCTTGAAAATATCATCCGAGGTAACGCAGTCACAAAAGAATGAACATGGTATGTACTCACTGTTAAGTGGTTATTAACCTAAAAGTTCGAAATACCCAAGAGTCACTTCACAGCAACCATAGAGCTGAATGTGAGGTCCCAGATGGAGGAGTTGGAGAAGGGACTGAAAGAGCTGAGGGAGTTTGCAGCCCCAGGGAGGGAGCAACAGTGTTCACTGGCCTGACCCCTCGATGCTTCTGGATACTGGACCACCAACCAAAGAATACACATGGAGGGACTCATGGTGCTGGCCACATATGCAGCAGAGGAGGGTCTTGTTAGCCATCAGGGGAGCAGAGGTCCCAGTATAGGAGAATGCCAAGGAGGGAAGCCGAGAGTGGGTGGGTGGGGGAATATCCCCATAGTGGCATGGGGTGGGGGAAGAAATAGGGAGGTTCCAGTGGAGAGATCTGGAAAGAGTGAAACAGTTGAAATGTAAATAAAGTATGGGGAAAAAAAGAAACACAGTACTGTAGTTCAAAGTATTATTTTCAGTATCAACTGTACCAATTATGGCTGATAAGTATTTGTGATTCATCCTTTGCATGTATGTATGTGCATGTACATGTGTGTATGAGCATGTATGTGCGTGCTTATACATGTGTGTGCGGCACACCTGTGTGTGTATGTGTGTGAGAGCGTGTGCTTTCTGTGGGTGTGGAGTGCTGTGTTTTGGAAGCCAACCTTGGCACATACGCAGCCGTGAATGGCCTTGTGTAATTTCTTAATTCCCAAAATAATAAAATCAACTCAGAAATTTTAATCACAAACACATAACCCGAAAGGAGCTAAGGAAGAAGTTTCTGGAGAGGGAGCATCATTGTCTTTAGTCTTGAGCCCACACCGATGACCCTGGTTCATTTCACTGGGTCACAAAACAAATGAATAGACGACAGTGTGAGAAGGAGACTTGTGAGGAGGGAGAGAAGTGACGAGGAGTCGGAGAGAGGTGTGGGTGAGAATGGCCAGCGTGCAGTGTTCTCAGGTGAGAAATTACAATGGACATTTTTAATAATCAAAAATAAGCTAAATATGGTATAGCTTGGGAATAAAAAAGATGGAAGCCATAGGGGCTTTAGAGGGTGTCACTGGGTATCTGCAGGTGCTTCATGAGGTTGGCAGTTAGATGGTGTCACTGGGTGTCTGCGGGTGCTTCACGAGGTTGGCAGTTAGATGGTGTCACTGGGTGTCTGCGGGTGCTTCACGAGGTTGGCAGTTAAGACTTGGAGGCCAGTGAAGACTGATGAAGAGGGATTTTACAACACAATGCCGAGAGCAAATCAACGTGCAAGCTGAGCTGAAGAAAGATGCTTAAACTAAAAGAGCCTGGGCTTACTGAGTAAAAAGAGCAACTACTCCATTGGTCCAATGTGGGGCTCATAATACAATAGTGGTGAGCTTCCGGGAAGGAGAACATGGATGAAGGATGCTGCTCTGTTGGTGTACAGATTTCATTCTACAGCATGAGCATTCCATCCTGGTGGAATAGCCACCTGCCAGGGGCATGGACTGTCACATGGCTGGGAAACTCCAACACCGGTGACAGTCAATGGTAGGAGTACTCTGCAAGGTCCAAGACAACCAAAAACCACTTCTTTTTTTTTTTCCAGCTATAACTTTTCTTTTTAAAACCTGAAGGGGTGGGTGGCACAGGGCAATTCTCTTGCGCGCGCGTGCGCACACACACACACACACACACACACACATACACACACACACACACAAATGCTTCTGTAAGACTTCGTATTCATTCTTGATGAGAAATAGAAATTGTAAGTTATTTATCCCTCAAAGCTGTCCCAGTTAAACTTTAGTTACCATGTTGACACATCTAGGAAGAGGACATCTCAAAACGTGGAATTTCACAGTCAGATTGACTTGAGGACATGTATGTAGGACACTTTCTTGACTGCTGGCTGACATAGGTGGGTCCATCCAACTGAGGGTACAGCATTCATAGACATGTGTGCCTGGCCTGCATAAAAAGCACGGCTGAGCAAGCACTGGGGTACAAGTTATGTGCTTCAGTTCCTGCCCTTGGTCTCCTGCCTTAAGTTCCTGTCCTGACCTTTCTCAGTGACTGACTATGACTGGGGAGATCTAAGGTGAAATAATGTTCTTCTCCCCAAGTTGGCAGCAACAGAAAGCAAAACTAGTACAGAAGCTAACTGTAAGAGTCTGGTAATAAGATAAAGTCAGAATTCTTCATGTAACCTCTACCAAATGAAAGAGTTATTTAAAACTTTTATCAGAGACCCAGACATATTCACAATGTCCAAAGCAGCACTGTTGACAGCAATCGAACTGCGGGAAGCATCGCAAGTGCCCATCAAATAGGACCATCAATGTTTCTCATTAAAAATTCTACTAAAATCATTTCTTTTGTTAATTCAGTCCATTTCTGTAAAGCCACAGGACTTTCACCTCTACTAATAAATAGTGACAATGTGATTAAAACAAATATTTTTGTCAATGAGCTTTTTTATTCTGGATAACATAGTCCTATGGAATGCCACTAGAGAAAGAACATCTCTTCCATATTAAAGGCATTAATGAGAAACCTATTAAACTTACCACATTGATTCCTGCATTTAACAGTTTTTCACGAAGTGCTTCCATTTCTCTTGCTTGTCTTTCAATTGTGGCGACTAAGTTGAAATTTTCAAGTTCAATCCTAAATATTTTAAAGGAATTATTGTCGTGGGTGAATTTTATTAAATACCACATGATCTCTAAATAACCATCTTAAAAGTAATTTAGCAAATTCTTTAAAAAACAAGCTACTTGGTAGCTCTATCATTTTTCTAGCTATGTTTTGTGGTTAGTTGTGAAGTTTAGGGACTGTATGAATAACTACTTTCTCCTTTTATTTTTGTGGTGCCTGGGGATGAAACCAGGGCCTTACCACCGAGTTGATTCCCTGCCCCAATGCAACTGTGTAATCATGTGAAGTGACTGGAAACAGAAATGTTACCCTGGCCTTACACGTGTGCATCTCTGCTCACACGAATGCAGTGCTCACACTACTCTGCCTGCCCGCTTCACAAACATGCCAGCTGTCTTTGCAAGTTGCATGTAGTTATACCTCTGAGTCCTACAGCGCATCTTCTTGGCAGCTTTTAGCATCGCTAGTGACTCTCGCAACTAGAACAAAGAACAGGGAAAGTTACAGTTGAACAATTAGACTCCAGTTCCAGCTTCTCCATCTCCTGCTGGCGTTCTCCTCTTAAATGTTACAGGAGCACACATAGACCGTTCCTCTGCATGCTGTGTACATTCACTCTGTGCTATAACAGAAGATCTAACAAATGTATTACAACAGAATCTAGCTGAGCTGTCTGTAAGGCCTAACATCACACTGTCTGGCTTTTTCCAGAAATATTTATGACCCTCCCCAGCACTAATGTTAAACACATCATTAGTTCTGAATTATATTTTCTCAGATACTCAAGCTGGCACAATCAGTCAAACAGAAAGAGGAAATTCCATGCAGTGATAAGCATTTGTATTTTGACTTCCAAACACCACCGCAATGGACAGTATGATTTGAGAAGCTATGGCAGTGATGATAAAATTAGCATGATGCCTTAGCTGGCATCCTAGTTGCTGTTACGCTGCTGTGAGGAGACAAGGTAACTCTTATAAAAGAAAGCATTTAACTGGGGGCTTTCTTACAGTTTCAGAGGCTGGGTCCGTTATCGTTACAGCAGGCAGTAAGGTGGCAGACATGAGAGGCTGGACCTAGAATGAGCTTTTGGGACCTCAAAGCCCACTCCCAGTGGCACACTTCCCTCAACAAGACCCCGCCTCCTAATCCTTCTCAAATAGTGCACTCTTTAATAACTTCAAATGTATGAACCTATGGGGGCCATTATCATTCAAATGTCTCATGGGATCATTTTCAGGAACAGTGTCTACACAGATGCCAGAATGCCTGAGTCTCCATCTCAACTTGACCCTGACGAGGTATGGGATCCCAAGCAAGTTAATCCTTCCTTTGTCTTGATTTCTTCATCTGTGATGTGGAGATATTGATAGACATTGCCACAATGGACCATCAGAGATATTGGTGGGGAATATATATGTGGCATATTATAAGCTGTATATAACATCTGCTGCTAGCAATAGTGTCAAAATTACATTGACATTCTAATATGTGTGGGGCATATCTCTTCCTGATGAATCCTTTCTCACATTAGTCAAAGTGGTATCATACAAGGAACAAGACTCCAGTGCATCCTAGTACTTCTTGAAATTTGACCAACCATACCATGTTGTGTAGTTGTTTTCTCTGGATGAAGACATCCTTTCTGGAGGAGATCACAAGACTCCAGAAGCTCATGGAAGTTACTATGCTCTCAATGCTCATTATAAGACCTGTGGGGTCCCTCCAGGAGATCAAACAATACCTGGGGGGAGGTGACTCTTCCATAGATCTTCCTATATACTGTGCAGGGCACATTTCAGCTGTCATTTTTCTGGGGTGGGATCTTCAGTAATGCCTCAGTCCCCTGTGCTGTGTAGGGAACATCTGAGCTGTCACTGTCTTGGGGTAGGATCTTCAGTGATGCCTCAGTCCCCTGTGCTCCTCTTGTGATCCCCAAACCTCAGTGTTGATTACTGCCCATCTAAACCTCAGTGTTGATTACTGCCTATCTTGGGCAGCATTCTTCTTTTGTATGCCATCATTGATGTATCTGGTATGAATAGACATTTAGTCACATCTCCACAGAAAAAACCACACAGCAACTGACAGTAGTACTCTGTCCATATCTTCTAAGCTCTTAGGAGTACTCGCAGGCTGTGATTGTGTAGTGAGGTGCAAATGACACCTACTGGAAGAAGGGATGTAGAAGTAACATGGCCTCGGAGTCAGACTAAAGCCATCGATGGGCTCCATTGTGGAACCAGGTTCCTCAATTAGTCTGTCCCAGCAACTGTCCCATGAAGCTGCTATGCCACACCCCAGGAGCATGTTAAGATGATATGGACAAGTGTATAGAAAAACTACTGCAGGGGTCTTTCCACTAGTTCTATCTATAATCTCCAGTTCTGGCTACATAAGGAAGGAAGGCAAGTATATATGTTTTTTCCATTTTAAGGTAAATAGAAGCACTCAATTAAACAATGTCTCCTATTTATTAAGTGCATTTGGTTTTCTATTAAATTTCTCAGAATATAAAATAATTTTCAGAATAAAAAAAAAAAAAAAACAAACCTCAGAACCTCTTTGCCCTCAGGAAAAAGTATTGGCATGATATCAATTTTATCCTATAACTTAAGCAAATATATTTTAAATTTGTTTAAGAAAAAGTGTCATATGTCATTTGATATTCCTCCCAATATACTTAGATATTTGTGCAAAGTTGAAAGGTGAGCTGTTCTGAACAGATAAGTTCTAAATGGACTTTGGAAAATCAGTCCCGTTAGAGAAGACTTCATGGAAGGGAAATGGTGAGACACTCCTGAATAAATGAAGCCAGATGAGAAAATATGGACAAACCAGAGAGAACAGAGTAAGGAAAGACAGAGAGATAGCACCATGAACTCAGTTGGCTAGGGGGCAAAACCAGTCGGCAGGATACGAGAAGTACACAGAGTAGGGGCGCAACATGCCCAGCACAATTACCAACCAAGGAACAAGTATGTGGTGCAGCCTCACGATGCTGTATGTGTCTATGTGCCTGTGTGTGCCTGCGTCTGATTGTGTGTCTTATGTCTGTGGTTTGTGTGTCTCTCTGTGTGTGTGTCTGTGTCTGTGTGTTGAGACAGGATGTCATTAGGTAGCCAGAAATTCACTATGTATACCAGGCTGGCTTTGAACTTGAGCCTATCTTTCTTCTTCTAACTCTATGCTGGGATTACAGATATGAGCCATCATGCCTGACCACATGAAAGATGCTGCACAGCAACATAAAGAAATAAAGTATTATGCTAACTAAATGGAGTAGGTTAAAGGGCTAAATAATTTATAACTATTTGCATGAAAATTCAACTCACAGGGTGTAGATTGGTGACTTTCAAAGAACAAAGCAGGTTGAGGGACTAACAGGAGGTCTGTGGGTCTAAATATGTAATCAAGAGCACAACCTACAAGAACAAAACCTTGTTGAAAGTCCGTAGCCTGTTAGAGTGCTGCCCACATATAATATTCAGATTCTAGTTGCCTGAATAACTGTGGTTTATCAAAAACTGAAGAAGTTTCTTAATGCAGGTACAGATAGTACTGGGAATTAACATCTCATTACAAAACATCTAACTAGCAACACTGTGATTTCAGAGCTCAGTAAGCCTACACTGTAGCATAACAGTGCTGACACTAACTTTTAACCTAGAGGTTGCCTTTGGTTCGCCTTCCATGCCATCATTCAGAAAATATGCATTGAGCATCCAGTATACACCAAAATTTATAACAAATGAAAATAAAAAACTTAGTCATAAATGTCATCATTTACTTTTAGCATGAAATGACATTTTGGTTTAAGTCTAAATAAAAGTCACACATCACACAATGTCTGGGCCACAATGAAACACAAGCTTGCTGGACATAGCGCTGTGGGGTTTGTGTGAGCACAGGACTGTGATGCGTGTGCTCCATAAGTAAAATTGCCAAACACCACACTCTCAGGTGGAATCCCTGTCTCTATGCAAAACACAACTAAGTGTCAAGTCATGGGAGTACCATATGGATCAAATAAAGGCAGAAATATGCGATTTTACCAAAGGTTAATTTACCTCACTCCAAGTTTCTGCCTCAGTTTCTATCCATGGACAGATTCCAGCGTGTGTCTCATCAAGCTTCTGAAGGTATTGCTGTCTTTCAGTTCTCAAGCTTTCCATGTTTTCACAAGGTAACTGCTCATTTATAATAGTCTTCTCCTCTGGTGATGCAAATCTGCAATTCGAGATGCTTTTGTTGAAGTTATCTGATTATGTAATATGTTAATTGCTATCCAGTAAAATGCGGTTCTTCATTTCTCACTTTTCCAAAGGACTTACACTCAAACGGTAACAAGGGGAGCATTCTAGCCATGACAAAGTGTCTCCTCTTTCTTATTCTAGAAGCCATCCATATTATGGCTTTCCCAGGAAAGTGGCAACTTGGAAGTTCTTTTGTAAATGTTTCCTCAATTGGACCAGATAATTTAAGATTAAATCATTTTGACAAAGTTACTGTTTTCTGGTTATTGTGTCGCATACCTTTAATCCCACTCAGGAGGCAGAGGAAAGCAGATCTCTGTGAGTCCAAGGCCAACCTAGTCTACATACTGAGTTTCAAGATATCCAGGAATATGTAAAGAAATCTTGTCTCAAAAAAGTGACTGTTTGTAGTTTTTTAGACTAGTGCATAAAACTGTAAACTAGTTTATAAATTCTAGAAATGAAATTCTATCCTCACAAAAGGTGGTCCTGTTGACCACCCTGAGATATCTTCCAAATACCATGTATTTATATATTACTAACTCTAAGAGTAGGCTACCAAGTCTATTGTCTGTTAGCACGCAATTTTTTATCATTTAAAATTCCATTTTTATTTCTTTTTATTTTTCTCCATTTATTTATTCACTTTACATCCCTTTGAGATAGTGTTTCATACATTGTTTTAGACAGGATTTCAATCTTTAGCTCTTACTGACTTGTAACTTGTGATGATGATGCTGCCTGTTTCTCAAATGTGGTTCATACCTGGATACTATCATATTTTAAACAACATTTTCAACTTATCTTGTGGATTATTATATATTTTATAAATATTTTTATAAATCGCAAGATCCAGGTATAACACTCCTGGACATATACCCAAAAGATGCTCCACCATCCCGCAAGGACACTTGGTCTATTATGTTCATAGCGGCTTTATCTGTAATAGCCAGAAACAACCCAGATGTCCCACAGAATGGATACTGGAAATGTGGTGCATTTACACAATGGAATACTCTTCAGCTATTAAAAACAAGGACATCATGAATTTTGCAGGCAAATGGATGGAACCCGAAAATATCCTGAGTGAGGTAACCCAGACCCAAAAGGACATACATGGTATGTCTTCAATAATAAGTGGATATTAGCCAAAAAGTACAGAATATCCAGGATACAATCCACAGAATTTAAGAACTTTAACAAGCAGAAAGACCAAGGGAGGATGCTTCAATCCCACTTAGTAGGGGGAAGGATATATTCATGGGAGGCAGAGGAAGGGAGGATTTGGGGGGGGAGAGGAAAAGGAGAACAGGATCAGGTATGGAAGGTAGACAGGAAAGACGCCCAGAGGGCCAGCAGAATAAATGGAAATATGCAGCGTCAGAAGGTAGGAGGTAGGGAGACCCTCTAGAAAGTATCAGAGATCTGGAAGGTGATAGATTCTCAGGACTCAATGGGAGGGACCTTAGATGAAGTGCCCAACAGTGGGGAGAAGTCCACCTCCAGTAGATAGGGACAGGGTTACCATCCCACAGTCAAAATTTCTGACCCAGAAGTGTTCCTGACTGAAAGAATTGCAGAGACAAGAATGGAGATGAGACTGAGGGAAAGGTGGTCCAGTGACCACCAACTGGGGATCCATGGGGAGACCCCAAGGCCTGAAACTATTATTAATGTTGTGATGTGCTTACAGACAGGAGCCTAGCATGGCTGCCCTCCAAGAGGCCCACCCAGCACCTGACTGAGGCAGATGCAGATCCTTACACCCAACCATTGGACTGACGTTGGGGACCCTATGAGTGAATTAGGGGAAGGGTGGAAGAAGCAGAAGAGAAAGGCGACCCCATAGGAAGACCATCTCAACTAACATGGACCCCAGGGAGCTCCCAGAGACTGAGCCACCAACCAGGCAGCATACAGGAGCTGCTCCAAGGTCCCCACATATATAGCAGAGGACTACCTGATCTGGTCTCAGTGGGAGAAGATGTGCCATATCCTCAAGACACTTGAGGCCCCAGGGAGGGGGAGGCCTGGTGTGGGGAGCATCCTCTTAGAAACAGGGGGAAGGAGAAATGGGATGAGGAACTGTGGGAGAGAGGCCCGGGGTGACAATGGGTGGATTTTAAATAATTTTAAAAAAACCTTTAAAAGAAAAGAAAATGAGATCTGAGTTAAAGAACATGCAATGCAGAACACTGTGGGTGCTTCTCACTAAATGGCCCATGCATTTTCTCCTACAGAAGATGAAACACTTACAGTTCAGCTGTGTAAAAGTTCAATACAGAATTGTATTTACACACAGAATGATATCCCATGACCCAGTGCACATGCACTATTTCAAACTAATATTTATTGTTTCTATGTTCGTTACCACTGGTTATCTTTCATTTTAAGTGACATATATAAGGAATAGAAATACAATAGAACACCAAATATCCAGCACACCTCTTTATATATTAATTTGGGCATAATGAAAGCCACTAAGTCACTTGCATTGTTAAGGGACAATGCAGAAGAGAAGTATATAATTTTGTTTGCAAGAAGCAAAACTCCTCCAATAAAAACCACAACCAGCCCCATTAGGCTCCCAGGAATTCTAATAAGAATATGAATTCTTAAAAATATCAAAGAAAATGCTTTAAAGTGCCATCCAATCATGGAGGGAACCCAGTACACCTGTGTGCCAGCTTGAGGCTACAGTCATTGGGTCTTACTCTTTGCTGTGCACATCTTTTAAATGATTAGGTATAAAACAACTATTGGCCTGTTGAATTATTTCTTTCCTTAATATTATGCTTTACCAAAAACTTGGGTCCCAACATGGAACAGGAGGAAGCACAATGCCCTCCAGAACGTGTTTACATTGAATTTTCCCAGCCTGCTAAGTTACTGAAAAATTACTTGATACTAATTTTTGAAACTAAGCTAGTGAAATGATTTCTACTCATATTCTTACTAAAGGTATTGTTTCCAGTGTTTACAGATGCCAGCTGATGAGACCATCTTCTACCAATGCGACAGACACAACTTCAACTGAAAAAAAAAACTGTTTAGAATCTGCTACTGCTCTCCTCTCAGAGAAAAGCTTGCTTACTGTGATGGCTGTTCTTGGTTGTCAACCTGACTACGTCTGGAATTAACTAAACCTAAAAATGGAGGGCACACCTGTGAGTTTCTACTTCTTTAACTCAAAGAAGAAAGATCCACTTTTAATCCATCCCTTGACGTACGGATCTTGACCTGGGAAGACACACTTTTAACCTGGGACTTGAGGTAGGAAGATACACCTTTAATTCAGATCATTTGAGCCGGGAAAACCCACCTCGAATCAGGGCCATACCTTCTTTTGGAAAGCTATAAAAGGACACGGAAGAAGGAAGCTTTGCCCGTTGCCTGTTTTAGAGCCTCCTTCCTTGGGATTCCAGCATACATTGAAGACCTGCTGAGACACCCAGCCTCATGGACTGAAGAACTATTAAGTTCTTGGACTTTCTGTTCATAGCCAGCTTCTGTTGGCTTAGCCTGGCCTCAGCCTGTAAATCATTCTGATAAATCCTCTCTCTCTCTCTCTCTCTCTCTCTCTCTCTCTCTCTCTCTCCCTCTCTCCCCTCGATGTATATGTATATAATGTCTATATACTCTATAGGCTGTGTTACTATATGTGTGCATATATATGTGTATATATGTATGTGTGTGTATTCAATATATGTATTTTATAAATTGTGTTACTCTGAATAATCATTTGCCCTTCAAGTTTGTTGACCTGAGGATGGAAGTAAGAAAAGGGAGATGGGAAGTCTTTTAAAAGACAACATGTACTTACTAAAAAAGCAGTTTTCTAAAGACCTTGTGAGTGAAATGACTCACTGACCGTTGTAGCAAAAGTGATAGCATTCTATGAACCATTACTTATAACCAGTAGTATTTCTTTTAACTTGCCAATTAATGGAAGCTAAGAAAGAATAACCTTAGGTAATATTATTTTTTAAAAAAGACTGCAAGCATAGTATACAACCGTACTCCAATGCTGATAGAAATCTCCCAAGTTTTTGAGATCCTGGGACTCATGTTACACTCTTCCTTATTAGGAGTTGTCAGAATCCTTAGAAGACACTTAAATATCCACATCCAGGCCCTATGAGGTCTTAGGAATCAGACACTTAGGGATAACCTGTCTGTAATTGTTCAAAACTCTCCCTAGGTCATTTTGAAACAGTCTAATTGAAAGCAAGCAAGCATCTCTTTCAGCCTTGTTACTCACCCACACAGCTTAGTTCCCTTGTCATCTGAAGATATAACCAGATGAAGAACTAAGATACATTTGCTTCCTAAGAATGCTAATTTCCCCACCTAGCTGCAGAACAGGAGCCAGAAAATTACAAATACAAGTTGGTTCTATTCTACAAAATTCTGGGGCAAAACTGAAGAGTTGAAATGAGTTTCAGCTCCTACCTAAGGGCTTGCTTCTGCCAGAGAAAATACTACTACACCAGTATCTTCTGCACTTCTATGGAGCTCCACACAGTCACACTTGTACTACTTCTTTGGGGCCTTCTGGAACTTTCCTTGGGCATGTTTGTAACTCAGTTGTGATGATTATTAGCCCCAGTTCCCTTTCGTACACAGAATCTAGAATATTTGAACGTTCGGTTAGCATTGCATGTGGGCAATGCCCTCAGACAGCTTCACTGTAACCTGGCCTTCACATGGGGTCCCTGATCTTCCTCTGTTCCTCTTCCTCCTCATTTTCCTCCTCTTCCTCTTCTCCCTCACCTCCTTCATTTTGCTTTAGCCTTGCTTCCAGATAGAAATCACTTTTATAATTTTCAACAGCAACAAGATTTCCACTGGTAATAAACTATAAATGCTTTTATTTTCTTTACAGTGGAGCCTGTTTTCAGGTCTCATATTGCTTCCTTAAGTTAAAAATCTTTGTTGAAAAGAGATCTTGAAAAATATGAGTTTTGCTTTGAACAAATTCAGGGTTTTCTCAAATATTTCCCATGAGTGCATGGAAGAGGAGAAGGCTATATCTTCTTCACTTATCTAAACCACAAAAATATACAGAGAAACTCTGACAAGTTACCTCAAAATATCTCTTGTCAGAATGCTTGAAGGTCTACAGGCTCAAACGTGCCTACTATGTCACTGTTAACACAAATACTTTTGGGGTGTTTTGGAAATGAACTTGCGTCGTCTGTACCTTGTTCTTCTCTCTGTGTTTGCACAGTGTGAGCAGACCATGCCCCCATTGAGGTGCTTTCAATACACATAGCACAGTGGGCCGCAGTGATGTGGTGACTGTCCACCATGTTTGGATCAGCACCATTTCATGAAAGACGGACACATACTCCTCCTGTGTAATTAGGAGGCCTGTGGCCCAAGGCTAACTCCTGACACAGAAGAATTAACAGGGCCTAGCATTTCCTTATGGATGTAAATAATTGCCGGTAAAGCAGAGACATGTTCACCCGAGACAAACATATGGTGAATATTGTGAGAGTTGTCCTTCTCTTATCTACGTGCTTTCTGCTACATAGGAAGGATTGATTTTCATTTCAACAAATTAACCCTCACAGTGATATCTCTGAGGCTGGTTATGGAGCTCAGGGAAGAATGTGTGCTTAACAAGCACCAGGTCCTGGGTTCAATCCCTATACCTAAATGACAATAAGAACAACCAAAGTATCTAGGTGTTCTTTTCAGGTTGTTCTCAGGACAGTACTTGACAATAAAACTTTGAATAACAATAGGATCTCTCGGGGTCTGAAATGGTGATGGCTCAGTGGTCCACAATGATTGACACTCTTGCAGAGGATGTGAATTCAGTTCTCAGAATCCACAGTAGGAAGCTTATTTACTGGAGGTGCCTGTAACTCCAGCTTTAAGGGACCTGACACCCACATCTGGCCTCCACAGGCACTGAATACATGTGTTACATACAGAGAGACATACTTCAAAAATAAATCATTTTCAAAAGAGCTTATTTTTGTCTACTGATACATGTCTCATATTATATTATTAAAAATTCCATATGAAACTTCCTATTTTGTAAAAGTATAAAGGTAACTTCTCTAGGAACAGTTAAAAGGCATTCCTTTCTCTATTAATTCTTTTTTTCCTACTTAATTGGAAATTTCCTCTGCCTTGAGTTACAAATTTGTGCATGTATTTGGGTGTTTCTGTATTTTCTAATCTGTCCCACCTATTTGCCTGTCTGTGAAGAAACAACTAGCATGTGTATACAAATGGTATATTCTAAAACCATCAGAAGCAAGTGTGTGCTCCGTCAAGTGGTTTCTCCCTAACGTGCCATCAAAGATTTGGAAAGGGGCTGCTGTAAAATCCGTCAGCATAGAAAAGGCTTGAGTTCAGAAAGCAAATCTCCTTAATGGAGAACAGGAATGAAAGGAAAGAGAAGTCAGCGAAGAGCAGACTGTCGGTGCGCACAGGAAAGCCCAACTTTGGCTCCATCTCCCCACAACCCAGGCCTGGGGCAGCACCTGCTGGTGCTGTGGACCCTTGGTACTCTCCTGTGAAAATTCAGTCAGGACACAGAATGGAGAGCAACGGAACATCATAGTTGTGACAAGAGTGTGCCCGAAGTTGGGAGAAAAGTGAAAGCCCAAGGTGGTGGAGCTTCGTGAATGGGATCGGAGACATGAGTTGTTTACTGTTGGATGTTACAGAATTTGAGGCGGCTCCGGGTCTTATCAGCAAATCGTATGATGAACAGAGTTGCTGGATCAAGTACTTTGTGAGTAATCCCTCAGGATCCGACCGACTCATGGGTAAAAAGGCCTGTGAGAAAAATCACAGCAAAAGGGCACCCCTGAGTAACATACTGTGAAGTAAAGAGAAAAAACCAAACACAGCCTCCTGCCACTTCACTCTGCCCCACTGCCTCCCGGAAATACCTCAGTGAAGAACATGGCCGCAGACTCAGTGAGGTGACTCTGTGAATTCCCACCAAGCTCACAGAGGTCTACACCGTAGGAGAGAATTGAACCTTTTAAGTTGTCCTCTGACACAGGTGCTCTGGTGCAAGTACCTGCACAAGAAATAAATTAAAATGTGATTTTAAGTTGTTTTAAAAGTTCGATTCTGCTTTAAATAACCCCTGCTGGTGGTCAAAGGAGAAATTAAGGAGCCATAGCAGGGAAAGGGGACGGCTGTCAGCAGCTGAAAACCAGGAATTTCAGCGCAATTAGCAACACTGTCTTTGAAAGTTTCCTACAAGGGGACAATGTGGTTCTTACAGAGAGATATTTTCAAGTTAATAATGTTAAAATAGCAATTAAGCATACAAAGGCCCAAGTGTGTGTGACATTCATTCCTTTTTCTGATGTTTTCCAGGAATCTCATAAGACTTTTGCTTACAATAAAAACACCTTTCCCATGAACTCAGCAATCTGAGATAACCTTATCAGCTATAAGCCTATCCAACGTACCTCCAGAAGGAGCCCATGATGCCATCGAAATCCTTAGGAATCCTTCAAAGGTATGAATTGAGAACCCACAAAATCATATGTGTGTTTAAACACAACAAAGGGTACCTCTCTCTAGAGAAGCTCACATCCGTGCCTTTTTTAAAAAAAGTCTTATTTATGTATTTATTCACTTGAAATCCCAGTATCAGCCACCCCTCCTCCCAGTACTCCCTCACATAGATCCTTGCCCCATTTTCTCCTCTCCAACTCCTCTGAGAAGGGGAAGCCTCTGGGAACAAATGGCTCAGGATGGAGTGAAGCCCTGTGTGTCTGCCCCAAGCACTCAAGGCTCCTGAATGAGGCATGGGACATGTGAAAAGTGGCCCTGCACCTCTGCCCATAGTCCTCCAGGCGAGGGGGGTGGGGTGGGTTGTGAAGCCAAAAGGACAATGCCCGGGGGTAGGGGAAGTGGCCATTCCCAGGGGACTCACAGCAGCCATCTTCCCGGGTTCTCTAGCCCTGGGCACCTCAGGAACCAATGGGTGCTGCAGAAGAGCTTAAATTAGCACAGCTGGGGACCCAGCCAGGACCAGGTTGGGCACCTTGGACACTGGCTAGCTGCTTTGGCTTGGGTGAATGGGTGCTGACTAGAAGTGCTGAAATGCCAGAGGCAAGTGGTTAGATGCAGCTCCTTAATCGAAGGCCGGATCTGACTCTTCCCAGGACGGATCAAGATGACTAGAGACAGTCCATAGTTCTAAGGAAGGCATTATTGCCATTGTGAGTGGAGTGGATGAGATTGTAGCCTGCGACCTGAGGGAGGGTGAGGTAGAAATATTGACCTTGCACCAGCATAGGAGCCTGAGAATGCTCCAGGCAAGATCTTCTCCTCCTTGCCTCCCAGTCACCTACCCCCATTTCTGCCGACCTTATTCTCTGAAGAACTGTCCGTCCTAAACTCCCACATCTTCAGCTCCCTGCTCTACAGAGACCTGTGTTCTCATCTCCCTCCATCTCCATCCCACTCTGATGTCACTCTAAGTGACATCATGCCACCTCTGCTCCTTGCCAGATCCAGCCTCTCACCTCCCGTGTGTGGCAACTGTGGAATCAGCTCTGAGCATCTAAGGAAGATGGTACCCATGTGCAGCTTGTAGGTACTGGACTGGTAAAAGAAACCAGAGGCCACAGAGTGGTCAATGACAGCACCATAAAGAGCTAACTTTGGAAAGAGGAAGCCAGCCTGGTACGGCTGCCTGTCACTCTGAATGTCAGATAGATGCTGGGAGGACCATCTGCCAGTCAGAAAAGG
>JADRCH010000075.1:7099-55769 GCA_019843965.1 Rhynchomys soricoides
CTTTGTGTGCCGCATCGTTCTTGCTGGCGAGACGGTAGTGCGGGACAGTGGAAGTGCAAATTTGTATAACACTTTGGAAAGCGATTTAACAGTTTCTCTGAAAATCTAGAATAATTCTTCCTCAACAAATAGCTATAGTACTTCTGGGCATATACCCAAAAGATGCTTCCCTATACCACAAGCACACTTGCTCAACTTTATTAGTATAAGCTTTGTTCATAATAGCTAGAAAATATAAACAACCCAGATGTTCCTCAACTGAATGATGGAAGATGTGGTACATTTACACAATGGAATATTACTCAGATATTAAAATCAAGAGTATCGTGAAATTTGCAAGCAAGTGGATAGAACTAGAAAATATCACCCTGAGTGACATAATCGACACCCAGGAAGACACATATGGTATATGCTCACATATTAGTGGATATTAGACATAAAGTAGAGGATCACCATTCTAAAATTCAGGATCCAAAGAAGCTAAGTAACAAGGAAGGCCATAGTGTGAGTGCTTGAATCTCACTGAGATGGAGAAATAGATTGGATATTGGGGATAGATGGAGGAAGGCCATTGGGAGGGAGAAGGCTGGGTATGAGAATTGAAGGTGTGAAATGGAGGAAGGATAGAGCGAGTGGAAACTGGGAAAGAGAACTGGAAGCAGAGAGGGCAGCATTTCTGGGCTGAGCTAGAAACCTAGGATAAAAGAAACTCCAGGAATCTATGAGGGTTACTGTAGCTAAGACTCCTAGCAATGGATATATGGAAACAGAATGGTCACCTCCTGTAATCAGGCAAGACTTCCAATGTAGGAATGAGGATACCAATCACCCCCCAAAACCTTCAACCCAAATTTTGTTCTGCCTAAAGATGTTCATGGGTTTAGGGGGAGTAGAAATTGAAAGAGTGACTAACCAATGACTGTCCCAACTTGAGACCAACATGAGAGACAGCCAATCCTCATACTATTATTGACATTCTTCTATACTTGCAGACAGGAGCCTAGCATAACTGTCCTTTTTGAGACTTCATCCAGCAGCTGATGAAAACAGATGCATAATCCATAGCCAAATATTAGGTATAGCTCAGAAACCCTTGTGGAAGAATGAAAGGAAGGACTGAAGGAGCCAGAGAAGTCAGAGACAACATAAGAAAACCTAAAGAATCAACTAATCTGGGCCCATAGGAGGTCAGAGAAACTGAACCACTAATGAAAGAGAATGCATGGGATGGACCTAGACCCCTTACACTTATTTAACAGATATGCAGCTTGGTTTTCAAGCCGGACCCCTAACAAATGCAGCACAGGCTGTCAATGAGATGACTCTGTTGCCTACATTTAGATACCTTTCTCCTAACATGGCTGTCTTATTCAGTCTCAATAGATGATGATGTACCTACTCCTAATGTAATTTGATATGTCAAGGCTGGTTGATATCTGAGGCTTCCCCGTTTTTGAGGAGAAAGAGAGGAAGAGATGGGGAAGGGGAGATGAGAGGGAAGGACTGGGTAGGGAAAGCTGCAGTTTCTATGTAAAATTAATCAAGTAATTAATGAATAAAATGCCTTTGACAAAATGCAGCATCTCTTTGTGATAATAATCGTGGAGAGGCTAAGGTTGGATGAGGCATACCTCAACATAAGTGCTATATATGACAAACTTATAGCCAACATTAATGTAAACAGAGAACAAAGTCTTGAAGCATTCTCACTAAGATCAGGAATGAGAAAATGACCTTCACACTCTCCAGTCCTATTTAATACAGTGAAATACTAGCTAGAAGAATAAAATCAAGAAAAGAAATAGAAGTAATAAAGGATATCAATGTGTCCCTAATTACAGATTAAATGATACAGCATGTAAGACAACAAAGTTTTAGTGAAAAACTCTCAGAGCTGACAAAGAATTTTTGCAAAGGGGTAGGTTACTAAACTGACAAACAAAACACAATAGCCTTCAAATTTGTAATGTTATGCAAAAGAACTCAGAAAAAAATCCAATTCAATATTGCCACAAAAATAAAACCAAAAACAAACAAACAAACAAAAACAAGAAACAAACAAAAACCCAGCAGCACATAAAAATAAACAGAAATAAACAACTAAAATAAAATAGCATTAATCAATAACATAGAAACAGACTTTACCTAGGAAGTTAGAGACCTGTACAAGGAAAACTTAAGACACTATAGAAATAAATTGAAGAAGGCAGTCAAAGATGAAAAAAACTCATGTTCCTGTATCAGTAAAATTAATATTGGGAAAATACTATTCCTACCAAAAGCAATCTTACTAATTCAGTGCAGTCCCTGTCAAGTTTCACGACCATTATTTGTAACTATATGAAAATGCAGTCTTAAAATTTATATAGAAATACAAATGTCAATGAAAGCCAAAGAAATCTTGAAGAGAAATCTTGAAGAGAAATCTTGAAGAAACCAGTACTGAGATCAGTATCTCTATATCTGATTTCAAGTTATAAAACAGATTTTTAGTATTAAGAACATCATGGACTGCTTCAAATATGGACTTATAAATAAATGAAGTTGATTAGAAGACTCAGATTCAAATGCACCTTACTATATCTATTTGAATTATAATGACAAGAACAAAATTATAGAGAAAAGGTGTCATCTTCTACAAATGGTACAATAGACTTGGATACCAACTTGGCTAAGAATGAAACTGTATTGTTATATTACTGTATTGTTATATAAACTGTATTGTGAATGTAACTGCACAAAAGTCAGCTCCCTATACCTAATAATCTCAAACTTTTTGAGGAAAAAGGTTTTCAGTGAGCTTTCACATATAGGTTAGGAAGAAACAATCTGGCTAAGATGCTAGTAAGGCAGGAAATAAGACTAACAATTAATAAATAAGATCTCAAAAAACTCAAGTATTTATGAACAGCAAAGAACATGGCTATCAGTTGAGAAAAAGGCAGCCTACAGAAAGTGAGGAAACATCTTTCTGCCAGTAAAAATAGTATCTAGCATGGATAAAGATCTTTAAAAATACTAAACATCAAGAAAATAAAATCAAAGATGCTGTAGAGCTAAACAGACCACTCTCAGAAGTACACATAGCCTGTAAACACTTCAAAATCTATTCAACTTCTTTAGTGCTAAGAATTGTAGATTAAAACTCCTTTATGATTCCATCTCATTGGAATCACACTGGCCACCATAACATAAAAATGAGAAAAAATATCGGTGTATATATGGGGAATTGACAATGTTATATACTGTTGGTTGAAGACTGAACTAATGTAGTCACTTGGAAATCAACTTAGATATGTCCTAATAGTTGAGAAACAGAATTATTTTGTGATGATATTATACCACTCCCAGGCATATGCACAAATGAATTTATGTCCTACTATGGAGATAATTAATTCATGTTCATTGCTGGTCTATTTTGCAATGACTAGTAAATGAAAACAACATATATTAACATCTATTGCTAAGCAGATAATGAAAATATTGTACATTTATAAAGTGAGACTCTATTTCAGTGGAAAGAAAATCAAATAATAAAATTTTCAGGCCAACTGAAGAATGTTGAAAAGTAGTCAATGAGGTAAATCAGGGCCAAGAAGAAAAATAACATGTGTCTTTTCTTATGTCAATTCTATCTGTGACACTTAAGTTTCATATGTTTTAATTAGAGTATATATGGGCACCAGGACACTAACATTATGCAGAAAGATAATGACTTAGAGAATATTTTAGGTAAACTCATGAAAAGTGACATTAAGGCTGGGGGGGCAATGCTGGGGGTAGAAAGGTGTAATTAGTGAGATATTCTGGGGGATAGTGTAGAAAAGGGAAGCAAGAGAAAATTAAGCCATGATAGTGTATGTGTGTCTGTCTGTGTGTGTGTGTGTGTGTGTACAACAAATGAAACCAACTATCAAGTAATAAACTATCAAGTAATAAAACTCTAGGAGAGTTAGAAGGGACATATCAGCACAGGTATATAATGCTAGCTCCAGAAGCAATTCCTACTGGACTGATACCCAAAAGCCAGGAACTCAGTGGAAACTTCTCTGTTGATAATCTTTCTAACCACTGGAAGATATCTTGAAGGCATCAACAGCTGTCTCTTTTTTGAATTAAATTTAATTTGGTTTTAACATATTAACTTTACTTCTGGCTTACTGCTCCCCTCAAGTTCTCCCCCTATTACAATCTGAGTGGCTGGGAGACCCCTGAGTATCTCCGCTCCCAAACTGGTACTTCAAGTCTGAAATTCTAGGTGCTTCCTTTCCCACTGAGGCCAGACAAGGCAGCCAAGCCACCAGAATTTATTCCATTTACAAGTGACAGCTTTTGTGCTAGAATCGATTCCAATTGTTCATAATACACATGAAGGTCAAGCTGCACATCTGCTATTATTGAGCAGGGAAGCCCTTGTATGTTCTTGTGTTGGTGGGTCGGAATCTGAGCACTCCATTGGTCCAGGTTAGTTAAATTTGTTGGTCTTCCTGTGGAGTTCCTAACCCTTTTGAGACCTGTAATCCTTCCTCCTATTCTGCCACAAAGGTCCCAAAGCTCCATCCACTGTTTTGTTGTGGGTGTTCATATCAGTCAAAGTTAGTTGCTGGGTGGAGCCTCACAGAGGACAACATGCTCCTGTCTGCAAGCATAATATAATATCATTAATATTGTTAGGGATTGGTGCTTGCCCAGTGTATAGGTCTCAAGTTGGGCTGGTTATTTGTTGAACATTCTTACAGTCTCTGCTTTCTCCAACATGCCTACATTACTTGTAGACAAGATAAATTTGGGGAAGAAAGTTTGGTGGTTTGGTTGGTGTCTCTATCGATCTCCTGGGGTTCCTGACTGGCTACAGGAGGTAGCCCCTTCAGGTTCCATATCCCAAGTGTAGTGAGTAAAAGCAAAGATCACCCCAGTTGATTTTGGGATGCTTCCCTTATCCCAGGTCTCTTTCTTGTCCTAGAGATGTTCCCAACCTCCTCACCCTTGTCAGTTGCAGATTTCCATTCTTTTTCTTTTGACAATATAGCCATCTCTACTGTCCTTCTCTACACCTAATCCTGAATCCACCATTCCCATCCCCATCCCCCCACCCTCTCAGTTCCCTCCTTTCCTTTTATGACTATTTAATTTCTGCTTCTAAGAGTGATTCTAACTTTCTTGATTGAGCATTCTTTCTTGTTTAGCTTCTTTGCAGTTACTTCTGTGGAGTATTTTATGGTTCATTTCTACTTATTAGAGATTACATACCATACATGATATTTTGGCACACGATTACCTCACACAGGATGTTATTCTCAAGTTCCATCCATTTACATGCAAAATTCATGAAGTCTCAGTTTTTAATAGTTGAATATTAATCCATTGTGTAGAGGTACCACACTTTTTTATGCATTCTTCAGTTGAGAGACATCTAAGTTGTTTGCAGTTTCTGGCAATTATAAATAAAACTGCTATGGATATAACTGAGCAACTTTGTGAGATGTTGGGACATCTTTTTGGTACATACTCAGGAGTGGTATAGCTGGGTCTTAAGGTAAAACTATTCTCATTTTTCTGAGAAACTGCCAAATTGATTTCCAAAGTGTTTGTGCAGGTTTGCACTCCCTCCAACAATGAAGTATTCCCCTTGTTCCATCCTTGCCAGCATGTGCTAGCTCTTGAGGTTTTATTGTTTTTTGGTTGGTTGGTTTTTATTTTGTTTGTTTGTTATGTTTTTCGTTTTGTTATGTTATGTTATCTTTGTCATTCTGATGGTATCTCCAAGTTGTTTTGATTTGTATTTCCCTGGACTAAGGACTTTGAATATTTCTGTAAATGCTTCTCAGCCAATTGAGATCCTTCTGTTGAGAATTCTGTTCAGCTCTTTACTCCATTTTTAATTGGAATATTTCTGAGTTCTTTATAAATTTTCAACATTAGGTCTCTGTCTCTCTCTCAGATGTAGGGTTGGTGAAGATACCTTCTCAATCTGTGGGTTGCCTATTTGTCCTATTGACAGTGTTCTTTGCCTTACAAAAGCTTTGCAGTTTCATGAGATCCCATTTATCAATGTTGATCTTAAAGTCTGAGCCCTTGGTGTTCTGTTCAGGAACTTGCCACCTGTACCCATGAATTCAAGGGTATTTACTGCTTTCTCTTCTATGAGATTTAATGTATCAGATTTTATGTTAAGGTCCTGGATCCACTTGATCCTGAGTTTTGTGCAAGGGGGATAAGTATGGATGTAATTTTATTCTTCTACATAAAGACATCCTGGTAGTCCAGCACCATTTGTTGGAGATACTTTCATTTTTCTACTGTGTTGCTTGGCTTCTTTATCAAATTCAAGTATTCATAGGTGGGTGGGTTTACTTCTGGGTCTTTGAGTCTATCCTGTACATCAGCTTGTATATTTCTGTACAAATACCATGCATTTTTATCACTTTTGCTTTGTAGTAGTGCTTGAAATTAGGAATGGTAATTCTACTAGAAATCCTTTTACTGTTCAGGGTTGCTTTGGTGCTCCTGGGTTTTTTACTTTTCCATATGAAGTTGAGAATTGCTGTTTCAAGGTCTATAAAAATTGTGTTGGAATTTTGATGGAAATTGCAATGAATCTATAGATTACTTTTGGTAAGGTGGTCATTTTTTCTATGTCAATCCTACCTATCAAAGGAGATTGGAGATCTTTCCAACTTCTGATATCTTCTTCAATTTTTTCTTCAAGGACTTGAAGTCTTGTCATATAGATATTTCACTTTTTGGTTAGAGTTAAATCAAGATATTTTATATTGTTTTTTGCTATTATAAAAGATGTTATTTCCCTAATTTCCTTCTTGACCTGTTTTTCATTTGTAAAAAAATTAGCTACCAAATTCTTTGAATTAATTGTGTATCCAGCCACATTGCTTAAGGTGTTTATAACTTGTAGGAATCCTCAGGTTTAATTTTTGGGGTTGCTTATATATACAATCATATCATCTGGAAACAGCAATATTTTGACTTCTTCTTTTACAATTTATATTCCCTTGATGTCTTTTAGCTTATTGCTCAGGCTGGAACTTCAAAATACTGTATTGAATAGATAGGGAGAAAGTGGGCAGTCTTTTCTTGTCCTTGATTGTAGTGGGATTGCTTCATATTTCTCTTCATTTAGTTTGATGTTGGCTATTAACATGTTATATATTGATTTGACTATGTTTAGGTATGTGCCCTGTATCTCTGATTTTCTAGTAATTTTAATGTGAAGGGGTATTTTATTTTATCAAAGGCTTTTTTCAGCATCTAACGAGAAAATCGTGATTTTTTGTTTGTTTGTATGGTGGATTATGTTGATAGATTTTTGAATATTGAAACATTCCTGCATCCATGGGATAAAGCCTACTTGATCTTGATGGATGATGTTTTGATGTGTTCCTAGATACAGTTTGTGAATATTTATTGAGTCTTTTTGTATCAGTGTTCATAAGAGAAATCTATTTGATATTTTCTTTCTTTGTTGAGTTTTTGGTGGTTTAGGTATCAGGGTGATTGTGTCATCATAAATTGAGTTTGGCAGTGTTCCTTCTGTTTCTACTTTGTGGAAAAGTTTGAGGAGTTTGGGGTTACCTCTTCTTTGTATGTCTGATAGAATTTTACACTAAAACCACTTAGCTCTGAGCTTTTCTTAGTTGGGAGATTTTAATTACTGCTTCTATTTTTCTTTTAGGGGTTAGGGGCTGTCTTGATTTAACTTTGGAAAGTGGTATCTGTCTAGAAAATTGTCCATTTCATTAAGATTTTCCAATTTTGTAAGGTAAGGTTTTTTATGTAAGACCTAATGATTCTTAGAATTTCCTCAGCGTCAGTTATTAGGTCTTCATCCTCATTACTGATTTTGTTTATTCATATACTGTCTCTCTGTCTCTTGGTCAGTTTGGCTAAGGGTTTGTCTCTCTTATTGATTTATCGAAGAACCAGCTTTTGCTTTTGTTGATTTCTTGGATTATTTTCTTTATTTCTAATGGATTGATTTCAGCCCTGATTTTTATTATTTCCTGCCTTCTATTCCACTTTTCTGTGGTGCTTCTTTTTTTCCCTACAGTTTTCTGTTGTATGTTTTTGTTCATCATTAAGCATTGTTTCTTTTGAGTATAGTATGAACTTTGATACATAGTAGGTGTGCACAGCACTTCAGCAAGAAACAAATTAATCTGACAATTATTTATTTATATTTTTGGATATTTCCTTTATATACATTTCAAATGTTTTCCTCTTCAAAAACCCCCTATATCATTCCACCTCCCCCTGCCTCTATGAGGGTGCTTTCCCATCCACTCTCCAACCCACTTCTCTCTTCCCTCCCTAGCATACCCCTACACTGGGGTATCTAACACTCTCAGGCCCAAGACCTCTCCTCCCACTGATGGCCAACATGTCCCTCCTTTGCCACATATATGGCCAGCACCATGGGTTCCTCCATGTATATTCTTTGGTTGATAGTCCTGGAGCTCCCACCACGGGGCTGCAAACCCCCTCAGATCCTTCAGTACGTTCTCCAAATCCTCCATCTGGGACCACACACTCAGTCCAATGGTTGGCTGCAAGCATCCACCTCTGTATTTGTCAGGCTTTGCCTGAGCCTGTCTGGAGACAGATTATCATGCTTACATTAGCAAGCACTTCCCAGTGTCCACAGAAAGTCTGGTGACTATATGTGGGAAGTATCCCCAGGTGGGGGACTTTCTGGATAGCCTTTTCGTGAGTCTCAGCTCCGCACATTGTCTCAATATTTTCCCTGTGAGTATTTTGTTCACCCTTCTAAGAAACACTGAAGTGCCGACATTTTAGTCTTCCTTCTTCTTAGGTTACATATGGACTACGAATTGAGTCTTGGTTATTCTGAACTTTTGGACTAACATCCACTTATCAGTGAGTACGTACAGTGTTTGTTCTTTTGGGACTGAGTTATCTCACTCAGACTGATATTTTCAAGTTCCATCCATTTGGCTGTGAATTTCATGAAGTCATTGTTTTTAATAGCTGAGTAATATTCCATTGTGTAAATGTACCTCATTTTCTGTAAACATTCCTCTGTTGAGGGATATCTGGGTTGTTTTCAGCTTCTGGCTATTATAAATATGGCTGCTATGAACATAGTGGAACATGTGTCTTTATTACATGTTGGAGCATCTTCTGGGTATATGCCCAGGAATGGAATAGCTGGGTCCTCAGGTAGTATTATGCCCAATTTTCTAAGGGTCCATCAAACTGATTTCCAGAGTGGTTGTACCAGCTTGCAATCCCACCAGCAATGGAGGAGTGTTCCTCTTTCTCCACATCCTCGCCATCATCTCCTGTCACCTGAGATTTTGTTCTTAGCCATTCTGACTGGTGTGAGGTGGAATCTCAGAATTGTTTTGATTTGTATTTCCCTGATGACTAAGGATGTTGAACATTTCCTTAGGTGTTTCTCAGCCCTTCGAGTTTTCTCAATTGAAGAGAAAGTGAGGAAAAGTCTCAAACATATGGTCATAGGGGAAAAGTTCTTGAACAGACTTATGCTCTGATATCAATAATCAACAAATGAGACCTCATAAAATTGCAAAGCTTTTGTAAGTCAAAGGACACTGTCAATAGGACAAAACAGCAACCAACAGATTGGGAAAGATCTTTACCAATCCTACATCCGATAGAGGGCTAATATCCAATATATACAAAGAACTCAAGAAGTTAGACTTCAGAGAACCAAATAACCCTATTAAAAAATGGGGAACATAGCTAAACAGAGAATTCTCAACTGAGGAAACTCTAAAGGCTGAAAGCACATAAAGAAATGTTCAGTTATACTTTTAAATTGCTGATATTAGAATTTTCTAATTTCTTTATGGTAGCTCATAGTGCTATAAACTTTCCTCTTAGCACTGCTTTCTTTGTGTCCCATGAATTTGAGTGTGTTGTGCCTTAATTTTCATTGAATTCTAGAGAGAACTTAATCTCTCTCTCTCTCTCTCTCTCTCTCTCTCTCTCTCTCTCTCTCGGTTCTCTGAGCCAGAGATCATTGAGCAGAGAGTTGTTCCACTTCCAGGTGTGTTTAGGCTTTCCAATGTTTCTCGTGTTGCTAAAACCCAGCTTTAATCCATGGTTCTCTGACAAGATTAAATATGTTATTTCAATTTTCTTGTATTTGTTGTATCTATCTTTGTTACTAACTGTATGGTCTTTTTGGAGAATGATCCATGAGGTGCTGAGAAGAAGGTATATTCTTTAGTGTTTAGTTGAAATATTTTATAGATGACTATTAGGTCCATTTGATTCATAATGTTTATTAGTTTCATTGTTTTTCTGTTTAGTTTTTTACTGGATTTCATGCCAATTGGTGAGAGCAGAGTGTTGAAGTATTCCACTACTAACATGTAAAGCTCAATATGCAATATAAGCTTTAGAAATATTTCCTTTACAAATATTGTTTCTTTTGTATTTGAGGCATAGTTGTTCAGAATTGAGATAATCATCTTGGTCGATTTTTCCTTTAATAGGTATGTAGTGTCCTTCTTTGTCTTTTGATTAATTTTGGTTTAATATCTATTTCTTAGATACTAGGATAGCTACTCCAGATTGGTTCTTTAGTCATTTTGCTTGAAAATTTTTCTGCAGCCCTTTATTCTGAGGTAATGTCTATCTTTATGGCTGAGATGTGTTTCTTGTATGCAGCAGAATGATAAACTCGGTTTTTTGCATCCATTCTTTTAGCCTGTGCCTTTTTCACTTGGGATTAAGTCCATTAATCTTAAGAGAAATTGACAATCAGTGATTATTATTTTTTGTTATTTTGATTTTGGTGATGTTAGGGTGTAAGTTTGTCTGAGTTTGTATGTGTTCCTTGATTTTGCTGATATGGACTTACTTGTTTCCCATGTTTTCTTGGATGTAGTTATACTTCTTGGGTTGTAGTTTCCATCTAGTATTTTCTGTAGGGCTGGATTTCTAGATAGATATTGTTTGAATTTGAATTTTTCTTAAAAGACCTTTGGTCTCCCTCTATGACGATCGAGAGTTTTGCTGAATATAGTAGTCTCTATATATTCTAGGTAGGCCCTTGTTTTTTCTTTGAGGTTGCAGTATACCTGCCCAGGCTCTTCTAGCTTTTAGAGTCTCCGTTGAGAAGTAGGATGTAACTCTGATAGGTTTGTCTTTGAATGTTACCTGACATTTTTCAATTTCTGTTTTTAATATTCTTTCTTCTGTAGATTTTCTGTTTTATTATTTGGTGCCATGTTGGGAAAATTTTTTTCTATGATTTTGATGAGAATATTTCCTGGACCTTGGAGCTGTGACTCTTTACCTTCTTCTATTCCCATTATTCTTACACTAGGACTTTTCAGGATATTCCAAATTTCCTGGATTTTTTTTTGTTTTGTTTTTTTTGTTTTTTGTTTTGTCGAGAAGATTTTTGTTGTTGTTGTTGTTCTTCAATCATTTTTTAAATTCTAGTCATGATCCCCCTACTGCTCAAGTTTTTCATCTCATTCCTCCTCCTCCTTCTCCAAGAGGATATCTTCACACACACCCCAGCCCACTAAACCTCCCCACTCCCTGGAGACTCGAGTCTTTCGAGTGTTAGTTCCATCTTCTCTCACTGAGGCAAGACCAGGGAGTCCTCTGCTGTATATGTGTTAGGGGCCTCATATCAGCTAGTATATGCTGCCTGGTTGATGTCTCAGTGTCAGTCTCAGGGATCCAGGTTAGTTGGGACTACTGGTCTTCCTATGAGGTGGCCCTTCTCCTCAGCTTCTTCCAACTTTTCCCTAATTCAACCACAGGGGTCCTTATCTTCTGTCCATTGGTTGGGTGTAAGTATCTGTATCTGACTCTTTTAGCTGCTTGTAGAGCTTCTTGGAGGACAGCCATGCTAGGCTCCTGTTGGTAAGCACACCATAGCATCAGTAATAATGGTATTATTAACCTTGCAGCCTCCCCTTGAGCTGGATCCCAATTTGGGCCAGTCCCTCGACAACAGATTGCTGTTGTGTCAGGAAATTTTTGAGATTTAACGTTTTCTTTGACTGAGGCCTGATTTTTTTCTCTTGTATCTTCTACCCCTGAAACTCTCTCTTCCATCTCCTGCATGGGGAAGGGAAACTTACTTGTATGGTTCAGGAGTCTGATGGAGGTAGGGCAGAGGTAGCTGGAGAGTGGAGGTGCCCAGGAATAGCAGGCTGCTCAGGGGTCCTTGTTCCAGAGGTCTCAGAAAGCAGGGAATATGGGTGGGTCAGGAATCTAATGTGGGTAGAGCAGAGGCAGAGGGAGAGTGGCTGTTCCCCTGGAATGGCCAGCCTCTCAGGGAAGTATGGCTTGTCCTAGAGAACTCAGAGACAATGGATGTTTGGTGGGTAAAGGGAAGCTTACCTGTATGGTTCAGAGTCTTACCTAGTTGGAGGAGAGGCAGGGGTATAATGGAGGATCACTAACAATTTTTTATTAGTGACCTACAACATCAACATTGTCACAACATGCCTACATGTATATCAACAGCGCAACTATCATTGTGAAAACAAAACCAATCAACCAACCAGACAAACAAATAAAATAAACAAACAAACAAAAAAAAAAAACCTGGGTTCTTTTTTATTGAATATGAAACTTGTTCCATAGGCGTGAACTTATATCTGGTAATATATAACCTTGTTCAACAATTCATATTTCTCCTATGGGGGGCATAACAATAGTTGTCTAGATAAACTAACAAGTATATATTTATATAATGGTATAATATAAATTATTGGTATAATAATAAATTAACTGGCATAATATGACATAAAGGACTACTCCCAGCCTGAATCAAAGAATGTACTTTTTGAGTTGAATAGTGATGACCTAGAGACATAGTGCACCTAAAGGTGGCATGAGAGTTCAGCACTAAATGAGAAATTACCTCATTTACCTACCCCTGTATGCTTCAGGTAACATTTCAGAAAAAGGAGTAAAAAGAATATGAGGCAGAAGATGACAAGAATTGTTGGAGAGTGGCACTTATGAGGAAATATACAACCATTCCAATCACTAATGTGTAGAAGTTGTAGCTATTGTCATTGGGCCTGTGAAATATGGGGCCTATCAGCAGTCATTCATAGAGGGGTACAACATTCATGGTACCCCATCGCTCACTGCTATGTCTTCAGTTATATACGTATGAGTGAGACTAGCAGGTGCCAAAGAATAGTTCCAAACCTATTCTCAAGAAGATAACTCTGTTTATTTCAATGGGCCACAAAAGAAAACAAAACAGCCTGAATATGGGAAGTAAATTAGTAGCCATAAAGAGGCCTGGAAGGGTAGGAGTGAGATAAGAGAGGGTAGGGGACAAAGTAATAACAATACATTTTATAGATGTATTATTTGTCAACGATTAGGAAAGCAAACTTGTCTTTTCAGAACAAATGGACTGACATTTATTTGGTAAGTATGTATTAGCATGATTATAGAATGGTCTAATAAAATAATGCAAAATAATTGAAAAAGACGCATGAGAATTACTTGTGCCTTTCTTCATAATATCAAACACTAAAGCATCCACAACATTCCATAAAACCACATGGTAGTACATAAATTTTTGACCATGCATAATTCTAGAACTCATATATATTTTAAAAATTTAAAAATGATTTCTAGATGCACAGAAACTTGAGACATTGATGAATTTTTTTTTTTTAATTTTTGGAAGAAAATAAAAAGCCAAACATATGTAGAATCCCTTAACTATATAACCAATGGTCCAAGCATAGTGTTCTGTTTCTGATGTGTACTACCAATAGAGTCAGAAGTTTAGAAGTTATGTTGTGCAACTCCCTATCTGACCAGATGGGTATAGACTATTGTGCTATAGTGACATTTGTCCTGAATGGCAGCTTTGCTTTGCAGTTTGCTAATTCTTTCTTCCTTAAACTTATATAATTAAATAAATATTATAAAGTTTTAGAATAAAAATAATTAAATATCATAACTGACAATGCTGTCCAGTCCATGTATATATTCATATATTTATATTTACATTTATGTCTGAATAGATGCTTTTGCTATATGAATAGTGAAAACAAAGCACTCTTACCTATTTATGAATGAACAATTTCATATTTATGGATAATTCATTAAAATAATCACAAGTGTATAGCAAGACATACTATCTAAGATTCATTTCTAATGTGAAGTGATCTTTCGAAGGATATAAAAGGATGATTGCTGACTTGCTCCTTTTTTCAGTTTGGATTAGAAAAATATTTTATTATGGAATAGAAAAATGCTTTAATAAAAATCAGATTGCTCATTAATATCATACTTATAGCATCTAATGAAAAAAGAAAGCATAAAATGTAAAAGAACAAATGATCAGTGGCATGTGTTTGCCTAAGTATAGATGCCAGGACTGAAAACAGGTTGACAGTATCTTCATCTTTCAGATGGAAGGAAATTTGGTTCATTCTACCAAAAGATATTCATTAAGTGAATCAAGATGGCAACAAACACCTGTCCAAGACAAATGTTGGATTATAACTCTTTTCCCAGAGAATTATGCAAAGATATATATTAAAAGGAAATATTGGGGATCCTTATTCATTCATCTATTAAAAGTGACTTTTTATGATACAAGATGAAACCGTACATTTCTGTCTTTCCCACAGCAAGGCTATGTTATTCTTAGTCTAGCATTAACTGGAAACTTCTCTTTGACCACACCTTTTCTATCTCTCCTTTCCAAATTTAAGATTATTGTTTATGGTAAAGAGTAACTGAGTTGGGTCAAATCATTATGCATAATTTTAATTTTATTTTATTGTTTGAAATTAAAATATATTATTTTTTCTTCCTTTCCTCTCCCCCCAAAACCACTTTTATATACACCATGGTTCACTGTCAAATACATATGTCTTTTTCTTTTTCTTTGATTTAACATTTCTGTGTAACATTTTGCTAGAGGTCATGAGAAAGCCAGGCACTGAACAGACAAAATTATATAGGACTTGTCTATCACATCTTAGCTGTTAGTGAATGATTTGGTGAATGAGCAAGATGACTGCTGTACCTGCATCTTACAAAGCAATAACCTCAAGACATGATAAACACCATAAAAATCAATCTTTTATTAGAAAAAATAATTTGTAATAATACTATTTTGAGAGTCTTGAGAAATGTTTCATTTGACAGGACCTGGATTATGTCTCAGTAACACATAAAAATAGGAGTGTGGCCATCATGCCTGAACTCCCAGAAAAACACTGGCAGAAATAGGTACAGACATATGGTTTGTTGAGTCCCAACATAGTAGAAAACTAAAAAGAAGAAAAAACAAATAGCAACTAAACAAAAAACTCAAAATTCCAGCATATACTCAAATACACAAAAGCCCACAAAGTCATCAACAATGGAGGAGTGTTCCTCTTTCTCCACATCCTCGCCAACATCTGCTGTCACCTGAGATTTTAATCTTAGCCATTCTGACTGGTGTGAGTTGGAATCTCAGGGTTGTTTTGATTTGCATTTCCCTGATGACTAAGGATGTGGAACATTTCTTTAGGTGCTTCTCAGCCATTCAAGTTTCCTCAGTTGAGAATTCTCTGTTTAACTCTGTTCCCCATTTTTTGATAGGGTTATTTGGATCTCTGGATTCTAACTTCTTGAGTTCTTTGTATACCTTAGATATTAGCCCCCTATTGGGCATAGGATTGGGAAAGATCTTTTCCCAATCTGCAGGTTGCTGTTTTGTCCTATTTATAGTGTCCTTTGCCTTACAGAAGCTTTGCAATTTTATGAGGTCCCATTTGTCTATTCTTGATCTTAGAGCACAAGCCATTGGTGTTCTGTTCAGGAAGTTTTCCCCTGTGCCCATGTGTTCGAGAATTTTCCCCACTTTCTCTTCTATTAGATTCAGTGTATCTGGTTTTATGTGGAAGTCTGTGATCTACTTGCAATTGAGCTTTGTACAGGGATATAGAAATGGATCAATTCACAATCTTCAACATGTATACCGCCAATTGAACCAGCACCTTTTGTTGAAGATGTCTTTTTTCCACTGTATTGTTTTATCTCCTTTGTCAACGATCAAGTGACCATAAGTATGTGGGTTCATTTCTGGACCTTCAATTCTATTCCATTGATCTACCTGCTTGTCACTGTACCAATACCATGCAGTTTTTATGACTACTGCTCTGTAGTACAGTTTGAGGTCAGGGAGGCTGATTTTCCCAGAAGTCTTTTTATTGTTGAGAATAGTTTTTGCTTTACTGGGTCTTTTGTTATTCCATATGAATTTGAGAATTGCACTTTCTAAGTCTATGAAGAATTGAGTTGCAATTTTGATGGGGATTGCATTGAAACTGTAGATTGCTTTCTGATATAACTTCTCTGAATAACAGTTTGATGGACCCTCAGAAAAATGAACACAATACTACCTGAGGACCCATTTATACCACTCTTGGGTATATACCCATAAAATGCTCCAACATGTAATAAAGACACATGTTCCACTATGTTCATAGCAGCCATATTTATAATAGCCAGAAATGGGAAACAACCCAGACCTCCCTCAATGGAGGAATGAATACAGAAAATGTGGTACATTTACACAATGGAATACTACTCAGCTATTAAAAACAGTGACTTCATGTAATTTGCAGGCAAATGGATGGAACTGGAAAATATCATCCCGAGCAAGGTAACACAGTCAGAAAAGAATGAACATGGTATGTACTCACTGCTAAGTGGTTATTAGCCCAAAGGTTTGAAATACCCAAGAGTTACGTCACAGCAACCATAGGGTTGAGTGTGAGGTCCCAGAGGGAGGACATGGAGAAGGGAGTGAAGGAGCTGAGGGAGTTTACAGTCCCAGGGAGGGAGCAACAGTGGTAAGTGGCCTGACCCCTCTATAATGGATCATCAAGCAAAGAACACATGTTGGGGGACCCATGGTGCTGACCACATATGTGGCAGAGGAGGGTCTTGTTAGCCATCAGGGGGAGCAGAGGCTCTTGGGCCTGAGGGTGTTAGATCCCCCAGTATAGGAGAATGCCAAGGAGAGAAGAGGAGAGTGGGTGGGTGGGTGGTTGGGGGAATACTCCCATAGAGGTAGGGAGAGGGGGAGGGAATGAGGAGGTTTCCAAAGGGGAGATCTGGAAAGGGGGAAACATTTGAAATGTAAATACAGTATGAAAAAAAAAAAGAGATAATGGGATCAAAGTTGGTTAACTGCTCTAAATGATAATCTTGTGTTCTTATATTGTCATAAAATTCTGAAAGTGAAAAAAAAAAAAAGGCCATAAAGTCTGGTTCAATCATAAGTGCTGTAATAAGTTAAAAGAGAAGAAAATGGTAAAAAATGTTTGGGATTCAGTTTAATTTACTATGAAAATTCGACTTCATCAAAATGTTTTCACGTATGTATGTTATTTATCTGCTGTTTTTCATGGTTCTCTCCTTTTCCCTGTTCTGTGATTTAGACCTGATTCCATAGGAAAATAGTCTCCAATGTGATTTCATTATATATACATATGCATATACACACATAATCTTACACACAGATATACACACAGAATCACACCCACCCACATATATATATATATATATATATACATATATATAATAATTGTGCACATGAATTAGGCAAATTACCAGGAGATATCTCACCTATACTTTTTGTAATTAAAGACAGATTCTGAAAAGGAAATTAAAGATTAAAATTAGCTAACCTAGTATATACATTTTAAATACACTTAAGTCATTTGTTTAAAAAGTAGAAACATTTGGCACTGTGACAATAAGCAATGAAAATATCAAACAATATTTGCATGTAGATATGTTCTATAAGTCACTATAGGTGGTATTTAAAAATTTTTAAATCACATCAAAATAAAAAAAATTGATAAAGTCATGTGTTAAAAAACAAGTCATAAAATACATTAGAAAAATAAGTTATAGAATTAAGATAGTATTATGTGAACTTGGTCACAATAACTCAAGAGAAACAATCTTGTGGTTTGGGATCTGAATCTACCAAATAATATTCTAATCTATTGCAGTTACATTTCTTATAATTCAGTATCTATTTTCCATAACCTAATATGACCTAGAATACACAGATTAAATTTGAAGTGTGTCTTGAATTTCCCACACTTAAGTATGAATTTACCCTGTGTGTTCTATTAAATCACACACTCCTGTTGGGTATACTTTCCCATAGTGAACCATTGTCACCCTTGTCTTCTATATGTGTCAGAGTCTTAGTGCATGCTATTTTGATTCGCTTACAGTACTACACCATTCTTTGCTAGTATCATTCACTTCATTTTGGTCATTAAGGCTTATATTTCCATAACTGCAAAATCAAATCATATCATTTTGCAATAATCTCTTGTCTTTGTCTTCCCAATTATAATTTTTTGCTTTTATTCCCTGCTGTCTTGGATTTGATTAGCCTTGTTACTCATTTCCGAGCTATTGCTTTCAATTTGATTTTCTAGTCTCTGGCTCTAATATGACTTTACAATGTAGTTTTCCTACCCTAGTTTGGGTATTTGATATCTATTTATGTTTGTTAACTCATCATTCATATGCATAACTGTGTGAGTATGTAATGCTATTTCTTCTAGAGAAAATTGTTTAGCTTCATTTATGCCCTTTCATATTTATTTACTTATAACTGGTTTTGACTGAAATGATATTTTTAAGGCTTTATTTATAGTTCCACAAATTTTTCACAGTGTTTTGAATGCATTATACTTGTCAAATTTGTGCAATATCTTTTTAGTCAAAGTTTCATTATGTGATTTACAAAGTCTTATTTTATGTTTCTTTGAGCTGATTCAGCACATGAGTTTCAGTGGACTTATTGGATATCAATACGTCAAATACACAAACATGCCTAGATTACAGTTATTAAAATATCCTAATTTCATAAGGGTTGATGCCAGAAAATTTAACTAGAATCTTGTATCAGAAACTCATTTTTAGCTCATGCTTTTATGGACTTCCTGAGATTTCCTGCAGAATATTCTAGATGTTCTCATCCTATTAATATTTTCTTTTTTTTATAATTTAAAATCATAATATAATTGCTTCATTTCCTCCTCTTTTTCATTCATTCAACCCCCCCTCCCCATTGATTCCTTGTTGTTCACTTTCAAAGTCATGGGCTCTATTTTCATTGACTAAGGCCTCAATTCTACACATAGAATTATTGGCAACTAATGAAAGCTGAGAATAGGAGGAATCATTTTACAGGGAAAATCTCACCACCTAGTTATCCAATACTATCAATATATTATCCTATGTGACAAAAAATACCAGTTTTCCTTGATTCTATATAAACATGGCTTTGAGGACAAAGCCTCCAATAAGCCTCTCTAAGTCTGTGAATTTCTACATGCATCCCATCTGCTGATTTGTTCATGTACTTGTGCCTGCTATAGGTAGGCCATGTTGGCTAATATGTGCCTGAATGTATGCATGTCACTGTCTACCTGCTTAACAGACTGTGTGCTGGTGAATAATGTTTTTCCTATCAGCTTATGACTCCTTATGATCTCTTTATGCTCTCAAGTTCTCCTCTTTGCTTCTCTCCCAGCATCAGCTCATGGCCTTTACTTGGTACCTTTAAATAAAATAACCAATAAAAAAGAATGATATTTATGAATAAAACTGATATTTTCTAGTTAGTGAAGGAACCTGTGTGATGCTGCAGTGACTTTTGCAAACTATCCCTAGTATTAATTTTTACAAACTTCATCATATCTACGTTTAATGTATTCATTTTTACGTCTTGAGATTATTGTTATACGATTTTCTCTTTCCCTTTCCTACCTCCAAACCCTCATATATCCCTTTAGCTCTTTCAAATTCATAATATATACATATAATATATAATACCATAAATATAAATATTTAAAAATTATATATATATATAGTTATGTATATATATAATATGTTCCCCAAAATATAAACACAACCCACTCACCCACTCATTATGTATAACAATACTTGTCTTTATGTTTTCAAGTTAGATATTCAGTATTTGATGCTGAGTTGGTATGCTCTTCTCTAAAAAGGACCATTTCTGAAGCTCTCAGGATCCCTTAATTCCTAATAGTTCTTTCTTATGGGATGTGTCATCATGAACTTTTGCCACCTACAACAGCATATCATTTGTTGGAATCCTCGTTCAGTTCATGTTTAGGCAGCAATGCTGGTGATTTTTTATAGGTGTTGCTTCTAATATTTATAGAACACACAGTTTACAGGGAACTGCCTTTACTTGGAGACAACAGAGAAGTCACCCTTCAGCAAAACTTTATGACCAATATGGACCTTCAGAAAAACTCAGAGTCATAGACAGGACCTACTCACACACCATGGTAATGGTTCTTTAAAGAAGAGAGGAAGAGCTAAAAGAATGTTTCATAATCATATTTCACACAAGTGGTTCACATCAGAATGAGGTATTGAGTTTTGTTGGTTATGTAGCACCGATACAAAAGGCCACATATGACAGTGCATTCCAGTAATACCAGCACTGTGGTCATGGAGACAGATGTGTCCCCGCATCTTGCTTAACAGCCAATCCAGCTGAATCAGCAAAATCTATACTTGGTGAAAGACACAGTCTCTAAAAGTCATGAGAAGATTGATAGGAAAATATATCTTAAGTTGTCTTCTGGATTCAGCAAGTACACGCGTGTTCACCCTCAGGAATAGGTTAAATGAAATTATATATTCTTTTCACCTCAATAATTAAAAGTACACAAATATGGTTTTATTTATTTATGAGTGAACTATTACAAAAAGCACTCCAAGACACACACACCTCTTATAGGAAACCCCAAATTTCCTGACAGGAAATAAAAGAAACGCACTATATTTTTCTGGACTTCTCAGCTATAAGACAAATCAACTTAGATTACTATAAATTCAAATTAACATAAAGGCCCATTTGCCTCAGTTGCTATTATTATAAAATATGTTACTGTACAATAAAAAATGTAAAAGAAATCCACAAATTGTCTAAAGAGAAAAATAAAGACTTAGAACCAGTTTTATATATGATGCAGCTATATGAATTATCTGAGAGGAAATTTCAAATAGCAATAGTTAATATGTTAGAGACTCAATGAAAACAGAGAGCATTCAAGAACAGATAGGGGATGTAAAGAGAGATGTGGAAATTCAAAATGCTGAATATTTCTGATTATACAACTTTATCACCAAATTAGCTGTGAAATTTTGCATAATGGTATTTAGAAAAAGAGCAATATTAATAATGACATTGCTGATATTTTCATACTATAGTTCAGTGAGTAATGCTATTTTAGACTTCTAAAGAGACAAAACCAATTGTTATCAATAGTACAAAAAAAGTATGAGCATAATTCAAAATAAATCCTGCTGTTGTAACCAATTACTCCTGTTTCATAATGAAGAGACTTATGTGTAATACATATATATTTTATCTACAGCTAGATATTTGATATATTTTTACAAAAAAACCTTGAAGTTACAAGCACTCTTACTTAATCTATATTATAAAAAGAAATCAGCTTTCTACACACATTATGGGAAATATTAAGGCCACAGATCTGCGATTAGATTTAAAAAACAAAGAACAAAAACAAAAAACAAACAAAAAAACTGTTGCAACAAACTTCCTGTGATTATTTAGATGTGAATTTCAAAGGCATTAAATTTCTCAACTACAAAACGTGCATAGAATTATTATAATGATTAAGAGAAATAATATGTGTTGATGATTTCTTATCTTTCCAAAGTGGCTGAGTTTTTTTTCTTTTATTTCCACATTTGTTACATAGAATCATTTCCTTTCTATACACGCAGTATTAAAGTAGTTCAGACAGCATTTTGGACTTGTCATTTGTCACTTCGACCCAAATCTCCAGTCCAATCTTCTTAAACTTATGCAAAAGTCTCCCTTCCCTCTCTCTTTCTCTTATAATTAGTTGCCTATACTGTCTTACCAGAGGGAAACCATGCCTGATACTGGAAACCTAGCCAAGGACACAGGCTATTCATGGAGCTTGGAGTAGAAGAACCTATGTCTGCTACTTTATAAAACCAGCATAATCCCTAACATTCTAAATTTTTGTTCTTATGTGCGCAAGTGTAGCCCTCATCCCTGCTCCAAGAAATTTCTCATTGCAACAGACAGAGACCATTCTAAAAATCAGGCAAACAACTCCTGCACTTAAGGCTCAGAAAGCATTGCAGAAGAGGACGTAGAAAGATTGTAAAAACAAGAGAATCATGCAGTTTCTTTTATTTTTGGTTCCCTTGCATCAGCTTTTACCTCCTTATTTTTGTTTTGTTTTTTTTTTTCTCTCAGAGATCAACACTAAATCTTCCTAATACTGCATACATGTTCTCCTTGGCTCTTCTATCTGATCTCTCATGACTTAATTGACAAAATGCAATTTTCACTCCTGTTTTTGTTTTTTTTTTTTAACTTTCATTTTCTTTTTTTTCTTTTTTCTTTTAAATTGGTTATTTTATTTACATACATTTCAAATGTTATCCCCTCAGGAAACCTCCTATCCCTCCCCCTCCCTCGGTTTCTATAAGGGTGTTCCCCCATCCACCCATCCACTCCTGCCTCACCACTGTAGCTTTCCTCCATTGAAAGAAGAGCCACCCATCTAATTCATGCCAGATAAGGCAATCCTCTGCTACATATGCAGCTAGTGCCATGGGTCTTTCCATGGCTATTCTTTGGTTGGTGGTTTAGTCCCTAGGAGCTCTGGGGGATATGATTGGTTGATATTGCTGTTCTTCCTAGGGGGTTGCAAATACCTTCAGCTCCTTCAGTCCTTTCTCTAACTTCTCTATTGGGATTCTCTAGCTCAGTCCAATGGTTGACTGAAAACATCCGCATCTGTATTTGTCAGGCTCTTACAGAGCCTCTCAGGGAACAGCTATGTCAGGCTTCTGCCAGCAAATGTTTCTTGGCATTAGCAATAGTGTCTGGGTTTGGTGTCTGCAGATGGCATGGATCCCTAGGTGGGGCAGTCTCTGGACTGCCTTTCCTACAATCTCTGCTCCACTCTTTGTCCCTGCATTTCCTTTAGACAGGAGGAATTCTGGGTTAATACTTTTGAGATGGGTGGATGGCCACATCCCTCAACCAGGGCTGTGCCTAACCTCTGGATATGGTCTCTACAGGTTCTATCTCCCCTTTTTGGTGTATTTCAGCTAAAGTCATCCCTGTTGGGTTCTGGGAACCTCTTGTTTCCCTGGCATCTGGGACTTTCTAGTGTCTACCACTGGTTCCCCATTCCCCACTGCTACACACCTCCTTTCAATTTCCTGACCCCCTATACTTCTCCCTGCCTCCTCCCACACCTGATTCTGTACCACTTTTCCTCCTCCTTTTCTCTCCCTCCCTGTCCCTCTCTCTTCTACCTCCCATGATTATTTTGTTCTCTCTTCTAAGGACTGAAGCATCCACACTTTGGTCTTGCTTCTACTTGAGCTTCATATGGCCTGTGAGTTGTATCATGGTTATTCCGAGCATTTTGCCTAATATCCACTTATCAGTACATACATATCATGTGTGATTTTATGACTTGTTTACCTCACTCAGGGTATTTTCTATTTCTATCCATTTCCTGCAAATTTCATGAGGCAATTGTTCTTAATAGTTGAGTAGTACTCCATTGTGTAAGCGTACAACATTTTCTGTATCTATTCATTTGTGAGAACTTCTGTTTTGTTTTCATAAAGTTACTGATGTTTTTATTTATATATCCATGCATTCATCCATCTGAGTTTCCATCTAAAACCAATGAGTATTCACGTTATTTTTATATGATATTTTGACAAAAGAGATAGTGATGTTTCTACGTATAAATGTTGATTATATTGATGATTCTGCAATTCTTTGATAGAAAGCTACTAAACTTCCATTGTAACTTCTGATGACCTTTCTCTCCACAATACTGAAGCATGAATATTATTCTCCAGTGTTTGTTTTCATTCTAAATCTCACTGGTAAATGACTTTTTAAAATGTGCTTTTGATATTATATGCTAGAAGTTGTCTTCTCTGGTGACCTCAAATTTGGCTTTAGTGTCTCCTATATCCTTTTTTTCTCTACAGAAATTCTACCAATAAACCCATTTTATTACAACTACCATTTTGTTTGGCTAGGATATCACAGGCTTTAGAGAGTATCAACTGACATAAACACATCTGTATTGCTAAAAGCTGTATAGAACTAGGATGTGTGCACACTTTCTAGAAGTTGCAGAGCATAGCAGTGTGGTTTTGTTTTTGTTTGTTCAGGATTATCATTTTCCCAAAGTAAATCACCATAATTAGCATTTTTATGATTATTAAACTTTAACGTTTTTCTCACAATTCATTTGACAATCTTCCATTTAAAACCTTGTTTTTGAGCCATTGATTTCATCTACTTTTCATTTTTTATACTGTTTCATTTAGCATCTGATAATTTTAGAATCTCAGTAAATGTGATAAGAATAATAGTGGAGGGTGAGACCTGGTGGCACACACTTTTAATCCTAGCTGTTGGGAGGCAACAGAAGGCATGTATCTATAACTGTAAGTTCAAGTACAGCCCAGTCTACAAAGAGTTCAAAGCCAGTCAGAGCTACATAATAACACCCGGTATCAAAAAAGTCAATTAAAATGAGCCACAATTAGACAGCTTTGAGGGAAATCATTTCATTACTAACGACAATAGAGTCTATAGTTTAAAAAAATTATCTATTCTTCCTATCTGCACAATTTATAATATTTGAAGTTCATTAAAGCATTTTGAAGTCAAACTCTGTCTTCATATGAAAAGAACTAAAATTTCTAATTATGGTTTAGGCAACAGATCGATCAGAACATTGCTCCTTAACACTCGGCAGTCAACAAACTATCATTGTGATAATTTAAACATTCTGAATTATTTTTATTTAAAAGTTTATTTAATTTATATTGCCAACTTATGATGATTCAGAGCCACTCTGTCAACAATTTTCATGCTTTGTAAATACTAAGCATACCAAGTAGCTATGTTACTTTGTCTAGTCTGGAAATACTCTGTTGTAGATTATACTTATCAAGGAAAAGAGCCTCTAAATAGAATCCATTTGTCACTGGTGAAACTTTCCAGTTGTGCATATTGGAGAAAATCATCAACTGTTTTCTGTCTGCTGCATTTGCTTATGGGCACTTATAAATGTGGTCAGTAGACAAACATCATTTAGGACAAGTATTCTAAAGTGGCATGACTCATTCAAGAAAAATATATCATTATATACTGCCCCTAACAAAATCCTCATGTATTCTGCTTTGGTTTATTTAGAAAGTCTAAAAATCTCTGCAATATTATCCCGTCTGTAGCATTAGAACCCTTTTCTGCATGATTTCAGAGGATCTGGATAGTTTTCTGAGTTGATCTGTGAAGCACTTCCACCTCAAGATGAAAACCCTGCATGACCTTTGCTGAGATGCTAAAACTAGAGCACACTACTTTGTATTCAGGCGCCAACTGCAGTATATTTACTTTCTATGAATGGATGAGCTCATTTCCTCCTTTCACTATAATTATTATGAACTTTTTGCACAATCAAATCTCCCACTGATTCTAATTTGATGAAGCAAAATGTCAGAAATATTAAATCAAGCCAAATTGTCACACCTTATGAAAAATATATTCATAAACCCCTTTTCCCATTAGACCCCATATTTGCTAGGTTGATAAGTCAAGACTGCTAGAAAAAGTATATTACTGAAATCATGGTTGATGGATGTAGATGAGATCACACACCCTGTCTTTTCTAAGCCTTTTCAAAAGTGTTTTCCCTCATCACACCTATGAATATGCAAGCCTAACCTGAGGATGAGCTACAGCAATTATTCACCAGGTATAAATCACTACAAATCTGACTAGAATGTCTCACTGCCATGAAGAAGGTGAGTAGACAGGAATCTGATCTCTCTACAGTTACTGAGTTCTTGTGGCAATCTGTTCCCTCAGGTGGCATTTATCTAAGAAACTACAATTCTGCTAATGCTTTCTGTCAGGATGTCTGTATGCAGGTGTTCTGTCTGTTTCTCTTAATTCAATTTGTCTTTAATGCTCCTCTTTTATAATAATCACTTGTGTCATCTAAAACAAGGAAGTGGAATTATGGATTCTAGTTATTTCTAGTTATTTTTAATTAACTTTTAAAATTGAATTCCTGTAAGCATTAGAATTTTACACATGGTGGAATAGCATATTTCAATTTATGTATATATTAATTCTTAAATAAGAATAAATAGAAATGTATCTCCAAATGCTTATCATTTCTTTATGATCTAAACTATTCCAAACTTTATTCCCTAACTTTTGAAACACGTAATATTTTACTGTTATACAAGCCAGCACTTACTTGCTGGGCAATTATACACTAGGACTTTTTGAATTTTCTAACTGTAACCTACTGCTTGAGTCCTAATATGACTTTTCATTTGGTGTTTTACTAAAATCAGAGAAAGTATCTACATAGTTCACAGAATTTCATCTTGATTTCCTCAGTAGATGAAGCATTATATAGTAACATTTTGCTTCTTTTGTTCTTATGACAATATTTCATAAATTTTACTGCATTCATTGTTTTTTGTCGTTGCCGAGGAGTTAACACCTGAACACTGAATCTATACCACTTACACACCTTCATCCCCAAAACAACTTCTATGTCCTCCACTTCCCCAAATTATAATATATTCTTAATTGTTATTGTTATTAAATATATACATTTGTGCATTATAAACATATATATATGCTAATATAAAAAGATTAACATGAACAAAATAATTATTTAAAAAGTGGTATATTTTAGCAGTAGAACAAAATGATTTACATGACTCAAAGTTTGATACTAACCCTAAAGAGTTTAATAGATTAACATCTAAATATCTCATGCAATAATAATATAAACAATATACTACAAATAATATAATAATATACTACAAATATATATAATTTATTTACCATCTGGATTTATTTACAAAAGTTTTGAGTATCCTGCTCAGAAAGGCAAAAGGAAAACCATAAATACAACCCTTTTTATTTCCAAAACTGGGCTCGGTGGATCCTGTAATCCCAGACATTGGGAAGTTATAGCAGAAAATGAGGAGCTCCTGGTCATCCATTACTGTGACACAAGTTCAGGACTAGGTTATGTTATATGGAAACTGTTTCATAAGAACAAAACAAACCAAACCATGAAATCTCCAGCTTCATTCAAAGGTATATGCTGAAAAGTACAGTGACATGTCAATTCATCCTTTACCTAAAATTTCACTTAACTTAAATCTTTCCTCATTCTGTTATTTAGGAAATATTGCTTGGAATTATGGACAATAACTTCATCCCTTACTCACTTAAAATAATAGCAATCAATTACTGAAAATCTCGAGATTTACAAGTTTTTCTTTAATAGTAAAGACACTTTTTCGTTCTGTGTCCTGTCTTATTTTCAGGTTTAATACACTTTTAAAATAATTACCTTTTATTTTTTCAGACATTGAAATTTGATTACTAACCAGAATGAAATACTATATTTTTTTTTCTTAAATAAGTGCTTTTTATGAGCTTAATGCAGGCAAGAATCTGTTTATGGAGTTCTCTTTGTCCCTATAGTTTTCTCATCATGTGCAGTGCTTGGTGACAATTGCTTCATAATTGTTTTAAGAAAAGCTTATACCCACCTTTCTCATAATAGATAAACTGTTTTATTATAAAATACTTTATGTCAATATGGCTAGAAAGGGATTTACATTCCATTTTACACGTGTTATATTTCCATGGGAATGTGTGAATTTAATGCCTCTTCTAATGGTAAGGTATAATTCCATATTATCTTTCTTCTGTGTTTGAATAGGCTCTTCTATTTTATACCCGGAGACACTCATTTCTTAGTTATTTATTTTGGCATTTATTTCACAGTCATTCTTCAATTATAGAATTTGAGTTTCCTTTACCATGAAGAATAAAAGGTGTTGTCAGGAAGATTTTCCTGAATCAACTTCAGTTCATATTACATTTTCCCTTTATACTGGCATTCAGAGAAGAGGTTATTTCATATTTCACTCTAATAGGCATGTTCATTCAAACAGTGGTGGTAAATACTACTTGATTTGTTCAAAAGAAAGGATTTGGCTAAAGTTAAGCTTTTTAAAATATACAAATGGTCCTCATTTTCATGTCACAGAAAATTAGGTATGTGGAAATTGTAGGGACTCAAAAGTTTCAGTAACTCACAAGAAATACTTATTGCCCTTTTTCCTCTTACTTCAGTAACCACCACATTTGCTGAATACTGATGTCTTGAAATGAAATACAACTTTCAAATTTTAATAAGACAGGTAATTAAGCCAACTTCAAATGTAACTTTGTACTCCCAAAGTCTTATATTCAGGAGAAAATTTCTAAGTTATACATTAATCAGAATTACTTTTAACAAATTAGCCAAAATACGTTTTCTTCTCCTTGCTTAGTATTTCAAAAAACTTCAAGCAATTAAATTTTAGTTAAGGTGAACACACGTGGAAGTGAGCTATTGGCTGCTGTACTAATGACATGCTTTCTTAGTACCAGAACAAGGGTAAAAATCTGAGAGCTGACGGATGAACAATAAATATTTCCTAATTAGTAGGGAAATTCTGCTTGCCCAATAATGTCAGTAAAATCTAAACATAATCCACCAACCCACACAACCACCAACCTACCCTTCAAATGCAGTGGTTTCAGTTTCTCTTCTTCAATAACCTCAGACCTTCCACCTTTTATCTGCCCCACTCCTTACTCCTCTATGTCTTCATTCTCTCTTTCTGTTACCTTTGTTTCTACCTTCACTTCTTTTAATATATTTCTGTTCACAAAGATATCACTAAAATAATAACTAAAAATAAATTGTCTATGGCAATTTAATTTGAAAATTAAAATCATGTTTAAAGGATATGTGTTTATTTCATTTATATTACTATGATGAAATACCCAAAATGAAGATACATATTGAAGGGTTTATTTTAGATGAATTTTTCAGGTTGCAGGCCATCATTACAAGAGAGTCATAGTAGTGGAGGCTTGGCAAATCACATTCACATCCACAGTCAGTATCAAAGAGAGTGAATTTATGAACATATAGTACTCAGCTAAATTTCTCCTATTCTGTATAGTCTGGCCCAAAATCTGGGAATAGGGCACTCCAGTTTTGGGCAGGACCTTCATATACAAATTTAAGCAAAGAATATAATCTCTAACAGATAAAGCCATAGGTCAACCTTAAGCAGAAAATTCATAACTTAGATTCTTCATTTAGGAATTCTTGGTTGTATCAAATTAATAATTAGATTAACTGTTATGAGTAAAGAAAGCCTCTATTGTCACATGATACACAGGAATTCATTTATTTAATATTAATGGTAATACAGAAAATGTGCTTCAATGTAAATCTAACATAATTCTCTACATTAACTAATTTTGCTTCGAAATTCAAATTACAAGAACATATTAAATAAAAAGTGAATCTTTCATATTACATACTGTTCATAAATATGAAATCATTCTGTCTCAGTTTTCAAGCTCTCAAATTATAGGTGTGTACTCCAGCAAACTTTAACAAATACATTTTTAAAAGTTTGAAGTCATAATTATGTCAGGGTGTTTAAATTTAAAGTTGAATATAAATAATAATATTTCCCACAAATTCAACAACCCAGATATAACTGTTTATTTTAAGACAAAAGTGTTATTAATAGATTAGCATTCTATTACAGACTCTGATGAAAATGCCAGAAACATAAGTTTGAAATTCTAGAATAAATAAGACATTGATTTTTGGAGTTGAGAGGAAAGTAGATACAACTCTTGTGTGTACACACAATTTACAAAAAATCGATGCTTCTGGCAGAGGATAGAAACTATCATGATAACTTCTATGTTGCCATGAAAAATGAACAGTCACATTGGAAAGTTTTACTTGGCACACAGTCTATGAAATGGCCATTGTGGATGGTGATCACTGAGCACCTAAAATTAGAGGGACTGATATTAAAGTGGGCATATAAAATATGAGTTCTAAACTATAGAATAACCAAAAGTCATTGTATAAATCTTCAAAATATAAATTATTACTTTATAACATTCATGTATGGATTTTAGTTTAATTTACAAAGCAAAAGCAAACTGGGGAGCTATATCATAAGACTTAAATTATTAGATAGAATTATTCTCTTAAAGGACACTATTGAAAATCCAAAGCAATAGAGTTTCTTAATAATAGCTACTGTGTTACAGAATCACAGTGGTCTCAATTATTAGGGGGCAAAGTTGCAATGTAAGAAGTAAGTGTGGAACATGCTAAATCTACTTATATTCATAAGTGCAAAGTTTTATTTCAAACTGAAAGGTAATTTAAAGAGTAATGCTCCTGCTTTTCAGGATAACCATTTAGAGCAATGTTAATTATTCTCTTATTGAATGTCATCAATACCAAAATCAGGTTGCTCAAGGACGCCAGTGGAGGAAATAGAAACAGTTAAGCAATTAATCTGACTTTCTTCTCATTAAGTTCTTATAATTACATTTTCAGAATTAAATGCATTGGTGTGAGGGTCATGCCATTTCCCTTTGGATAGTGAAAGTGACTTTCTTTTAGAAAATGCGGACTCTACTAATTGAAGATTAACAAGCTCTGTAAAAATTCACCTGAAAGAATTATGAAAATGGTAGTCTCTCAAACTGCAAACTTGAATGACTAATGGACTTCTCTTTTCTCTGATGTAATTAATTGCATTTATACTTATGAGTTTCTAAAATCAACACTAAAGATATTGCTTATGTTAATGCATTAGGGTATATCTGTAAACATCTTCATAAGCCTCATACAACTACCACTAATCTACTACAGTAATATTTATGGAAGATAGCTATTTTGACATATTTCACCCACATATACAAAATTAAATTCTGGGTTTCTTTTAATGCTTTCTAAGCATCTTGTTATTTTTATTCTTGACAGTCATTAAAACAAGATCATAAAATTGTGGCTAGTAGTTTCAGATTAGACTTGCTCAAGGATAATTAGAAATCTCTCAGAGGTTTTTTTTTTCTTCCTCTTCTTCTTTCTTTCTTTCTTCATACAGAGGTGCAATCTTATTACAATCCAATGGTTCCATGATAAAGATTCTTCTGAACATCCTACCATGTAAATAACAAGAACCTGACTATTATAAAAACAACTCAAAAATGTTTATAGTGTAGGATTGAGAACTGCTACTAGAGATGGTAAAACAGGAGTGAGCTATTTTCATTGTTTCTGAATGATTCATCTATGGAAGAAATTTCAACACATTTAAAATAATTTCAATGACCAAGGAAAAGTTGTCATTTGAAAATAATTCTTAATAATGATACATACAGGTACACATCAATTGAGTAACAAAGTTTATCAGGAAAATCATGGAAGATTGTCAGAAGAGTGACCTTAAGCCAGATAGTTGTCTTCCATATCTTTGTCAGTCTATCAAATAAATGACTTTCTATTCCAAGGAAAACGCTGGCAATTCCACTAGATAAAGGGTTTTTGTCAGGAGCCATAACAGGACAAGCTAATAACCATCCTGAAATGGCCTGCTTTGGATTATTATGTAATCTGCAACAAGTGAGCCCTTATTAAGCATGGCTGTAAGGGATACATTTTGGGAAAGATTCCTGCTATTAATATGTTTTTCCTGTTATTTTTAAACATATATAACAATCACTAAGTAGTAGCACACTTTTGTGGGGCAGATCTCTGCAGATCCACAAAGATGTACTATCTTGTAGTGATGCTATATAGACAAATAGATGACTTAAATCTTAATGATAATCTTATAAGAATTCCTAAAATTATATCAGTGATTATTAGGCTCTTTTGAAGTGGGGCTGCTATTAGGTCCTTTTCTGATAGTCAAAACTGCTACGAGAACTCTGCCAGTCTCCCAAGTATCACTAGTGAATTGCTCTTAGTAACCAGACTTTCTCCTACTCAGAGCACATTCCAAGAGGTTGTAAAACAATTAACCAAAGGTCATAAAAAGGGAACTAACTATTATAGGGGATAGGACAGAAGATAAAGTATTGACTGGGCTTATCTATACAAAACTTCACTAATAACTTAGTTATGGTTCCTTCAGTGAACCTGTGGAGCTGAGACAGGTGACAGATGTTGAGGCTGATAATTACTCCTAATGGATATGCATGTAAATATTCTCTGTTGTACGCTTTTATTTTAATTTATGATTTGATTTTTTGTTTGCCCGTGTGATGAACTTTTTAACATGTGATCATGTATTCTAAAAGAGCTGAGGACAAAGAGAAGAAAAGGACTGAGCTGAGAGGGACTGAGTGGAGAGGGTCTGAGCTGAGAAGAACTGAGTTGAGGAAAAGATTTCAGAGGAAAGAGCAAGATTAGAAGGAGAATGCAGAGTGGAATAACTCAGAAACTATAGGTAAGAAAATACTAAGAGAGCAATGTGCAGAATGCAGAGGGAAAGAGGAAAAAAGAAGAAGCTTCAGAGAGCAGTAGGAGCAGGATGGGACCTGTTCTGTCCCATGGTAAGGGCAAGACAGGCTTAGTCTTACTGAAAGGAACAAAGCCTTTTTCTCACAAATGTAGGTTTAATTCATTTAGCATTAAAAGGGTGGAAGCTTTTTCTTTCTCTATTCAATAAAGATTAGAGCTCATTTTTCATCCAGAATGAGTGAGTTCTTTCTGCACAAGTGCTTGGTCTTTTGCTCTGTAAGCATATCTAAGTATGGATGTGTGTGTGTGTGTGTGTGTGTGTGTGTGTGTGTGTGTGTGTGTGTGTGTGAGAGAGAGAGAGAGAGAGAGAGAGAGAGAGAGAGAGAGAGAGAGTAATTGTGAGAATGCATGCATGTGTGTGTGTAAGTATAAAATTGTGAGAATGCATATAAGTTGGGCACAACTGGTGTAAATGGAAATGTATAAATGAGCTTGTGTGAATCTGGATATAAACTTAAGTGAGTTAATGCATATTTGCTTATGTAAAGTTTTTTCTTGTTATTCTCTTCTCCTGGTTCAATGGAAGTTTATTGCTCCAAACTTCCCCCTAGCCCTACAAGCAAGAGGCATCTGGACCAAATGGAAAGGGCTCTAGCAATGTGTCCTTTACTTTATCTCCTGATAAGTGCCAGAGACTGCAGTTTCTGGTCTCAGAGGACCACAGAAGGCAGGTCAACTACAGTAGCATTAGACTTAGATAAGTCAATCAGATACAGTAGCATTGTAACTTAGACTTAGATAAGTAAACATTTTATTATTATATAGCAACCCTAAATATCTCATAAGACAAAGTCTTACCCTGAATCTTAAGACAAAGTCTTACCCTCTGCTGATGTTCTTCCCCCTCTGCTGCCTCAAGAAGAACTGACAACAAAGGAGAACCCACCCCCACTGAGACTGACCCCCAGCAGGGTTTTCCACAGTACAGCCTTATTCAAAGAGTGAGGACAAAACACAATGGTAACAAAGCAATAAACTATAGAGGAACAATATTAGTAAGTATAATAAATAAGAGGATTATACTCATACTTTTTCTTTTCTTTTGGTTCTTCAAGACAGGGTTTCTCTGTGTAGCCCTGGCTGTCCTGGAACTCACTCTGTAGACCAGGCTGGCCTCGAACTCAGAAATCCTCCTGCCTCTGCCTCCTGAGTGCTGAGATTAAAGGCGTGCGCCACCACATGGAAATTCATATCACTTGCTGATGTTTGCGTTATGCCAGCTGAAATTTCTTCACAAATTGCTGTGTTTTTAACATATTGGAATCATGCTACTGACTGAAGCCAAGCAGTTTTATTCCAGGACATACAAAGACGAAACATTCAAGTTATACAAACCAAGCAGATGGCTGGTAGATTAATCTATAAGTAACACAACATAAGGTTGCTCTGTGACAGTGATGGAAGAGAGTGCTTGCTGATAGGAATAATCACTAGAAATGTGAAGATGAAGATGCATGTCGAAGAGAAACATGAAAGCCATCACTAGGTTCCCATCATCAAACCATTTGACATGTGACATTTATATACACCCCCTTTTTAAAATAAGCAACTGAAAGAACAGAATTTTCCATTAATAAATAGGTGAAAATTGATACACTTGACAATAGCTATAGCTTTGTCCCAAGTACCTAACACAGTTTTTAAATTAATGAAAAGATTGAGTAGCAATTACAAGTCCCATTATGATTACTGGAAAGATGTTCACAAGAGAATTTTTTTATAATTTTAAGTTGTCATTAATGAACTCTTGATTTTATTTTCACACTTCAAGTAGTGTTAACTGTGTGATTAAAAGTATTTTACTTATAATTTACACCATAACTCAAATAATTCCTAAGACATTAAAATGATGGCTGTGAACCTTTTCTAATGACCCTCTGTATATGCCTATTATAATCACAAAAGTTATGCCTCCTGTAGCTTGGTACTATCATCTGAAGACATATTCAAAAGGTATATATAATTTTGTATACTGAAATGATTTGAGTGATAAAGATCCCCAGATTCTCATATCCTTGAATGTTGGGTTTCCCTGTAATGGTTTGAATATGCTTGGCCCAGGAAGTGGTCACTATTTGGAGGTGTGGTCTTGTTGGAATAGGTGTGTCAGTGTGTGCATGAGCTTTAAGACCCTCATCTTAGCTGCCTGAAAGCCAGTCTTTCACTAGCAGACTTCAGATGAAGATGTAGAACTCTCAGCTCTGCCTGCACCATGTCTGCCTGGATGCTACCATGCTCTTGCCTTGATGATAATGGACTGAACCTCTGAACATGTAAGCCAGCTCCAAATAATGTTGTCCTTATAAGAGTTTCCTTGTTCGTGTTGTCTGTTCACAGCAGTAAAACCCTAACTAAGACATTCCTTTTTAGTGGAGCTTTTTAGGATGCAATAGAAGGTGTGATCTTGGAGGAGGTATGTTACTGGGGTAAGGCTATGAGGTTTAAAAATCCATGTCAGGTTCGATGTTGCGTTTGTGGCCTGTTGCCTATAGAGTCAGATACAAAGCTCATAGCTTCTGCCCCAGCACCACGTCTGTCTGCTTCCATCCATGATTGTCACGGGCTAACCATCAAAACCTATAATCAAGCCCCAACTAAATGTTTTGTTAGGGAGTTGGCTTTGTCATACTGTTTGTTCACAGTAATAGAACAGAAACTAAGACATATATTAAAATAAATTCACATAATGTCAGAGGTTACAGATTAAATAAGACAATCTTCTAGCAATAAAATAAAAGTTAACATGTTCTAAGGAAATGTAGATTGTTTGGTGTTGATCTTGTGCTGCTCTGTATTAAAATTCTAAATATTGGCCCTGAAGATCTGGCTGTCCCCATGAGCAGATCCTCAAATACACACAGTGGTGCTATGTAAGGTGTGCTCCGTAATTTAAAACTACTGATTAAATAAAGGGCCTACAGCCAATTAGTGGGGAGAATAGAAAGGAGGGAGTTTCAGTTACCTGACTGGTAGTGGCAAGTAGGGATTTAAGTGGAGGAAGGATAGAGGAGGGTATGGAGAAGTGAGGGCAGGAGAAGGAAGACAGAATATCTCCATTAGATACGATGGACCACAAGCACGTGCCCAAGGGATACAGACACTGAGGATAAGCTGGTGAATTGGAAATAAACGAGGAAGACTCAAGCTGCAAGTACCTGGGGAACACAGCTGTGGAATTAACAGTCTAGTTGAAGAAAAATTTAAATTAGGGGCAATTCCCCCAGTAATGTGCTGGAGCTGATTAAATAAATCTATGGGGCTCTCTGCCTCAGTTATTTGGGGGTTGTCTGTATTATATTAATAAGTAATAGAGTTTATTAAATTCCATTTACTGTAGATGAGTCTTTTAATATGACAATATGAAGCAGTAATAACTGGTGGAATGAGCATGGTAAATTAGGAAAAGGTATTAGTAGCCTAGTGATAGTAAGTACCCAATGAGCAGAGTAGTCAAGGGACCACAGGAAAGGAAACATGAACACTTGAAGGAATATCTCCTATAATATTAAGCAGCTAGTTAGCTATAAGTATCAATTTATAGGATGAGAGTGCACACAAAATTTCCTGAGCATGTAAAGTTAAGAGGAAACTTAATTAATATAATTATCAAAACGGTTTGACATGAGACACAGTAAAAATCTGAGGAAGGTACTAGTGTGGTACAGAGAGATTCAGGAGAAATAGGGGAATCAGGACTTAAGAAGAGTCTATTAAGTGATGAAATGTAAACTTATCATGGGAGCCTCATGTTATTCCTCACAGAAAAATAGGGTTTGTTCTCCTATTTCTGAGCAAAAGATTAGAAAATCAATGAAATATTGTTTTATATCCATTAGATCCTTCCATAAATTTTTGTTAGCATTGGTGATGTTTTGTGATTCTTATACTTAGTTGGTCAAATCTAATTTCTCTTGTAATCATTATTATGTAGATAACTTTTGTTGTCATTGTGGGTTTGAAGAAAGATTCATTAGTGTGGAGAGCTTACCGTATTACAGGCTTTCATATGGAAGTTGAAAATAGAGCAGTAGACTTAAAAGAAAAATATTTCTATTGCAAGACTTATACATTATTTACAGAATAATAAGTCTTGGTAGTTAATATGCATGTTGTGCTCAGGAGTACAAAGAGCAATGAAATATATTAAAGTGAAATAGACAAGCTGTCACTTGGTTGATATTTTTGTTTCAAGCACTTTTATCCCATGGAGACAGCTCACCAGTCCCAACAGCACCACTTTGTTGTTATTTTCTTATATAAAATATTTTAAAGGAAAGTATGATTATACTACTGCCCCATTATTTTCTCTCTTCTAACCCATGTCATGCCACATTTCCCTCTTAAATTGATGATCTCTTTTTATTTCTATCACACACACACACACACACACACACACACACACACACACCTATAATAGTCAGTAGAGAGTTGTTTATGCACATATGATTTCAGGGTACTTTTTAAAATCTGAAATCTGTGAAGATTTCCATAAAAACAGTGATGTTTCAGAAAGGATGAGAAGAGGAGAAGCTGTGAACTGCGGATCAGAAGGCTTAATAGCCACTGTCTAGAGACAGCAGAACCTCTGGTAATTTCAAGCTGACCAAAGAAAACAGGTGTCCATAGGGAATCAAGCCAAGCAGGATGGAGTCACATAGGTAATCGAGGCCATATTGTTTGGAAGACCGTTAAGTGAACTTATATATAAAGAAGGGTGTGGATCCAACTGATATGAGGCCCTGACACACACACAGCAGAGGACGGCATGGTTGGGCTTCAGTGAGAGAAGATGCACCTAACTCTTGAGAGACTTTAAGCCACAGGGTGTATGGAGGTTTTTTGGGCGGGAGTGGGAGAGTCGGGTCATCCTCATGGAGACAAGGGAGGAGGTCTGGGATGAGGAACAGTCAGAGGGTGGACTGGGAGGAGGATAAGGACTGGACTGTAGAAAAAGATTAATAATAATAATAATAATAATAATAATAATAATAATAATAAAAAGAAGGGTGTGGATTCAGATGAGAGGGTGTTAGATAGATCTCAGAAGAGTTGGGGTAAGGAAAAACATAACCAAGATATATATAGCACAAAAATATATTTTGTGCATTTCCTTTAGATAGGAACAATTTTGGGTCAAAAAAATTTGAAGATGGGTGACTGTCCCCATGCCTCAACTGGGGGCTATGTCTATCTAGTCTCTATCTAGTCTCTATATGTCTATATAGTCTCTTCAGGTTCCATCTCCCCACTGTTGGGCACTTCGGCTAAAGTCCCACTGAGTTCTGGAAGCCTCTCGCACGCAGGTCTCTGGGACCTTATAGAGGGTCCCCCAACCCACAGTGTTGCAGATTTCCACCCATTCTCCTGGCCCTCTGGGCTTCTCTCCTGTCTCCTCCCATATCTGATCCTGTACCTAGCTTTTCCTCTCCCTCTCACCTCTCCCACTCAGGTCTCTCCGTCCCTCTGCCTGCCTTCTGAGTGGGACTGAACTATCTACACTTGAGCCTTCCTTCTTGTTAAGCTACATAAGGTCTGTGAGTAGTATCCTGGGTATTCTGAACTTTTTAGCTAATGTCCACTTATCCGTGAGTACATACCATTCATATACGTTTGGGTCGTGCTTATCTCACTCAGAATATTTTCTAGTTCTGCCTGTTTGCCAGTCAAATATTATCTCCTCTATTCTGCTATGTAAATGAACCACATTTTCCGTATCCACTCTTCGGTTGATGGACATCTGAGTTCTTTCCAGTTTCCGGCTATTACAAATAAGGCAGCTATGAAATGAAGCAGAGACTGAAGGAAAGGCCATCCAGGGACCAGGCCAACTTGGAATTAATCCCATGCTCAGCCACTAAACCGTGACACTATTACTGATGTGATGTTGTGCTTGTTGAGAAGAGCTTAGCATGGCTGTTCTCTAAGAGGCTCAACCAGCAGCTTTCTGAGGCAGATGCAGATGCTTACAGCCAACAATTGGACTGAGGTCTGGGACCCCTATGAAAAAGTTAGGGAAAGGACTGAATTATCTGAAGGGGATTGCAACCCCATAAGAACAACAATCTCAACTTGTCTGGACACCTGGGAGCTCCCAGAGTTTAAGCCACCAACCATGGAGCATACATGAGTAGGTCCATGGTCCCTGGGAAATATGTGGCAGAGGACTGCCTCACCTGGATTCAGTGGGAGAGGATGTGCCTAATCTTAATGAAACTTGATGCTTTAGGGAAGAGGGATGCTGTGAGGGGTGAGGTGGTGGTTGGAGTTGGGGGTAGTATCCTTTCAGAAGCAAATGGGAGGGGGGGAGTGGTGCAGAACTAGAGGAGGGGGACCAGGAAGGGGGCTAACATTTCGAATGTTTTAAATAAAATAAAATAACATGAAGTAAGAAAAAATATATTTTCTATTAAAAAAAGGAGAAAAATATCAAATAAACTATGCTTGGAAATTATTATAATATATAATGATTTCTTTTAAGTATATTTTATTTATTCTTTGAGGCTGTCATAAAAGCATACATTTATTGCAAACATCATCTCCTTCATATTGCAATGTTTACTCCCTCTCCAGTCCCTCTCAGATGCCTCATGTTCCCCTCCCAGTTTCATGTGCTCATGTAAGATATACAATATTAAATTGCAGTGCATGATCTCATAAAAGGCACCTGGTCAGATATCAAAACAACTGTTCATTTATGCTTACACAGTCAATCATGACTAAAGAAATATTACAAACCATGGCTGTTCCCAATTTACTTACATTTAATATAAAGAGTGAATTTAACCATTGTCTACATCTGATATACAAGGTAAACTCAACCACTATCTACCTACCTGTCCATGTCCACTCAGCACACTACATTTATGAAGTATATGTTTCAATTTAAATAGCCAGTAATATCTAACAATATTCTTAAATTTTAATCTTTATTTTTGAAACAGTATAGTCAGAAGCTTAAGAATCTCTTTGCCTTAACTATATACTTATAAGTAAAAATTGATTTGTGCGTTTTATTTAAATATTAATAAAATATTAAATAAATATTAAAGCTGTATGACTTTTGTAGTAGACATTTTATCCATCATTTGAAATGCTTTTACAGCCTTCTTCATTCTTATACTTTGCCATAACAAACAGAAAACTAAATAAATCAATATGCCTAATAATATGTGTTCTAAATAATATTTACAAGTCTAGGATAATTTCCTTGTTCTGTCTAAGAAAGTGTAAAATCTACAGCTGAACATTTACAAAATCAAGGGCAAAATAAGAATACACAAATCTTTTCTTTGTTTCACCTAACTGCCTAAAACAATGTCAAAATATAAACAGTCTATGTAGACTTTTTAATCTAGTAAATATTATCATTTTGCTAATGTAAATTCATAAAGTCTCTCTCCTCCAACAATTTCTGAAATTTAGTTAAGAACAGTGTGTGGTGACAAGGATAGGGTTAAGAGAACATGGAGAATAGCATCTGCATTTCATATGAAAATGAGAACCTGACTGTAAGTGGCAACTTTAAACAAATTCAATTTGTATGGTTGCCAGAATAATTATCAAATTTTGCAATGAACATCTGAAAATTTTGCTTAGTGCTGTGTCTGAAGAAAAGTAAGCAAATGACTGCTGGATGTACTTTCCTCCTCAGAGTTATGTAAATGCCATTGAGTAGCTATGCTAAATAAACTATTTGAGAAAATAGTAAAGAGAGATAATGAAGAGAATGCTGATATATCAGACCCTTGGGTTGAAACGAATTAGGCATTGTTTATAAGACTGATGAAAAAAAAGTTATTTATAAGCTTTTTCCTTATTACTTGATAGCTGTACATACCTCATAAAACAAATGTTTAGTGGTTTTTGATAAGTAACTCTCTCATAAACACAAAGATTCTGCCTGTGTAATTGTCAGTAGTTATTGGTCCCCCTTGTAAAATGATAATATACATGAAAAGTTAAGACTTATTGAAAGCTGCATTGCCTAATTTTAAACAAATTTGTTTTGACCTTGATTTTCCCAGGTCTGGAGAACTAAGAGAAGAAAGTTACTTCAGATAGAAAAGGAATATTCCATTCCCTATCTGTTCTACATCAAGCTATAAACTACCTTGTATCTTGAAAATATCCTTTTAGGTTTTATATAAAAGGAAGAAGAATTGCACAGTTATGCCTTCAGTAGAATTGTACATTAAAAATTGTCTTCTACAACCTGATGTGATAAAGTTTTACAGTTTGTTTGTTTGCTTGTTTGTTATTCACTTTACATTCTAAAAGCTGCTCCCTACCAGTTTCCCCCTCAAAAATTTCCTCCCTCATACCCCCAATTCGCTTCTTATAGCATGGATATTTCTGTGGGTATACCCCTATCGTGGCACACCATGTCTTTGCAGATCTAGGAACATCCTCTCTCACTGAGGCCAAACAAGACAGCTCCATTAGGGTAACAATAGTCCATAGACAGGCAACAGCTATAGGGGCAGCCCTTGCTCCAGTTGTTCAGGTACTCACTTGAAGACAGAGTTGCCCATATACTACATATGTGTGGGGTCCCTTGGTCCAGCCAGTGTATGATTTTTGTGGTTGGTGGTTCAATCTCTGAGAGGCCCATGGTTTCAGGTCAGTTGACCTTGTTTGATCTTACAGTAGAGTTCATATCCCCTTTGGGACCTTCAATCTTTCCCCTAACTCTTACATACCTCTGGAGTTCAGTCCAGTGTATGGCTCTGTGTATCTGGTTCAGTTTTAGACATCTGTTGGTTGGAGCCTCTAAGAGAATAGTTATGGTAGGGTTCTGTCTGCAAGCATAATGGAGTATCATTAATAGTGCCATGGATTGGTTCTTGCCCATGGAATAGATCTGAAGTTGGTCCAGTTATTGGTTTACCATTTCTTCAGCCTCTGCTCCATCTTTATCACTGCATTTTGTGTAGGCAGTGCAAATTTTGGATTGAAAGTTGTGGGGTTGGGGTTGGTATCCTCATCACTCCGTGGAGGATTCTTTCTAGCTACAGAAGGAGGACTGTCCAGGTTCTCCCCATTGCAATGAGTCTCAGCTAATGTTGACCCCATAGACTCCTGAGAGCCTCCCAATCCCAGATCTCCAGCATTCCCTTCATATGTCCCCCACCCCTTTATCCCCACCAGCTTCAGGATTCTATTAAATTGATCAACCTGTCTGTTTCTATACCAATATCACATAGATTTTTATTACTGTTGTTCTGTTGTATAGGTTGAGATCAGGGATGCTGACACCTCCAGAAGTTCTTTTATACTCCAGAATTGTTTTAGTTATCTTGGACTTTTGTTTTCCCTTATGAAGTTGAGAATTTCTCTTTCCAGATCTCTAAAAAGTTGTGTTGGAATGTTGATAGCAATTGCGTTAAATATGTAGATTGCTTTTTGTAAGATGGCTATTTGCAGGATGTTAATCCTACTGATCCATTAGCATGGCAGACCTTTCTATCATCAGATATCTTCTTCAATTTCTTTTCTCAGAGACTTGAAATTCTTGAAGTACAGATCTTTCACTCATTTGGATAAAGTTAAATGAAGGTATTTTATGTTATTTCTGGCTATTGTGGAGGATGTTGTTGCCTTAATTTCTTTCTTTGACCATTTACCATTTATATAAAGAAAGGCTACTGATTTTTGGTTTTATAGTTAACTTTGTATCCAGCCACTTTGCTAAAGGCGTTTATCAGGAGAAGTTGTTCTGTGGTACAATTTTTGGTGTTGCTTAAGTATACTCCCATACTTTGACTTCTTCCTTTCCAATTTCTATCTCATTGATCTCCTTTTGTTGTTTTATTACACTAGCGAGAATTTCAAGTACAACATTTAATAGGTAGGGAGAGAGTGGACATAATTGTCTTGTCCATGATTGTAATGGAATTGCTTTAAGTTTCTCTCTATTAAATTTGGTATTGGCTATTGGCTTGCTGTGTATTGCTTTTCCTTTGGCTGGGTATGGGCCTTGTATCTTTGATCTCTCCAAGACATTCTACATGAAGGGTGTTGGATTTTGTCAAAGGCTTTTTCAGCACCTAATGAAATGCCCATTTGATTTTTTTTTTCTGTTTGTTTATAAGGTGGATTGTGCTGATGGTTTTTGGTACATTGACCCATTCCTGAATCCTTGGGATGAAGCATAATTGATTATGGTGAATGCTATTTTTGATGTGGTTTTGGATTTAGTTTGTATTTTATTGAATATTTTGTGTCAACGTTCATTAAGAGAAATTGGTTTGAAATTGTTGAGTCTTTTTATGGTTTAGGGATGAATGTGACCATGGCTACATAGAATCAGTTTGGCAGTGTTCCTTCCATTTCTATTTTAGGGAATAGCTTGAGGAGTGTTGGGTATTAGCTCTTCCTTGAAATTCTGATAGAATTATGTGGTTGCTTTGAACTGAGTATATGTTCAATTTGGAGGAGGCACCATGATGTGCTAAGAAGAAGGTATATTCTTCTGTGTTTGGGTGAAAGGTTCTGTAGATATCTCTTAGGAGTATTTGATTCATAACATCCATTCTTTTCATTATATCTTTATTTAGTTTCTATTTCAATGACCTGTCCATTGGTGAGAATGGGTTGCTGAACTCCCCACACCCCATTATCAATATGTGGACTTCAATGTGTGATTTAAGCTTTAGTAATGTTTCTTTAACTAATATGGGTACCATTGAATTTGGGGCATAAGTATTCAGAATTGAGACTTGGTTTTTCTATGTACTTAGAGCTATATAGGAACTCAGTAGACCAAGCTGGCCTTGAACTCAAAGAAATCTACCTGTTTGTGCATTCCAAATGCTGAGCTTAAATATATATGCCACCAGTGCCCAGCTTTCTTGTTTTGGAGAATTTCTTTCATTTATTTTTAATTACCAAAAATTCACCAAATTATATATTAGGTGAAATTTATACCAATAGAGAAAATACCTTAAAATAAAAATGAAATATTTTCTATTTACTAAAATATTATAATCTCGGTGAATTGTTTTTATTTTTATACCACATCTACTCTAAGATTTTGACATTAACAGAGTTTGTAATTTATCCTTCACTGCAGTACATTTCAGCTTGTGAGCTTATGTTCAAGAGTAAGCTAGAAATAGATATTCCTAGTAGAGCAACATGTAGACTACCCTGGCAAAAACATTTCAGTAAAACTGAAGTCAGGCAGAGAGAAAGTACTAAATAAATAAGTTAATAAATAAAAAACAACAACAAAAAATGACAAGATGAATAGTTTTGAGGTCTATTTCTCCCTTCCTTCATATACTCCAGGTATCAAATAGCAAGACAAACATTGCAGCTGTAATATTTGCCACCAGAGGAGCTGCTTTCCTGCATAATTATCAACCAACAGGACCAAAGAAAGTCAACGATTAGAGGAGTGCTGCTTAAGAACATTACTTAGAATAAGAGAAACACTACATCTTCCACCCTTTCATGAAGTAACACATAAATAACTTAATTCATGCTCTACCCGTATATGAATTTCTTTCATTTGAACTTCCAAGAATGCTCATTCAATGAGATTTACTTGTCCTCTGTCCATTTAATACTATCTGGGCCGTGTGTGTATGTGTGTGTGTGAGTGTGTGTGTGTGTGTGTGTGTGCCTGTGTGTGTGTCTGTATGTGTGTGTGTGTACTACAGCTTATTGTGGAAGTCAGTGACAATGCCCCTGAGTCAGGTTTTGCCCGCCAGTTCTACATGGGTCATAGGAATTAAACTTGGGTCACCTGGCTTGTGCATCAATTGCTTTTAACATTAGAGTCAGATTACTGGCTCCTCATTGCTAGCAATAAACACACAGAGGAAAGAAAAAATTCTTAATTTTCAATTATCGTGAACTAAGGTTGCATGTAACGAAGATGATTTACTGTTTGACCATGTTTCACAGGGACTCCTTCTAAACGAAGGCTTTTCTTTACCATTTAGGGAACTGTATTAAAATGTTCCTCCAAGTAATTTCCTGTTCAGAACCCGAAAGCCAGTTATTGAAAAGTCATCTTCAAAGATCATAGCACCCTGAATGCTAGTCTCTTTAAAATCCTAAGGAGTTTGCAATCCCATAGGAAGAACAACAATGTCAACCCACCAGACCCCCCAGGGCTCCTAGGGACTAAGCTACCAACCAAGGAATACACATGAAATGTCTCATGGCTCCAGGCGCATATATAGCAAAGGATGGTCTTGTCAGGCATCAACTGAAGGAGAGGCCCTTGGTCCAGTGACGGCTTAATGTATGCCCAATGTAGGGAGATTCAAGGGCACACAGGCAGAAGTAGATGGGTGGAGGAGTGGGTTCATGGAAGCAGGAGGGATGGGATAGGAGGTTTCCAGAGGGTGGGGGAAAATGGGAAAGGGGATAACATTTGAAATGTAAATAATGAAAATATTCAATTTTTAAAAAATACAAAAAAAAACCCAAAAATCGTAGGTCTAATTCCAGTGGGTGCTAGTTAGCAAAGAAAGCCTAATCACAAAGAAAATTATTTGTGACATTAATAACCATGTCCAAGTAACAAATTCTAGCATTCAATAATTCTCTTCATCAAACATTTTTCTATCTCCTCCAGTAGCTGAAAACAATGTACTCCAAAAATTAGAAAATGAAACAATAACATTATTTTACATCTATTCTTCACAATTGCTCTCAAACCCAGCGCTAGTTTCTCTGCTCTGATGTGATATGATTGAATAGCATCTGCACTTTGTCTTCTTCTATTATCATATTTTATACTTTTATTATTTATTTATTTATTGCCATATATGATTAACCCCTTTGCTTCTCTGGTTTTGTAAGTGCAAATCCCAAAAATATTAAAAAGGGACAAGTAGATGTGAAAATGGCTGCTTTTATAACTTTGGCTTAACAACAAACAAAATACTTTACTGCTCTCTCTCTACAGCTCTATAACCTCCCACTGCATTCACAGACTTTTAGTATAGCGAAATATGGATTAAAAGTTGAACATGGATTTAGTCTATGCGCCATAATTTAGAGAAGGATATATAACAATGTATTTACAAGAATATACTTATGGACTAGTGGGTGTTACCTTCAGATGATAATAGCTATTCTTCCTTTCTTAAGAAGTTAGGAAGTAATAAAGTGATTAATGTCTTAAATTTGATATAAACATGATATTAAGTCCTGAATTTTTGGATCTAAACCTTACTTCTGTGGCATACACCTAGATTGTCACGAGGTACCACAATTATGAATATTATTAGAAAATATTTGGCTTTGTGAAGCATATTCATAACATCATTAATTCTAAGAGAGTATGTGACTTACTTAAATAAAAGCCAGGAGTCACGTTGCCACAAGCAACTGATAAGGAGCAACATTTTTAATTATATTTAGAATGACTCAGGAATTAGGAGAGTTTCACAAGTTCTTGAAGTTAATAGCTAATGATTAACTATTTTTACTCGAAATGAAAGAGCCCAGGGAAATTGAGAAAAATTGAATGCAACTCAGTGTGTTATTCCCTATCTGAAGTGTGGGAAGACACTTTGAAAACTCTGTGAATGACACCACACTTCTCTACAAAGAAAAACACACAACAAAGACAACTCTATTTGGTGTTTGAATTTCCTTAAGTGAAGGAGCAGAGAAACCCAATCCATAACAAAGGAGCTTGCTGTGTGACTTTTACATCAATCAGAAAAACCAAAACAACCATGGGGAAATAATAAGGGAAAATTTGAAGCAACTATTTTACCTGTAGACTTTTTCAAATGCAAATAAGACAAGCACAAAAAGGATAAAAGGTATACACATCGCAGAGTTCCTTTTTAACAGGTAAAAGCTCTAAATTACTCAAACGTTCACTAATGATCATATAAATAATTAGTTGTAAAAGAGGACATTAAGCAGATATTCAGAATCATGTATAAAAATGAATGAAAGAAATACTCATATAATTTAAAAGACAACCGCAATGTCCCAAAGCAATTTGTGTTATAAAAATAATTAGAAAATTGCATTCATATACATACATATATTTTAAAACATATTGAAATTTGCACTAAAATGAAGTCATTACTCTTTTATAAATTGTGGAGATGAAGTTTTATTTATTTTTGCATTGTTTTGTACTTATTTTACTTATTTCTTCCACTTTCAAACTCCCCTCACTAAAGAAAATACTAATGTTAAAAGCAGAAAAATATACATAAAGAAATAAATAAAGTACATTATATTTTTATCTCCTTATAAGATAACATTTTATCCTACCATAGCTTCAGACATGCTAATGGAAGACACAATTTACTGGCCTAGAAATAAAATATTTTATCCATTTTGATACAACAGAAACCAGGATATCCAGTTATTATTGCATCAATTGCAAATAGAGTCACTCAGGAATAAATCAAGGAATGTACTGTAAAAACAGTACATTTATTTCATAGGATCTTTGAATTAAAAAAGAAAGAAAGAAAAATAAGTGTTTGCTGATCCTTCTTGCTAATATGTGAAATTATTGTCTCAAAATTTAAAAAAATGAGATTATTATACATTTCAAGAAACAAATTACCCATTTTGCTACATATAGTGATATCCTCTATGTTTTATTTTATTTTTTGCTATAAAAATATCTGTAAAAGTATAGTTTTCCCAATGATTTAATGCCTTGCTTGATTATATCCATGCTGGAGAGTATAGGAACAGTTTTCTGGTTTAAGAAATTTGGAATCCTGAGCTCTCCCACTCTAGCACTGAAAACTTGGAATTTTCTAAAGGAGACAATGATCCAAGATAAACTAGAGAAAAGACTTCAGAAGAATCTGTAAGCATCAGAGAAGATGTCCTCTGTTGGGAAAAAGTGTTATCACTAAGTCTAACTCTGCCTTCTCCTAGAACATCTTCCTCCTCTGCTTCCTTCCTGTCTTTCTCCTCCTCATTTTCCTTCTCCTCCTCTTCCTCCTTTTCCTTCTCCTCCACTTCTTCCTTCTTTTCTCCCTAATCTAGGCCACCCATTGGAAGGTACCATCAAAACTGATGGTAAAACTTCCATTCCACCCACTCTCCCATATACCAATTCTTTCTGAAAACATCCACAGTATACTTGTATTTTTCAAATGTTCGACATAATACCTAATCAAATCAGGTTAATACAGGAGCTATCACAATCCAATTTTTGCTAACTTGATACGCAACTACACCTGCTTATGTTATTCTTACTTCTCAAACCCTCACATATCAAAGTACACTGATTTTTCCCCAGAATGGGTGGAAAGATCATTTGATGAATGCATATTTTTGTGATATTTTAGAAATTAAATGAGAAATAAAGTTTTAGAAATATTTAAGAACTCATACAATCTCAATATTATAATATTTGGTAAAAATTAAGAAATGGAAAAAAGATTTCTGCTTATATATCTCACCACACACACACTCAGAAAAATAAAATAAGAAACATGCAAGGAAATTAGAATGCTTATTTTTGTAACTAAACATGTATATGGACATAGTTATTACTATTCACCCATCCAGAAAAATTGCTTCAGCATGTTTTGGTTCCTTACCTGGTGGAGTGAGTCACTCACAATTTCATTTGTAAAGAATTGGGTCATTTATCATCCTCTCTTTTGGTGGGTTGTTGTAGTTTCCTATTGATGGTAATTAAGTTTTTAGTAACACTAAGTCACAGCCTAAGGGATCTTTATTCTCGAAACATGCTTATTTTGTCTGTAGAGAAAAAGTAATCCAAGTTTCATCAAGTTGTTTGGACCAGTTGCCATTGTCAACACTGTAATTCCTTTCTTAGCAGTTGATTCAGTAACTTTTCTTGTCAAAGCAATGAAATATCTGACAAAGCTAATTGAAAGAATTTATATTGCTTTGGAGTTTGAATGCATTCCTTCCTGACAGGGAAGGTCAGGTGGATGGAGTGGCTCAAAGCTGTGGAAGCAGAAGCATAAAGATTCTTGTTCACACACATCTTTACAGACTTGAATGAAAGAGGTGATCATAGAATGGCCAGCAATAAGCAATCTACTTCACTGACCTAATAAATTTTCCACAGTCTCTGAGTGTTACCACACAGAAAACAAAAGGTGAGTGTA
>JADRCH010000075.1:55779-230217 GCA_019843965.1 Rhynchomys soricoides
AACCACAAAACCATAGCTCATGCAAGGAAATCAACAGCGTGGGGACACCATTGTTCTATTGCCGTTAGCCACACCCTGAGTCATCTGTGATGATGATGGTAGTGGTGGTGATTAAGATGATGGCTATATTTTGATAAAAGACATATTTTTAAAGTTTTTGTTGACTTGGCATAAGCTAGAGTCATTTGGAAAGAGAAAAACCTCAGTTGAAGAAATCCTTTGACATTGATTGGAAAGACTCATTGTAAAGATCCATCAGGTAATTTAGTACACTACATAATCTCAGTGCTTCTAATTTGAGGGGGGGGAGAGTAACTCTCTACACAATCTTGAATTGGTGTTGGTGTATTTCTTCATTATTATGGACAAAAGCCAGAATAATGTTATAAAGTCAGCAGTAATAACAAGACAAATATGACAACATCTACCAGAAATATAACTGAACAGCACTCAACTCAGGAGGAATTTTGGTCTTTTTACTACCTGTTGAATGTAGAAATGGGTGCTATCCATTTATATATGTCAATGCTAATCAGTAATATTCCAATAGGCTGTGTTAGGATAGAGGTGTTCTATTTCAGACATTTATAATATTTAAAGTATTTAAATAAAGCAAGGCCTAACCATTTAGCAGTGATATGTTAGTGACAACAAGAATATAATGTGCAATTTATGGCACTTCAAGACCTAGTCACTTTATTCACCCTAATATATTAGCTGAATGTATAAAATTTAAGGTATAGGTAAGGTCTGATTTCTCCACAATGCATTGTGTGCAGTTGTAGTCTTCTGTGACAATCTACACCTGCTGTAAGGAGAGACATCTTCAATAAGTGTGATAGCTATATTTATCAGTAGGTTTATGAATATGATTTAGGAGGCAATAAGGTCAAGGAAAATGGGAGTAGTAGTAGATTATTTTCTAAGGCCCATGATATCATTAACCTTGGAATGCTATCTCAGTTTCCATTATTAGGTATATTTTCCCTCCTGCTAAGTGTTTTTAAATTCGTATTAGATAGTTATTGATTGCCACTGATATCTTAGTGCTACTTCTTGGACCTTTATGCACATCTTTCCATGCTGGTAATTGTCATAGGTGTTGCACCTGGTTAACACTGCTTAATTGCTTCTCTCCCTTAACAGGTTATATGGTATTTCAGGAACCTTGGAGGCTAGACTTCAAGAAAAATGCATTTAGGTCAGGTCTATCATGAATCATCCATGAACTGTGCCCTAAATATGTCTACATGACTGCACCTGAGTCATTGACTCAGAAGAATGTATGTAAAAGTTCTAAGGGCTATAACAGAAAGAAGTCTGATGTAAAACACTCCTTCCTAGAAAAGGTTGCAAAAACAAAACAAAGGCAAAACAAATGGACATATTACCATCAAAAGGAAATGGTTTCAAGGTCCAAAGTCTAGACAAAGAACTAAAGGCAGCTAATTACTGATGGAAGAAGAATTAACATATCCCATGTATGAGCTCCATTATTGATTACCAAACAAAGAATGGGTAGCCTAAAAATCATATGCAAATAAGCATAAAGAACATACCCAGTAGGTTTTATGTATGTATGTATGTATGTGTGTATGTATGTATGTTTATGTGTATATATGAATGCAAATAATAATAACAACAACAACAACAATAGCAAACTATGTAATTGACAATGGAAGGGTGTTGGGGGGAGAGTATCTTAGAAGAGCTTGCAGGAAGAGATAAGGGTGAAATGATGTAATCCTATATTAGGCAAAACATTTAAAAAATTAAAAACTCAACATCTATTCAAAATTTCACAAGTAACAATCTGTTTAATGTTAGGAGAAGCAGTGAAATATTTTCTGGATGAGATATGTATTCTGAAAATTTTGGCTTATGACTACCTACTTCCTATGGTTGATTTAGAGTAGATTAAGTCAATATATGTTTAGATAGACCTCAGAGCATCAATTAATCCTATAAAATGCCCATAGTGTGGGTTGAGAGTGCAGCTTATAGCAAAGCATGTAGACCTGTGTTTGAATGTGTAGCAATCACATTAGCTTCACAATGACCTTGTAGTAAACACCTCCCACCGGGGAAGTAAAGACTAAAGGAACCTGGGATCTCACTGGACAGATAATATTGCAAAATCAGTGAAGTTCGGGGAAAGGCTCTGTTTCAAAATATGATAGAGAATGATCAAAGAACTCATTCAATATCTACCTCTGGTCTTCATAAAAACATGATTAGATACATACATGCATACACACATAAAAACGTCCATACCACATACACACTCACATTATACACTGCCAATCGTGCACAGCTATCACTATTTGCAATTAGTGAAAATATTTCTAAGGTGGAAAACTTCTGGATGTGCCATGAGATTCAGACTCACATGGTATTTTGTGAGACAGACTCTCATGGTATTTTGCTGAATCAAGACCCATGGAAGGACAGGTGATATTTGCAGAGAGTATAAATATGAGTCAATGGACTGTGAAGGTATGCTTGCAGAGTTAGCTTTGCAACACGTCATTGGTCTCATACCTTTACAGATGTTTGTTTCTCCTAGCCTCTCAGCCAATTCTCATCACTCCTCTGACTCATGCAAATTTGGTGGAGGCCTGGGTATTTCTGATGGATTGTGCCACCACTGTTGATTTACTTTCGGCATACTGACACTGCTGAGCTGCAGTGCTGGTATTCTCAAAGAACTACTTCTAAATAAGGCCACACCCCCTTGTCTTATTTACCATCATTTCCCTCCTAATTTTGGACAGTGGGCTAGAAGAGGGATCAAAGCATATGAAATCCCTTATTAAAAGCAAGTTTTTAAAAAATCTATACCTATATATTTTGTTCCTTCCATGTTTGTGTTCACCTCCTGTTTTCAACAACTAATATTTCTGAAGCACAACCCTCATTAATCTTATTTAAATTCTTCAACAGTTCACATCATATTTCCGAATCTGAAATTTAACATTAGTTCATACCGCTATCCTACTTACTTTATAAACCACAAAATAACGGTGGTCCTCGTCTTAAGCAGCAATTCATTTCCCCATACTTTTTAAACATTTCTTGGAAAAATCTCTTCGCCAACCAATGGAGAAGAAATTGTTACACTCTCTGAGAATCTCTTTGATAGTGTATTTGAATATGGAAACTAAAATATGAACTAAAATCTTAGTACATTATGTTTTGAGAAGTTCAAAATACTTTGGTAATAACTCTTCTATCACCAACTTATCACTATTTTAAAACATTGGTCCTAAACTTAAGAGTTGTGACCCCCTTAGAATGAAATGACCCTTTCACAGGGGTGAGAAACATCTGCATATCCAATGTTTGAATTATGATTCCCAACTTTAGCAAAATTAGAGTTTTAAAGTAGCAACAAAATAATTTTTTGTTTAGAGGTCACCACCAAATGAAGAACTGAATGAAGAAAATGAGGCATTAGAAAATTGAGAACAATGGTTTTAAAATCATTAGTGTACTACATAATCAATGATATAGAAAATCTACGATTTATGTAACATATTTATATAAGATGTAAGTATACTGTAATATAGTGGTATAAAATGATTACTAAGATATGTAATCTCTAGTAAAATATATATGATATTTAAAGAATTTCACAAAATATGTAATATATATAAATTTACCTCTAATATTTACCTACTGTGGTTTACCAAACGAGATATTAACATGAGCAGTATTTTAACTGATTTAACATAATAAGAAAGTGTTTTCATTCTAGCATATACTTGAATTTCATACATTTGTATTTAAGGTTTTAATCTTGGCTTTGAATATTTGCCACTTACTAAAAATAAAATGATATTCATGTCTCCAGATAGGACATTATTTCACTCTTTGAGCCTTGAGCTTTTCTTTGTAGAATTCTCGGTGGTCTTCTGAACTCAGTAGCAATTCTATATACGGCTTAGAAGTACTTCTAAAAAATGCAGGTAGATAGTCATAGGAGCCACATTCACCTTGGAAATAAATTAAGAACCGTAACCTTCCATCACAAAGAAAGCATACCTGGGGCAACATTGCTTAACACACCCAACTGTGTGATACTCATTTAAGTCACAGTGGCACATAGCATGAAGGGGGGCTTTTGGAAGAATGAGAACTGATGATAAAAGCTAGCCAGTAGAACTAGGTGAAGGGCATACTTCAGAGCAGGTAAAAGCAATCAGTGTAAAGTATACCTAAGAGGATGTAGGGTTCAAACATAGTCCTAAATACACAGTAGGTGACAAAACACAAAGCAGTTTGAGAAACTATTTTAATGTTTGACATATGCGTTTATTATCTAAAAAAAATTAAGTTATAAAATTGAGTTGGTTCAAAATGACGTGCTGGATTTTATGATTTTTACAGTCCAGAAAATGAAAATTTTAACATTTTGTCTTGGAGGATACTATATATTTGTATTTAATTGTTAGATGATTCTTCTAAAACACTTTATGTATTTAGTATAAAAATTGAGAATGTGCCTAAGTGTACAGAACACTTTAATTTTAGCACGAGTATAATTTTAAGTTTCATTACATCTTGAACACTGATATAGACACCATCTGAGGACAGCGTTCAGTAATATTTTTATTCTGTACAAGAATATAGAGTAAACAAAAAAAGAGTAATACCAAATTAGTTTTATAAAATTACCTTTTTGCTCATAGTTCCAAGTAAGCTATGTATTGTTGTTATTGTTGTTTCAAAAGAACAAAATGAAAGATTTTGAAAGGAGGTTACGGCATACTTAATCAAAAAATCGTATATAAAACATCACCCCAACATTATATGTAAAATCTGAAAGAATGCCCCTTTTCTATAGCATATAGATTTTGGAACATCTTTTGGGTATATGCACAGGAGTGATATAGCTGACACATCAGGTAGAGCTATTTCCAATTTTCGGAGGAGCCACCAGATTGATTTCCAAATTGGTTGTCCCAGCTTGCAATCCCACAAAAAAATGGAAGAGTATTCTTCTTTCTCCACATCCTCCACAGCATCTGCTGTCACCTGAGGTTTTGATCTTAGCCATTCTGATTGGTGGGAGGTGGAATCTCAGGGTTGTTTTGATTTGCATTTACCTGATGAATAAGGATGATGAACATTTCTTTAGGTGCTTTGAGATTCCTCAGTTGAAAATTCCTTGTTTAACTTTGTAACCCTATTTTAATTGGGTTATTTGGTTTTCTGCATTCTAGCTCCTTGACTTATTTGTATATTTTGGATATTAGCTCTTTATCCAACGTAGGGTTAGTAAATATCTTTTCATGATCTCTAGGTGGCCATCTTGACCTATTGACAGTATCTTTTGCCTTACAGAAGCTTTTCACTTTCATGAGGTCCCATTTGTCTATTTTTGATTTTAGAGCCTGAGCCATTGGTGTTCTGTTCAGGAAAATTTCCCTTGCCCTGATTTGTTTAAGGCTCTTTCATATTTTCTCTTCTATTGGATTCAGTTTATCTGGTATTATGTGGAGGTCTTTGATCCACTTGGACTTGGGATTTGTATAAGGAGATAACTATGGATAAAGTTGCAATCTTCTGCATGCAGACAGCCAGTTAGACCAGCACCATTTGTTGAAAATGTCTTTTTTCCACTGTATGATTTTGGGTTTTATCGTCAAAGATCAAGTGAACATAGATGTATGGGCTCATTTTTGGGTCCTCAATTTTATTCCATTGATCTACCTGCCTGTCTGTGTACGAAAACCATGCAGGTTTTATCACTATTGCACTATAGTACAGCTTGGGATCAGGGATGATGATTCTGCCAGACGTTCTTTAATTCTTGAGAATTGCTTTTACTAATCGGTGTTATTCCAAATGTTATTCCATTTAAAGTTGAGAATTGTTCTTCTCCTCTCTGTGAAGAATTGAGTTGGCATTTTGATTGATATTGCATTGAATCTTTTGATTGCTTTTGGTAAAATGGCCATCTGTATTATGTTAATCCTACAGATCCATGAGCATGGGAGTACTTTTCCTCTTCTGAGGTCTTCTTTGATTTATTTCTTCAGACTTGAAGTTTTTTTCATAGAGATCTTTCACTTACTTTGTTAGAGTTACACCAAGATATCTTATATTATTTGTGACTATTGTGAAGGATGCTATTTCCCTAATCTCTTTTTCAGCCCATTTATCCTTTATGTAGAGGAAGGCCACTGATTTGTTTGAGTTAATGTTATATCCAGCCATTTGCTGAAGTTATTTATCAGGTTTAGGAGTTTTCTGGTAAAATTTTGGAGCCGCTTATGTATACTTTCATATCATTAGCAAATAAGAATACTTTGATATCTTCCTTTGCAATCTGTATTCTGCTGACCTACTTTTGTTGTCTAATTGCTCTAGCTAGAACTTTGAGTACTATATTGAATAAATAAGGAGATAGTGGGCAGCCTTGTCTTGTCCCTGATTTTGGTGAGAATTTTTCAAGTTTCTGTCCATTTAGTTCTATTTTGGCTACTGGTTTGCTATATATTGCTCTTATTATGTTTGGGTATTTTTTCTTGAATTACTGGTCTTTCCAAGTCATTTAACATGAAGGGGTGTTGTATCTTTTCAAATTCTTTTTCAGCATCTTATGAGAGGATGTTGTGATTTTTTCCTGAATTTGTTTATATGGTAGATTGTTTGGATGGATGTCTGTATATTTATCCATCCTTGCATCACTGGGATGATACCTACTTGATCATGGTGAATGATCATTTGATGTCTTCTTGGATTCGATTGGCTAGAATTTTATTGAGCTTTTTTGCATCAATATTCATAAGGGAAATTAGTATGAAGTTCTCTTTCTTTTTTGGTCCTTTTGTGTTTAAGTATCAGTGTAACTATGGCTTTATAGAATGAATCGGTAGTGTTCCTTCGGTTTATATTTTGTGGAATAGTTTGAGAATTTTTACTATTAGGTTTTTGGGTTTTTTGGGGGCAGGGGGAGATTTGATAGAATTCTGCACTAAAACCATCTGGCCCTAGTTGGCTTTTTTTTTTTTTTTTGGTTGGGAGAATTTTAATGAGTGTTTCTATTTTCTTAGGGGTTATGGGACTGTTTATATAGTTTATCTGATCTTGATTTATCTTTAGATCCTGTTATCAGTCTAAAAAAATCACTCACTTTATCTAGATTTTCTAGTTTTCTTGAGTATAGACTTTTATAGTAGGATATGATGATTTTTTTCTTATTTCCCTCAGTTTTTGTTTTGTTTCCTGTTTCATTTCTGATTTACTTAATTTGGATACTGACTCTATGCCCTTTAGTTAGTTTGGCTAACGATTTATCTATCTTGTTGACTTTCTCAAAGAACCAGCTCTTAGTTTGTTGATTCTTTGTATTATGCTCTTTGTTTCTAATTGGTTGATTTCAATGGTGAGTTTGGTTAATTTCTCCTGTCTACTCTTCTTGGGTGTTTTTGCTTCTTATGTTCTTTAGCTTTCAAATGAGCTCTTAAGTTACTTATGTGGGATTTCTGCAATTTCCTTATGAAAGTACTCAGTGCTGTAAATTTTCCTTTTAACACAGCTTACATTGTGTCCCATAAGTTTGAGTATGCTGTGCCTTCATTTTTGTTAAATTCTAGAAAGTTTCCTTATGCAGAAAAATGCTAGGTCCTGTTTATGTATCCAGTCTTGTAGCATTGGTTTATTGGGGAATTGAGTTAATTGATATTGAGAGATATTAAAGACAGATGATTGCTAGTTCCTATTATTTTTGTTATTAAAGGTGTACTTATGTTTGTGTGGTTCTTTTCTTTTGTGTATGCTATGATATGATTAATTTCTTGCTATTTCTTGGTTTTAGTTTTTCTCCTAGTGTTGTAGTTTTCCTTCTATTATCATGAGTAGTGTTGGGTTAGTGGAAAGACATTGTTTGCATTTGGTTTTGTCATAGAATATGTTGGTTGCTGCATCTATGGTTTGTGAGAGATTTGTTGGATATAGTAGCCTGGACTGGCATTTTTGTTGTCTTTAGGATCTTCATGACATCTGAATAAGATCTTCTGGCTTTTAGAGACTCTGTTGAGAAGTCTGGTGTAATTCTTCTAGATCTGTCTTTATATGTTACTTTACCTTTTACCCTTACCACTTTTAATATTCTTTATTTGTTCTGTGTATTTAGTGTTTTGATTATTATTTGATCAGAGAAATTTTTTTCTCTAGTCCATTCTATTTGGTATACTGTACGCTTCTTATAAATTTATGCCCATTTCTTTCTTTAGGTTAGGGAAGTTTTCTTCTATGATTTTGTTGAAGTTTTCTGGTTTTTGAACTGGGAATCTTTTATTCTTAAGTTTGGTCTTTTTACTGTGTCCTTGTTTTCCTGGATGCTTTGGGTTAGGAGGGTTTTTCTGTGTTTGTTTGTTTGTTTTCATTTTCTTTTATTTTTGTGTCAATATATTCTATGGTTTATTCTATGCCAGAGATTTTCTCTTTTCTCTCTTTTATTCTGTTGGTGATGCTTGAATCTGTAACTCCAGATTTCTTTCCTAATTTCCATCACTAGGGTTACCTTCCTTTATGATTTTTTTATTGTTTCTATTTCAATTTTTAGATCCTGGATGGTTTTGTTCAATTCTTTCACCTGTTTGATTGTGTTTTCCTGTATTTCATTAAGGGGTTATTTTTGCTCACCTTAAGTGCTTTATCATCTTCATGAGATGGGATTTTAGGTCAGAATTTTGTTTCATGTGTGTTAGAGTACCCAGGGCTTGCTGTTGTAGGAATACTGGGTTCTGATGTTGCTAAGTGACATTGGTTCTGTTGCTTATGTTCTTGACCTTGCCTCTTGCCATCTGGCTATCTCTGGTGTTAATTAGCCTTGCTATGTCTGACTGGAGCCTGTCACTCCTGTGATCCTGGTTATGATGGACCTGCTCAAGTCTGGCTGTCTCTGGGTGTGCGAAGGGGTCTGGCATGCCAGATCTGTCTTATGCAGAGTTATGGGTCTGAAGGGAGATGTGTCTCAGTTAGGGCAGATAGGTCTGGCTTCTTCTGGGACCTGTGGTGGTCCTAGTTAGGTCAGGCATTGAAGGGTTTATGTCTCACCTGTGAGCCTGATTAAGATGGACCTTCTGGGAGTCAAGCTGTCTCTAGAAATGTGAATGTGGTAGAAGAAGGTTGAGCATCCTACGTGCCCCTGGGCACAGTTTACTCTGTTGCTTCTTAAAAGCAATGCAACTTCAGATTATTCAAAATACACTCAGTTTATTCCCTACTCTACTCTTTATTTTTAAAAAAAAAAAACAGATTAAATGAATGGATTTAATTTTGACTTCTCCCCTCATATTGCTCAGTACAGATTTTGTGCATAATATTCAATAAAAAGTCATTCAGAGGACAAATGTCATCGTTTCTTGGCCTTTTGGCTAAGATCAAGTGCAGAGGACAAATGTCCAACTAACAAATAGTATTTGGAAGATGGAAGAATAATGACTTAGCATTCATACAATCAATTTGGAAAGTTTCAAGTATTTAATGAGTCACTTATTCTTTATTTCCATATTAATTTTACATTAGTTTGCTCATTTTGTAAACTTTCAAACTGGCTGAGAATCTTAGACAAGTGCTATCTTCGTTTTGAATGAGAAACTATAACTATCTAAACTGATCTGCCAGTTTTATGGAGGCATTTAAAAGAAAAATGTTATATAAATGTGTTGGCATCATTTAATACAAAGATGGTTGATTGCTTTATAATGACAACTTTGATGCTAAATTTGTTTTTCTTTGCATTTTAATTCTAGAAGTAATTATATTTGGGGAGGGATTATGTAGTCAAGTTTTTTATTATCAAATAAGTACTTTATGGTCATCAATATGATATTGACACTCACCAATAGATTAATGGGTTATTTCTCCTTAGTTATTTTTATGCAATTATCAACGTAAATATACAGAAAGAAAATGGTGAAAGTCAAAGGTATGCTTTGATGAAGAAGGGTAATATACCTTATTTTCCTTCTCAAAATACTTCACTACTTTGAAACTTAGTTCAACTACACTTTCACAGAATTTTTTGCCAGTTTCTTTATGAATTTAGAAATGAAATCTGTTTCCTTATTCTGGACAATTATTTTTTTCCTAAGCATTTGGGTTGAAATGACTGAGGTTACAGGGGACAGGACAGGGAAGATAGGCAAGGGTCAGTTGAAGGTTAGAGATAGGAAGAAATAAAGATTACTCTTCATTTTTTATCATATATCAGGTATTTAAATACTAGATTAAATTACAAAGCAGCATCTGGAGGGCAGAATTTCATACGCAATTTAAATTGTCTTTGAGAACTATCAAGACATATAAGAAGTTGTTTTGACGAAAACTAGAAACCTGAAAGACTGGACACCTATAACAAAGCAATGCATTGTGTACTCATGAGCTCCCTCAAGGAAGGATGATATTCAAACAACCTAGACTTATGACCTCTTTTCAGTTTGTCAGACAGTGTCAAGCCATGCCTCTGTGTGTGTGTGCATGTGTGTGTGGGGGGGGGGGAGATTTTCTTCATTTCTCTCCTCCTCTTCTTCTTCTCCCTCTTCTCCTTCTCCTTCTCCTTCTCCTTCTCCTTCTCCTTCTCCTTCTCCTTCTCCTCCTCCTCCTCCTCCTCCTCCTCCTCCTCCTCCTCCTCCTCCTCCTCCTCCTTCTTCTTCTTCTTCCTCTTTTTTTCCCCTGTATGGAGACAGTGTCTCACATAACTCAGCCTGGGTTAGAAATCTTAAATCTCCATACTTAGCCTCCTGAGGTATATAGGCATATGACAACGCACCTAGCAGGAGTATATCTCTAAAAGTAAGATCTCATGAATAAAAAAGTATACTGTAGACATTTTGGATGCAACATTATTTTTTAATTTAAATTCATCTTACTGTGGTGGTGAAAACAAAATTCAGACTTTAATAAAGTGAGCTTGTTTTACAAGATATTTCAATATAGTCAGTAACTCACAAAAAGTTTAGAGTTAGAACGAAATGCTGATAACTTTCGATTCTTGTTTTACTTTGAGTTTTTGTTCACTGTTTTTGTCTACCTGTTTGGGTTTTATGGTTGTTGTTTATTGTGTCTTAGTGATTTTGTTGTTGAACGTACATTTAAACCAAGACTATAAAAATGCTAGTGGAAAAGTAAAGTCAGTTTACATAGAAAACAAACAAACATAGATAGAAACAGACAAACAAACAGTACTACTGAGAACCAAGCAATCCAACCTGATATCAACATTGATGTTTCACTGAGGGAATATACTTAAGGAATTAAGGAATGAAGGTTTTTTTTTGTTTTTTGTTTGTTTGTTTGTTTTTGTCCAAGGTTGTTTTGTTTTGTTTTGTTTTTTGTTCCCTCCATGTTTATCTTTTTTTTTCTACTTTATTTACATTTCAATTGTTTTCCCCTTTCCAGATCTCCCCTTTGGGACCTCCCTATTCCCTCCCCTCTCCCCTGCCTCTGGTTTTTATTGAGCACATAGAGCATAACAAAACAATGGGCTTCTTCATTATGGCTAGATTTGCGTGGTAGAAATTTTAGTGACTTATCTAAATGTTTATAATATTCTGACAAATGAATCAAAGCCCAGAAAATAAAACCAAACTATTAAGTGTCTCTTAAATATCTATTTACAAATGCATGTATGAAAATCACTGGGCAAGAGGTAGACCAGAACCTTAACAGTGGTTTCTGAAATAAATAAATAAATAAATAAATAAATAAATAAATAAGAAACAAATGGATCATAGTACAAAATCAAGGCAAACATGTAAACTGCAGCATATTTAATATTTACTCAAATACTATTTTCAACAATCCTTACTTCATGAACAAGGCCTCTGAGGACATTTCTAAGATAATTGTTGGACAAAGAGCAATTAAAACAGTAAACCAAGAAAACAATTGTACGCTGTTATCAATGTAGGAATACAGTAGTCAAAGGCCAGAATTTTCCAAGAGTCAGGTATTTTTATTTGTTACAATTTTATCCTTTGGCTTTTAAAATTATATATAAATATTCCAACACAGGCTTTGTGGGAATTCACTATGTAATCCAGTCTTCTACCATCAAAGTCAGTTTCTCCCTGGCTGAGTCTCCTGAGTGCTAGAATTACAGATTCTGCCTCATCATGTTACTTTGACCATGGTTTATTTTTAAATATTTTTCGCAAATGACAGTTAGGCTTAACTAGAGGCATAACATACTTTTTGCTATTTGCATGCATTATGGATTGATAACAGAGCATTAACTAACATCTAAGTCACCTTAAGTATGTTTTTGTTTCTTTATGAATATCCAGTAAAATAATCTCCAACTGCTTTGATCTATGTATTGACTATGGTTTATGTATTGTTATACAGCAGAACATTAGAACTTACTCTGATACACTGGTACCACTTTGTAGACATTTATTCTAACTTATGACTTATTTTCCAATAATGACAGCTCGTAATGTTTGCAACTGGCCTTTTGTCTTATATCACACTACTTTAAGGTGTCCCAACTTCTTATTGGTAAACGTCATATTTTTGTATTTGTTTTAAATGAAGAAAATGGCCATACAACTGACACTATACAGCTTCATTTCAGTTGAGGAAAGGAAGTACTAAAGGTAGGGAAAACTCTGAAAAATCACCCAAAAATAAACATTAATTTATCTTATGAACAGAAAAAAAAACAATGAGATTTTTATTAATTTGTATTCCTTTGCTGACAGGAATGTCTGAAATATTGCTCTCTACAATATATATTTAAGCAGTACCCTTTCTGAATTTCTTAAAGTATTGTTTATAGGAAGGTTTTTGATAATGTAATTACATTTTCAGCAGAATCTTGGATCCAGACTGGAGAAAAAAGGAAACCAGGTAAATTAGCTGGATTTGGCTAGCGTGATGCTTAGAGCAGTTTACAATTTAACACTACCATCCCCAGACCCATACGTCTATTTACAATTAGGATATTGGTAATGTACATAGACACAAAACTACTTTGCTTTCAATTGTTTAACTTAATTTTGTTTGAAATATAGTCTTCCATGAACAGCAGCATAGTACCATTTTACCTATATTAAGAATATTTTTTAAAAAATGAACAAAAGATCTTTGTATTTTCTGGTTGTTTTATATTATTTATGGTTTTGCAATTTGTTTTTTAGAATTTTTCTTTCTTTTTACCATAAATAAAAGGAATCAAAATACAGTTTAAATATCATGGTTTATATTGTGTTTTAATTTTCTTACATTTAAACTTTGGTTTATGTTTGATTTTGGTGTCTTTTTTTTTTTTTAATTTATTAGCCGAAAAAGATCCAAAGTCATACCAAAATTATATGGACTTATTCAGACATAGTAGTAGTTCAATGTAACCCCAAAACTTAGGAGAAGGCAGGAGGAACATGAGATTGAGGACAGAGGTAATTGGAGCTCTTTGGTGAGTTCAAGGTCAGTTGGATTAACATAGTGAAACCCTGACTCACAAAAGATTAAAATAAATAAATAGATAATATTTTAAAATAAAAACATAAATTTTGGATTTATTGGTCACTGTGTTTCAATAAATCACAGGTCTCTGGATCTTAGGTAGAAAGCACTGCTGCTTTTTCTTTGGAAGGTTTTGATAGGATATTTCCAGAGTCAGAATTATAGGAAGAACGAACTATTTTCTGAGAGTGACCAATCAGCAGTAAACACTTTCCTGAAGAAATTCTTAGAAATGTCAAATCATATTATTAAAGAGAATCAATGTAACACTGTGGAAGAAAAGAAAACATAAGAAAAATAATTGAAGCATTTGGTTAAAAATTTATGATCCATTTGAAATAAAATGTTACTGTATAGAAAGAAGAATTAGTTACATTTATGAATGTATCTAGCCCAAGATGATTGTATAGAAAATGGCAACATTCATATTCATCCTATTAAATTTCTCCCATAGTTGGCCTACAGTGTGACCAGGGGTGAAATTCTTTCTGTGCAACCCTGAAAACCACATTAGGCTGTAAGCAGTGATTTAAACACTGTTAAGAGGTCTTCTGACCTCCAGAAGTAAAGCATGACATGCATGAGCACTACATCTATCATATGTATATACAATATTAACAATAGTTAATGTATTATTTATTGATACCTATAATACTACACAGAAAGTGTGGAGTAAAGATGGGCTATTTACCAGCAGCTACATCATCATCTTCATATGACAATTTTTGCTGTTTTTCTATACTGCTTGAAAGACACCTGGTTGGTGAAAGTCTGACCATGGAAATTGAAAAAAAATCAAAATCTCATTTATTCTATTCATTTCAAAATTAAAAAATGTGAAAATAAAATACTATTATTTTGTGTGACATATAGTTCTTGGTTGGGTAAGATACTATTCATAAATTTAAATGTCCTGATAATTAAAATATAAAGTGCCCTTTCATGAAATAAGTTAATATAAAAATAGAGATTAAAATAGAGAAGAATATGCTGGCTGCAAATGTGGCTCCCAGACATTCTTGGGATTGAACCAAATCCCTGTCTTTCAAGTAGCTTTGTTGTTTTATATTTATTTGTTCAATAGTTCAAAGAGTAACTTTATTTGATATGGTATGACTATTGTTTTTAATCTCATATTTTTATTTTTCTTATTTTTCATATTAGTATTTTATAGAATTGAATAGTGCATAATCCATTGTATATTTATAAAATGGATTCTTTTTCATTATTCAATACCAGTTAAAGAACTGTGGCAAATATCTACAGAGATTCATCTGAGGCTACTTTGTGAAATGGATGCACCAAATGAGGCATTCTGTTGTGTTCTAATGATTTTCTCAGTTTTACTTATATATTGTGTCTGTGAGAGTGTATTTTCATGAGTGGGTAGGTACAAAAGAAAACAGAAATAGGAGATTAATTCTCTAGACCTATAGTCGTGAGCCACCCAATAATTACTAGGAACAGAACTCCTGTCTTCTGGAAGAGCAACAAGTAAACTTAAGTACACAGTCATTGCTTATTTATTTTTTCTTCCTAAATTTGCTGTGCTTGTTCAAAACACTCTCTTTTAATAATTTTACCATTATTAAAGATGAAGCAAATTTGTTCTCTAAGGAGATGGATGTGTTTGTTTATGTTTACAAAAATATCAAAAGCTTGGCCGAATAGTTAATACTTCAGCATATACAAGTAACTTTTGATTTTTTCTTTTTTTGTTAAAAATTTATTTATTTATTTTAAACTTCAGATTTTATTCACCTCCCAGTTCACCCTCTCACTGTTCCACATCCCATACATCCTTCTTACTCCCTGTCTTCACTAGGATGTCCCCACCCATCACCCTACCAGACCTCTAAACTCCCTGGGGCCTCCAGTCTCTTGAGGGTTATATGCATCTTCTCTGACTACACCCAGACCTGACAGTCCTCTGCTGTATATGTGTTGGTGGCTTCATATCAGCTGGTGTACGCTGCCTGGTTGGTGGTCCAGTTTCTGAGAGATCTCAGGAGTCCAGGTTAATTGAGAATGCTGGTCTTCCTACAGTGTCATCTTCCTCCTCAGCTTCTTCCAGCTTTTCCCTAATTCAACCACAGGGGGCAGCAGCTTCTGTCCATTGGTTGGGTGAAAATACCTGCATCTGTCTCTTTCAGCTGCTTGTTGGGTCTTTAGGATGACATTCGTAATAGGTCCCTTTTTGTGAGTGCTTCATAGCCTCAGTAATAGTGGCAAATCTTGGGGCCTCCCCTTGGGCTGGATCCCACTTTGGGCCTGTTGATGGACCTTCTATTCATCGGGTTCCACTCCATTTACATCCCTGCAGTTCTTTCAGACAGGAACAATTATGGAGAGTTTTGATTGTGGGATGGCAACCCTATCCCTCACTAGTTGCAGTAGAAGAAAACAGAGCATTGGAGATGCCAGTACCATGGGATGGTCACAAAGAATAGCAGCGGTAGTTGAATAGATCAACCTGAGCTTAGAGTGCTACAGAAAGCAGAGCTGTAGAAGTGATGCCAGCCCTTTGGAGGAGCCCAAAAAATTACGTGTGGATTCTAGACATTGAAACAAGAAGCTGTAACGTTGAAGTTGCCTTGGAGACCCCAAGATGTTCCAAATGCCAGAGCCATGGGAAGTCTGCTGAGGAAAGCTGCTAAAAGGGTGTGGAACCAGCCCAGGAGAAAGAAGTTTGTTACAGTCAACAAAGAAGGAAAAGAAGTGGAGATCTGAAGACCCCTTTGACATAGAAATGCAGTTTGGAGTGTGCTAAGCTGGTTTCCTGTCTTGCCTTGGGGATTACAGTTAAGTGATTGCGATGAATCTCAGAAAAGATATTGAATTTTGGACTTTTAACATTGTTGATACTATAGTAGACTATGAGGACTTTGGAAGTTGGACTAAATTTACTTTTTATTATTCTCTGGCTATGTATAGTCCCATAGACTAATGTGTTTGAGCAAACCTATGGAGGCCAGGTAGCAGAATGTGATGGTTGGTATATGTTTGGCCCAGGGAATGGCACTATTTGAAAGTGTAGCCTTGTTGGAATAGGTGTGTCACTGTGGGAGTGGGCTTTAATACCCTAGTCCTAAATTCTTGGAAATCAGTGTTCTGCTAGTAGCCTTCAGATAAAGATGTAGAACTCAGCTCTTCCTGCACCATGCTTGCCTTGATGCTGCCATGTTCCTCCCTTGATGATAATAGACTGAACCTCTGAACCTGTAAGCCAGCCACATTAAAATGTTGTCCTTATAAGACAAAAGAAGTGTTTATGGTACAACAGTCCTAGGTAAGGATTTCACAAGTTTTAACTGTTCTCAGTTCTTCCTCTTCATTTTTCCACCCTCCTTTCATCCCTTCTTCCCCCTTCATTCTTCTTCCCTCCAATCACTTTTCCTTCACTCTTTCATTTTCCTTCCTTCTAACTCCTTCCTTTTGAAAGTTCATAATAAAACACTGCATCAGATGCACTTCCATATTCAGGAAGGAAGGAATATTAAGACAATGTCCAGTACTTCATAGCAGTCAGGGTAGTCTATAATAATATTCAAAGACATCTGCAAGAACGTGATTTGTAAAACCAAAGTCTTGATGTCGTGATGAAGCTGCCTCAGCATGAGGCCATACCAATGCCAGTTCCTGAGATTGGAATCAGAAAACAAACAGAATGATGAGAAATCTTAAAGTGATAAATGCTATTAGGGTCGAACAAACAATGTCCATTTAAAATTTTTTGGTTGTGACTGTAGGGAGCCTGTGGGGTGAAGAATGTAATTTCAATGATAAGAGATTATTTTCACAGTCAAAACATGGATGGTGATCACTTTTATGATACTAAAGACAATAAAATAAATTTGTTAGTTGTAAGAAAAGAGAACTATGACTAAAAGTAAAGTTTGGTTTTGTATTGTAATTAAGAGGAAAAGCATTAGTGAATTGATTTTTAATACATAGGTGATAGAGAAATAGGTGGTAGGTAGATAGATAGATAGACAGACAGACAGACAGATAGATGATAGAACATAGGTACATAGATAGATGAAAGATGATAGGTAGATAAAGAGAGATGATAGATGATAGATAGAAAGATATATATGATAAATCTATCTGTATATATACATATACATACACATACATATACAGACACAGACATACGCAGTCAGACACACAGACATACACACACACACATACTTTAAGAGACTGCAAAACAGTTACATAGAGTACATGACTTCATCTCATATATCAACCTTTTGTTTTTATCATTATTCACCACTATAGGCAGAGTAGATTACAGTTAAATGAATAGGTTTAACAGTATAAAATATGATTTTGATATCAACACCCTAGTAAAGACTAATATTTGCCAAATTCATGACAATTTATTGAGAAATTAAACATCAAATGTAATGAAATTAGATCCAATGAAGAGAATGGCAAACCACGAATACTTGTTGATTTTAAAAACAAAGGCATAAATGAGTTGCAAAAGTATTTTAGTTATTTTGTAATTAAATTAATAATTTCATAAATATTCTCAAAATTATAAAAATTATCATACTAAAATTTAATCTAAGAAAAATCTGTACTCAATCTCAAATGGAAGCTACATAGGTTTAAAGTAACACACAATGGAAACATATTAATTGAATGGATAAAAATCCTCACTTGAAGATGGAAAAATCCGGGAAACTCCAGGATATTGTATATGAAATTATTTGATGCATGGTATATGGTAATGAAACATTCATGATAACATTTGTATAACTTTCCTGCCAAACTTTAATAATGCTTATCAAATAGCAAAGCAAATTAGGAAAGATTATTAGCCATAACCTACAACATAATTTTCTTAATACCATTAAAATAACAGTTACAGAACACTAAAGTAGAAATAAAGTCAGACTGAAAGTCAGAAACCATACAGCAATAAGATTTGATGTTTTAAATGAAAATATTTCAAATCATTATAAATATATAATACTTGGAATGTTGTCATTTTGTAGAAGGAATTGCTTATAAAATTATACACTAAACATATTAGCAGTAGCTAATAATGACATGGAAAGCCTCAAATTAAAAAAAGATATTGTACTATTTAAGTTTTTTTCAAAGAATTAAATAATTTCAAATCGAAGAAACTTGTTTCCAAAACAAGGAATTTCCAAATAACTTATTGATTTAATCACTTGCCATGAGCCTGACTTTGGGTCCCCAAAGCAAGATGTTTAAAGAAACTATTATTTTCAGGCTAGTTAAATGGCTGATTGGTAAAAATGCTTGCCTTGCAAGTCTGACACAGAATTCTGTCTATGGAACTCATAGAGAACTACAGAGAAATATTATACACCAGAAAGTTGTCCTCTGACTTTATGTATACACTGTGTCCACTTTAATAACAAAACAAACTTGAAATAGATTTTCAGATTTAGTTTCTGATTATCAAACACTTATAAATTCTAACACAATGAGAATATTTTTATCCCATGCTCATATTTAAAAGTAGCTTTGGTTGATTATAGAATTGTGGGTTAACAATTCTTGACACCTACTTATTAATCATATCATGAAATATATAGTATGTTGCATGTAATTTTAAAAATTACCCTTCTGTCTTTCCTGGGACCATGCTCCATGCTCCTGGCTTAGCTCCAATATTGGCTGCAACCAACCCCCAACCTGGGAATGGCAGGAGTTGCTGTCCCACATTCCGCGGGTTCCTTTTTGGCTTTTCTTTTGTTCCTCCTGGCTAACTTTGCCAGTCAGCCAGCTACCACCTGACTTTCCTCTTTCTCTGCCCAGCTATGATCTTCGGAAGAAAATCATCGACAGCTTTATTATTGTAGAACTTACCAGAAAACACAATTGCTGGGCTAAGAATCTCCTTTCCTAATCTTATCAGCTAGCCTATACCAGCCATCCGATTCTGGCTGCCCTAAGACTTCGTATGTTTTTTGTGTCCATCTCCTTTCAAAGCCTGGTGTGAAAGGCCCTCTCTTTCCTTCCTCCTCTCTCTTTCCTGGGACCTTGAAGTTCCACTTTTACCCTTCGCCCAGCAATTAGCTTCTGTCTTCTCTATTGACTGAACCAAGAACCAATTAGGAAACCAGATTTCAGTATCAGATCCTCCCTCTACAATAGAAGTATAATTTACCCTAGATACTCTCCATTTTCTTCAACGGCTTCCTCCTTTTCCTGACCCACAGTAAACTCCATTGTATATTTTCTATTTTATTTATTTTATGTTATGTACTTTGTGTTTGTTAACCATCCAAAGTTACACTACTTATAAAGTTTAATGTTATTTATGCAGTGATTTGAGACAAAGGAACTATATGCATTCCTGTATGGCGTGAAGACAATACATCCTCTTAATGGCTGAGTCATCTCCTTTGGCCCCTAAAATGCTTTTATACCAAGAGAAGACATAACACTTTTATTTAAATGAAAGAGGGTCTTGCCAGTCCCCTAGCAACAAGCCTTGAATAGCTTTGTGGTAGTTAACATGTGTATGGCATTGGACATGCTGGACTAGAGCTCCAGTCCTTGGGAAGCTAAAGGCAGGGATATGATCATTTCATTATTAGTTTGAACTACATGGTATGATCTGATCTCAAAAGAGCAAAACAAAAGAAAACAACAAACAAACCAAATACATAACAAAATTAATGCAGACTGAGAGGTAATATTAATACAAACTACATATGAGACTTTAAAAACTTAATTTTAAAAAGTATGTCAAATATTGATTTGTTGTAATTTATATTGGGTTAAATAAAATAGTAGACTTAACTTTCTTTTAAAATATTTTATATAAATTTTAGAATTAAATCATTGGCTTAAAATGTATTTCTGTCATATACTGCTACTTTAGAAAGCAGTGATATGGGTTTTTCACTGTTAATAAACATTTATAAAGTTTTATATCAATTTTGTAAAATGAAAACTCACATAAATAAATCTATTTGACTACAAAATACTAATAAAGATCCATAACCCTAATATTTAGATTTATTATCATCCATATATATATATAAATATTGCTAATACATGGATTACTGAGACAAAGAATTTAATATAGTTTCAAAAAATTTAGTTTTAAGTTTTAAACTTATCCCCCTTCTCTCTCTCTCTCTCTCCCTCTGTGTGTGTGTGTGTGTGTGTGTGTGTGTGTGTGTGTCTGTTAGAACACTACTCCATAGAACTGGTTCTCTCCACAATGAGAATTCAAGTGATCAGTCACAGATCCTCAGGATAATCTGAAGTCTCTTGTACCCACAAAAGTCATATAGCCCTCAAATAACTTACTAAATATTATTTGACATAATAATACTATGAACAAGTCAATATCCTATCAATAAAACAAGCTAATCCTCTAATCTCAGTACTTATAATACAGAGACAGGAGAATTACTACAAATGTAAGTCTATCCTCGGCTACATAGCAAAATCACATATCAAGGGAGCCACGAAAATACTTTGTCAATAAGATTTTATTTAGTGAAGCATCAGTAGGGCCTATAAGTGTAACTTTTCCTTGTTGCATTTCAGAGCAAAATAGATAAATATTCTGAAATTTCATGTGTCACTAATTATTTTTTCCATTTTTCTTAATCTTATCACCATGAGTAAGTTGTTACCTACTTGCATTTAGACACTTTAGACACATGGGTTATATGCCAAAGGGAGTGAAACACATTTGAAATCTAATTTTCCTAAGCTTGTGTTACCTTTAGCATTGGTATATTTTACTTCCATGAAGTCTCTTTATTTGATTGACATGAAGTGTAGTAAATTGCCTTTGCTCTTGAATACATTTTCTTGATTGTAGCCTCAAGAATTGCACCCCCTGATAAGTGAATATGCTTTGATTTTCAGATGTAAATAGTCATGTAATTAAGGCAAACTTCTGTTATCTTTATTTGTCAGTGACAAGAAATAGTGTTTTATTTAGTATTTGAGATTTAAATTTAAAAGACTGCATTTATAATGCAGTCTTTTAGTCTGCTCTGGAGTAGCAAAATGTATCTGTTACATAGAATTTGACTTTCAGTTTGCTACAAAATCCTATGGTGTTAAACACATATCTATTTTTAAAAGGTTACTGACTAAAAATCTTACTTTAAAATGTCCATATTGAAGAAACTTAATCAATATACTGACTTGACCTAGAATCACAGAATGCTTGCACTATAAATCTCCTCGAAGACTATAAGCTGATAAGGGCACTACAGAAAAGTAACTGGTTAGCAATTTTTGTACAGATATGAAAAGATGTCTTTTGACTTTCACCTTCAGGCAAAAAGGATGTCCAAAGAACCAAGTGAACTTAAATCAGTTTTCCAAATAAAAAATTACCAGGGCTTGGAGAGATGAGTCAGTGGGTAAAGCCCTTACAGGGAAAGGTGAAAGGTACTATGCCCAGACACCCGTAAAACTAGATACAGGAATAAGCTTTCTCATATTAAAGTGAGATGAGAGCCCAAGATAAGAGAATCCCAAAAATAAACCAGCCTGGAGTATGCAGGGAACAATGGAGACCCTGTCTAAAACAAGCAGAAAATTAAGAATTGACTAACACTTGAGGTTTTTATCAGAGCCCCAAATGTGTACAGTGATATATGTGTACCCTCTTTCATAGATATGTTTCCCTCACACATACAGACACAAAAATACAAACACATACATGTCACACAAACTCACATGAACATATAGGTACATAATACAAAAATATACAAACACACACTCATATGCACACCAACATGTACACATCATATACATGTTACACAATAATTCACAGACATATACACACAAACCCACATACTCAAACATATATACAAGTCACAAACATACACCACATACACACACACACACACACACACAAACACACACATGTTAAAATCTCTACTAGTATCCAATAACTTCCATAACACATTTTCTCAAAATAATAGATGTTTCTTCTCTCAACTTCTGACTGAGTGGGCATCATCAGAATATTCATTGATGGCATAAGCCTACCTGTAAATGTGCACATATAGCAATTATCTCTTCAGCAAAAGACATTATTCACCTAGGGTTCTGTATTCTCAACAAAAATCAAAAGATTAATATTTGTTGGTAATCATGAGAAATATCCAAAATAATAAAATTGAAATATTTGCTTGTGTTAAACCATTTGCTCTACAGCAAACTTAGTGGTTTGTCAACTAATAATAGTAACATGGCACACAACTGAAAAATTTGTAGTCAGTATAGAGTTGGCCAAAGTAGTATATTTTATGTGCATTGGTAAATAGCACTATTTACAAGGAGAGCCTGCTATACTTACAGAAATTCTTTACAAAATTCCAGCCTCAGTGCATACTATTATGAAATATGAGCTTTACTTAAATCATAGAAATTTGAACAATTTCATTAACCTTTTGCATACTATTCTTCACGCTGTCATATTTTAATGTATATTGCATGAGATTTAGTGTGGGACATTGTATCTCACATCAGTTTCTATGAGTTGAGATAGTGGACCTGTGTCAGAATATTCAGATTCCATCTTTTCTTAAGTTGTTAAAAAACATTGATAGCATACTGTGTTTTTTTTAGGATTTGTGGTTTATTTTAAACAACAATTTGATAGGAAATCAAACTACACATATAGTTTATAATATAACAAAATGGTCATTAACAACTATAGTCAAAGGGAATAAAAGTACTTTTACAATATTAAGGCTATCTGTATATCATTGGTTTGATTCACTCATGAATAGGGCCAGAAATAAAGTCAGTGTTGGCTTTGTGTTATGTTTGTGAACTTAGATGTATTTGGCCACATATAAACAACATATATGTTTTGATTAAATAGTTACAGGAAGAAATATTCTTTGTACCCTCTTTAATGATAAAAATCTCTTAGCATGGAACTTATCTATAATGTTAAATTCTGAACAGTGACTGCATTATAAACAATGGAGGTAGGCTATACAACATATAACTTGTTCATCTACCAAAATGTTTACAATTATTAAACCATAACAATCTCCTATGTTTTAGTCTCTGAGCCTCTGCAAATATACTCTTCTCTGTTTCTATGACATTGACTACTGTTGATATCATGCAATATTCTCTTTTGGTTATTTCATTCAGTTCAACATTTTTCAGATACATTTTAGCAAATAGCAAGCTATTTTTCCCCTTCTCCGCCTCTTCTCCTGCTTCTCTTTCTCCCAGTTCTACTCTTTCTTCTCCTTCTTCTCTTCTACCTCTTTCTTCTCCTTTACATCGATTTTTGCTGTTATTCTTATTACATTCTTTCTTCTGATTTTGAACTGATGATTTTTCTTCATTAAGCTTCTGAGGAAGTAGATGAGATTACAATAGACTATGTGTCACATCAAGTGACTTATAATGAAATATGGTAGGCTATTTACCATTTTAATATGAAATAATAGCTATAGGGCTTTTGTGTGAAAATTAATACTATTTAATACCCTTGTGCAATACATTTTATTTACACATTCATGTGACAATGGACAAGGCATATTTTCATCAACATTTATAAATAGACTATACAAATTTTGCGCACTTTTGGTTGTTGTTTTGATTTTGTGTTTTGGTTTTTACTTCTTTGTTTTGCTTTTTTGGTTTTTTATTTATTAATTAATTTATTAACTTTATATCCCTCCCAAGTAGCAGTATCTCCTCCCAAGAAAGGAAATGTGTAGTTGTGTGAATAGAGAGTATTAAGTAACTGGGAGGAAGGAAAGACTATGATTTTAAACACACACACACACACACACACACATATAAATGCTGAAAATATTTATATAATAACATATATAGTGGTAAAATAAAAATGTGAACATGATTGAAAAAGTCAATATTTTATCTGAGAAAACATTAGTTTTCACTTCCTTAGTCACTACTTTCTGTAAATGTATGTGTCAGTTCATTCATGTGTATATAGACGGACTCATTTCACCAAACTTCATTAACAATCTTTAAGGCCTGCTTGAGAATATTTAAATAACTTAGATGAATGCAATGTCATGGTACTCCTTTTTTCACTAACTTCAATTTGTTCTTTAAGATTAAGTGTGAATAGTAACATTTAGCATTGGAAAACATATATAAATTAATAACTATAGAATAGTTTTTAAGAAAACAATCAATGAAAATAGCATACCAATTTCTCTGGGAAGCTTTGTCTGACATGGAACACCTTCCTGAATTCCAATAACTCTAGTAATTAATGTTTTTGAGGTGTAGGAATTGGGATATTTAAAATAGTCCTTTAGCCTTTACTCTAATGTTCAAGTATACAAATCTCAGTGGATCATCTCCAGAACATAGAAAGTGGGAAAAAAGGAAAGAAGAAAGAAAGAGAGAAAGAAAGAAAGAAAGAAAGAAAGAAAGAAAGAAATGAAGGAAGTAGGAAAGATATAGCAGATTTAGAGGAAGAAAGGTTACAAACTAAAGACTTAATTTACCAAAGTATTATTCTTACTATTTCATACAAGATAACAAAGGAGCAAAAGTTGACTTAAAATATATGCACTTTAAAATATTCTGTCTCAATTACTTTAACAAGGTCAAAGAAACACCACTTTTAAAACCTAATTAAAATATGCTTTTTACCACGTAGGAAGGAGCCTTGAAGTATTTTTCTTAATTAAAAATAAAAGATGTCATGTTTCAAGTTAATTTTGGGGCTTACTCTAGATTGGGTATAGTACCTATGGGACTCCCAAACAGTGATAGGATCTAGTAAGCATTCCAGTCAAATTAAGAAGAACTTGAACCCAGAGATCTTTATTGGGACAAAGAGAATCTAGTACTATTATACTGCTAAATGGACATAGGATTGATATTATACAGATATAAGGGTAATTCTCAACTCTCATCTGAGAAGTTTCTTCTCCCTGAAATGGCAATGAACACAGAGTTCCATAACTTGTTGCTGTGCAGAGAATAAAGAACTGTGGATTGCTGAACACTAAGGGGGGCATCTATGTCATAATCATTCCTCCAAATACTTGCATAATCCTATTCAAGAAGGCAAGAAAGTTTGTAAGATCCAGAAGCAGTAGATGACTCTAGTTAAACAGTATCTTTTGTATATAATAGGAAAGTTGCACATTTTAACTGATACAAGTTGTGTTAGTGAGCACAAGACCTATACACTAGCCATCCAGTCAGTGGCTAGTGAGAGAAAAAGAGTCAATTTTCTGCAGGAATATGGTCTCTGATATTTTACTTCTGCTCCAGTAAATGATCTTAACCTCATGTGCAAAGAAAAAAAAACAAGGAAAATTAAAAAGATTTCATGGATTTGTGAATAAAGAAGAGAACAAATAAAGTTTGAGGAAAAGTGGTAAAGGAATAAGAGAAATTGGAAAGGAGATTATATGTCATATGGGATCAAAATACATTGTGTGTTTATGATGCTTATTTGATTAAAATCAATCTAATAGCTCACAAAGTTAAAAGGCAGGTCTGTTATGGACTTATAGAAGGATTTGCAAGGCAGGGACTAGGGAATGGGTTTGATCGAGATATTATATACATGTAGAATATTCTTATATTGTAAAAATAATATTTAAAAAGAAAGAGGATAAAATATGTAAATACTGAAGATTTCAACAAGGAGTAAAATAATCAGAGGGTTGGTCCTAGTACATAGTTAAAAATTGAGTTGAGAGTGTTTTGGTCACATCACACTCAAAATATTATTAAGGAAATAATTAAGTACATTTTTTTTCTACATAAGCAGAAGGTTTTTTCTTTTCTTTTAATGATATTTATAATGAGCTTTTGAGGAACTAATGTATTTGAGGAAGAAAATCAAATATATATTCCTGGACTGGTAGCCAAGAAACAATTTTCTAAAATGCAGATGTGCATTTGACTTTGCAAGGTTTCTGAACTGTGGCAATTTATTTTGAACTGTGAAAGCTGATTTTACAAGTTGAGTATAGAGATGCTATATAGTTTAAAATATTTATACATATTGATTTTGTCACAAGCGGATATATAGAGACCAGAAGCCATATTATATTTAAATATTTACATATTCAATAATGTATTTTTATATCTGATTACTGTAAGCATGACTGGAAAATATAAAGGTAAATAATATATATGGCCTTATCCAACTTGATGCCAGATTGTGATGACTATATTAAAAGTATAAGAGTATGCAATAAAAGCGTTTGTTCGAGATTATATCGTAATCTGCAGAAATAAAAGGAAATACATTATGCAGGTTGCTTAAAGAAGGATACTTAACTCTTAGAAAATAAGTAAGGTTTTACTGTTTTTAAGGCATATAAATTAAGAACCAAAGATATTAAATGAAATTTGGTATAGTGCAACCTGAAAGAGGTATGCATACCTAGCAAAACTCCAGTGCTGTCATGTCCTAACAAAAACTGAAATGGGATGCATGCCAAACTTTCCTCTAGTTGTGGAGTAGGGGAATACAAAGTCTTCCAAAAGCATATGGGTCATTCATCGACAGTGTTCTTTGTTGTCATCCAGAACTTGAAAGCAAAATCCTACAAATGAAGACAACACGTTTTTCTAAGACAGGAATAACTGAGCTGGAAGCCACCTTCAGGAAGACTGATAGTCATCATATTGGCTGACACTATGTGAGCTGGTAATTCTACCAAGATTTGAAGCTTATGGACCATAATAAAAACTGTCTCACAAAGACATCACTAATTAAAATTTCAATCTTAGGGAGTAACCAACAGCTGCATAACTGACATATGAGCCACTCAATTTGAGGGAATTCGTAGCTGGTACTGTAAATCTAGCCAACTATTCCCAGTAATGCCATGTACCCAGGGAGAAAAACTCTTACCACAGATGTCTAGGATTTGTATTGGATGTGTTGATATGGAATACTGTCCTCCTACTTCACAGTAAGCCTTTTACACACTGAGTCATCTTTCCAGATGAGTAATATTACAACTCTTATTTTCAATGACAAGTGGAAAGTCTCTGACTACTTAAATAAGCAATCCAATGCTGAAACAATGCAGCCCAATACATAGAGAATTTCCCCAAGTAACAAAATATTTTCTCTTTTGTGACAGACATTTCACTTTTAAAAATTAAATGCAAACAGCTCCCATGAAAGGAGGTTAGCAATGCTAAAGGTTGTATACATGCATTGATTTATATTTATTTATTTTGTTGGTTAATCATTAATCATAGTCACATTTTCATTTCTCACTTAGTCCCACAAGTGAGCTATTTCCTTCCTCTGTCCCAACTGTAAAAGAAAATCAAGGAGAGACTGAAATAACATCACAATTTATGGATTCCAATTTTATTCAGAGAAGCATTTTATCATTTTCTTTCTAAACACCTTAAAAAGCATTTATATCTCCAATGATACCCAAGGTCATTGCATCTCTGCAGGCTGTTTGTGATGGGATTTTCACTGGTCTGACAGTAGAGAACATAGCACTGAAGCTAACACCTCACTAGCATAATTTGAAGTGTTAATTGGGAAGGACCTAGCTGCCCTTGTGATTTCTGCTCTTTAGGAAATGGTGACAAGATGTCCCATCTTTACTTCTGAAGGCTGCTAGACAGAAAAGCACCAGGGATCCACTGAATTAGGAAAGTGAGAGTATAGGACGCTAAAAAAATGTTTTTGATGATTTGGCGAGATTCTATATCTTCTGAAAATTAGAGAAAAATAACCCGAGAATAGTTTGCTAGTTTCTAAGGTGCGACGAGTTCAGAAGAAACTCAAGAAGGAACACTCCAAAGATTTTTTTTAACAGAAAAGTCTAAAATAACAAAAAGAATGGGACTTGGACCTGTTTAAAATGTAAAACTATCACATAAATCAAAGAATTGAATTTGTCTTGCAAAGCACTTCTCTGTATTTTCAAAGTAATTAAATCTAATTAATTAAATAGTGTGCCAATCATCACTCTAAGGTCTTTCTAAATGCTATTTAAACATCTCTTAACTCCTGTGAAGGTGTTTATTATTATCACAACATTTTTTTTTTCTGATAAAGAGAATCATCTCTACTTGACAATGAGAGAAGACATGTTGGAATGATTCCTATGGAGAATAATGACCACAAAGACTTCATTTTTCTTTTTTACATATATATTCCTTTGCCTTTATTGTAAATGGAAGATATAGTTTCTTTCTCTTTTTATTGGATAATTTATGTATTCACATTTCAAATTTTATCCCCTTTTCCGATTTCCCCTCCAGAACCTCCATATCCCAGCCCACCTCCCCCTGCTTCAATGAGGATGCTCACGTACTCACACACCCACTCCTGCCTCCCCACCCTGGCATTCCCTCACACTGGGGCATTGAGCCTTCACAAGACCAAGCGCTTCTCCTCCCATTGATACCGCCCCCCTGCACGTCCCCCCCCCTCCTTCGACAAGGCCATCCTCTGCTACATATGCAGCTGGAGCCATGGGTCCCAACATGTGTCCTCTTTGGTTGATGGTTTACTCCCTGGGAGCTCTGGGGGATCTGATTGGTTGACATTGTTATTCTTCCAATGGGGCTGCAAACCCATTCAGCTTCTTCAGTCATTTCTCTAACTCCTCCATTGGGAACCAGTGCTCAGTCCAATGGTTGGCTGCAAGCATCCATCTCTGTATTTGTCAGGCTCTGGCAGAGCCTCTCAAGAGACAGCTATATCAGGCTCCAGTCAGCAAGCACTTCTTGACATCCACAAGAATGTCTGGGTTTGGTGACAGTAAATGGGATGGATCCCCAGCTGAGGCATTCTCTGTATGGCCTTTCCTTCAGTCTGTGCTCCACACTTTGTCTCCAGATTTTCTCCTGTGTGTACATTGTCCCTTCTTATATGGAGGACTGAAGCATCCAAACTTTGGTTTTCCTTCTTCTGGAGCTTCATATGGTCTCTGAATTGTATAATGGGTATCCCAAGCTTTTGGGATAATATCCATTTATCAGTGATTGCATACAATATGTGATCTTTTGTGACGGAGTTACCTAAATTAGGATGATATAGCCTAGTTCCATCTATTTCTCTACTAATTTCATGAAGTCATTGTTTTTAATAGGCATGTAAATGTACTGCATTTTCTGTCTCCATTCCTCTGTTGAAGGACATCTGGGTTATTTCCAGTTTCTAGCTATTATACATAAGGTTGCTATGAACATATTGAAGCATATGTCCTGGTTATATGTTGGAGTGTATTTTGGGTATATGCCCAGGAGTGGTTTAGCTGGGTCCTCAGGTAGTACTATGTCCAATTTTCTGAGGAACCTCCAGACTGATTTCCAGAGTGGTTGTACCAACCTGCAATCCCACCAACAATGTAGGGGTGTTCCTCTTTCTCCATAGCCTCGACAGCATCTGCTGTCACCTGAGTTTTTGAACTTAGTCATTCTGATTGGTGTGAGGTGGAATCTTACGGTTTTAATTATTTTTCCCTGATGACTAAGGATATTGAACCTTTCTTTACGTACTTTTTGGCCTTTCAAGAATCCTCAGTTGAGTATACATTATTTAGCCATGTACCCCATTTTAATAGGGTTCTTTTTAATTTGATTCTTAGAAGTTTAAATTTTTAAGTATTAGCCCTCTTTCAGATGTAGGATTGATAAAGATCTTTTTCTAGTCTGTTGGTTGCCATTTTGTCCTAGTGACAGTGTCCTTTGCCTTATGAAAGCTTTACAATTTTATGAGTTCCCATTTGTCTGTTGTTGATCTTAGACCAAAAGCCATTGGTGTTCTGTTCAGGAAAATTTCCCTGTGCCCATATATTCGAGGCTCTTCCCCAATTTCTCTTCTATTAGTATCAGTGTATCTATTTTTATGTGGAAATTCTTGACTTTCTTGGACTTCAGCTTTGTACAATTAGATAAAAATGGATTAATTTGCATTCTTCTCCATTTGATTGCCATTTGAGCCAGCCCCATTTGTTGAAGATGCTGTCTTTTTTCCACTGGATGGTTTTAGCTCCTTTGTCAAAGATCAAGTGACCATAGATATATGGGTTTATTTCTGGGTCTTCAATTCTATTGCATTGGTCTACCTACCTGTCTCTATATCAATACCATAAAGATTTTATTACTATTACTGTGTAATACAACTTGAGGTTAGGTATGGTGATTCCCCCAGAATTTCTCTTATTGTTGAAAATAGTTTTCCATATCCTGGATTTTTAGTTTTCCAAACAAATTTGCAAATTGCTCTTTCTAACTCTATGAAGTATTGAGTTGGAATTTTGATGGGGAACGCATTGAATCTGTAGATTGCTTTCAGGAAGATGGCCAATTTTACACCATTAATCCTGCCAATCCAGGAGCATGGGAGATCTTTTTATCTTCTGAGATCTTCGATTTCTTTCTTCAGAGACTTAAAGTTCATGTCATATAGAACTTTCATTTGCTTGGTTAGAGTCACACCAAGGTATTTTGTATTATTTGTGACTATTGTGAAAGGTGTTGTTTTTTTAATTTCTTTTTCTTTTGTTGTTTTTTTAATTTCTTTTTCTTTCTTTCTTTTCCTATTTTTTGTGTTTGTTTTTTTTTTTATTTTTTTTTATTTTTTTGGGTTTTACTAACTTATTTTATTTATTTACATTCCAAAAGTTGCCCCTGCTTCCTGCCCTCCTTCCCTGAGTTCTTCACCCCATCCCCCTTCACCTCTGAGAGGCAGCTCCCCTACCTTCCCACCAACCTCCAACCCCATTTTTCTTGCCTGGGGCATCAAGTTTCCATAGTATTGAGCACATCCACTCCCATTTAGGCCATACAAGGCAGTCCTCTGCTACAAATGTGCCCAGGGACACCAAACAGCCCATGTATGCTCCTTGGTTTTTGGATTAATCTCTGGGAGCTCTGAGGGGTACAGGTTAGTTGGCACTGTTGTTCTTCCTATGGAGTTGCAATTTACTTCAGCTCCTTCAGTCCTTCCTCAACTTTCCCATATTGGTCCCTGACCTCAATTGAATGTTTGGCTGTAAGTATATTCATTTGTCTCAGTAAGTTGCTGAGATAGCCTCTCAGAAGACAGCCATGCCAGGCTCCTGTCTGCAATTACCATATGCAGTACAGTGTCAGTTTCAGTAATAGTGTCAGGATTTGGTGTGTGCAAATGGGATGGATCCCAAGTTTGACCAGTCTCTGGGTAGCCTTTCTTTCAGTCTCTGCTCCATTTTGGTCTCTGCATTTCATTTAGACAGGAACAATTCCTTTTTTTATTTATAATAAAATTTAATTATTAGAAAATTTTACAGAAATGTTCCATATAACAGTACAAGTCATTACAGTACTTCTAATAATCACTTTACCAACATGTACCAAAGTATAAATTGTGTATAAAATTTTATCTAGTAAACTTATTTCTGAAAATTTGTGTTGACAAAATATGTATGTACTGTGGGATAGCTATCACAGTATTTGGACACAATGGTGAATTATGAGAAACATGCCAAAATAAAATACAGAATTAATAAATTATGAAATTACTTGTAGACATTTTTATAATAATTAAAATACTATTTTTTGGCTAAAACTTTAGCCAATATAATCATCATCTTATATTTTCACACTATACATATGATTAAAATAAATTAAATCACTTTGTAAAATCATTATGCAATTGAAAATTATTTCTGACTGATCAACTCGTACAGTTTTATAGGCTGTTCATTTTTCTCCTTTGAAATGACAGAGGAAAGTTGACTTCAGTCAAAATAGCACACAACCTAATCCCATAAATGACATGCTTAATGTTACTTGTTTTCAATAGGTTTTGAAAACCTTATTACTATCACGCTCAACTAGATATAAGTTGGCTACTCCTGACTTAAGAAAAAATAAATACTATTCTTCTAAAATATACGGGTCTCACCTCCCTAATGTGAACATAAAATTCAAATACCTCCAATGATCTCCCTTGAATATATGTTAGCTTTATTCTGAACAAAGGGCAACATTCCTTTTGAGTTTCACAAGGCCATTACACTGAGATTCATCAAATACCTGTAACACTTGCTGAAATTACCCCTTATATATTTCTATTTGACCAACATGACATGTCCTTCCTTATCTTTTTTGATAACTTTTGATTGAAAGTTGATTTTATTCGATATTAGAATTGCTACTCCAGCTTGTTTCTTGGGACCATTTGCTTGGAAAATTGTTTTCCAACCTTTTACTCGGAGGTAGTGTCTGTCTTTGTAACTGAGGTACATTTCCTGTTTGTAGCAAAATGCTGGGACCTGTTCACATATCTAGTTTTTTAGTCTATGGCTTTTTATTTCGGAGTTGAGTCCATTGATGTTAAGAGATATTAAGGAAAAGTGATTGTTACTTCCTGTTATTTTTGTTGTTAGAGGTGGTATTATGTTTATGGGGCTATCTTCTTTTGGGTTTGTTGAAAGATTATTTTTTTGCTTTTTCCAGGGTATAGTTTCCCTTCTTATGTTGGTGTTTTCCATCTATTATCCTTTGTATGGCTTGATTTGTGGAAAGATATTGTATAAATTTGGTTTTGTCATGGAATGTCTTGTTTTCTCTCACTATGGTAATTGAGAGTTTTGCTGGGTATATTAGCTTGAGCTGGCATTTGTGTTCTCTTAGGATCTCTATGACATCTGTCCAGAACCTTCTAGCCTTCATAGTTTTTGGTGAGAAGTCTGGTGTAATTCTGATAGGTCTGCCTTTATATGTTACTTGACCTTTTCCCCTTACTGCTTTTAATATTCTTTCTTTGTTTTGTGCATTTGGTGATTTGATTATTATGTGAGAGGAGGAATTTCTTTTCTATTCTAGTCTATTTGGAATTCTCTAGGCTTCTTGAATGATATTGGGCATTTCTTTCTTAAGGTAGAAAAGTTTTCTTCTATAATTTTGTTAAAGATATTCACTGGCCCTTTAAGTTGGGAATCTTCGCTCTCTTCTATATATTTTATCGTTAGGTTTCATCTTCTCATTGTGTCCTGAATTTCCTAGATATTTTAGGCTAAGAGCTTTTTGCATTTTACATTTTTTTGACTGTTGTGTCAATGTTTTCTATGATATCTTCTGCACCTGAGATTCTCTCTTCTATCTCTAGTATTTTAATTGTGCTGCTTGCATCTATGATATCTTGGGGGCTCTCTGTCATGCAAGGCAACTGACCCAACAGCCTGAAAGCCTCCTTGAAACTCTACTGCACACAGGGATACAGAAATCACAGTCAGTAGACCTTCATAGGGAACATCTTCACACAGGACAATAGCCTGACTGCTCCTCTAAAAACCCAACAACAGTCTGAAGGCCTCCCAGGAGAATAGATAAGCAGCTTTTCTGCCCCTCTGAAGAACCCCCAGTTGGAAGGCTCCATAGGTGATCTGCCACAGCCAGGGCAGAGACCTGCAGCAATGTAGGGACAAAAGATGTAGACTCCAGACAAAGTCACCTAGACCAGCAAACACCAGAGACAAGCAGATGGCAAAAGGCCAGTACAAGACCATAAGCAAAAGAAGCCAATATACATGGAGAGCATCAGAACCCAGTTCTCTCACCACAGCAAGCCCTGAATACAACACATCTGAAAATCAGGAAGCTGTCTTAAAAGCCCACCTCATGAAGATAATAGAGTCTGTTAAGGATGATATAAATAACTCACTGAAAGAAATGCAGGGTAACCAATCAAACAGGTGAAAGAATTGAATAAAGCAGTCCAAGACCTAAATGTGGAAGAAGAAACAATAAAGAAAACATGAATGGAGGCAAACTGGGAAATGGACAACCTAGGAAAGAGGTCAGGAATTACAAATGTAAGTACCACTAACAGAATACAAGCAAGAAGATAGAATCTTTGGTATAGAAGATACGTAGAAGAGATTGACACAACTATCAAAGAAAATTCAAAACATAAAAATCTCCTAACCCAAAGCATCCAGGAAATTCAGGACAAAATGTAAAGACCAAATCTAAGGATAATTGGAATAGAGGAGAATGAATATTCCAAGCTCAAAGGATCTGAAAATATCTTCAAATGCAACCTCGGGAATTAGGAGGTTGGGGGACCCTCCAGAATGTACCAGAGACTGGGAGGTAAGACACTCTCAGGACTCAAAAAGAGGAACCTTAGATGAACTTATAGAGCCCACCTCTAGTAGAAAGCAGAAACTCATCAAGTGGGATGATTTGCCATCCCACAGTCAAAACTCTGACCCATATTTTTTTATCTGTCTAATAGAACTGAAGGGATGGAAATGGAGAGGACCCTGAGGAAAAGAAGGTCCAGCAACAGGCCCAAAGTGAGATCTAGCTCAAGGGGAGGCTCCAAGACATGACCCTATTACTGAAGCTATGGAGCAATCACAAAAAGGGACCTATCATGACTGCCCTCTGAAGATTCAACAAGCAGCTGAAAGAGTCAGATGCAGATATTTACACCCAACCAATGGTCAGAAGCTACTGACCCATGTGGTTGAATTAGGGGAAAGCTGGAAGAGGCTGGGAAGGAGGGTGCCTCTATGGGAGGACCAGAAGTTTCAATTAATCTGGACCCCAGAGATTTCTCAGATACTGGAACACTGACCAAGCAGCATAAGCCAGCTTATATGGGGCTCCCTTGGCACATATGCAGGGGAGGACTGCTGGCTCTGGGTTTAGCAAGAAATGACGCACCTAACCCTCAAGAGACTGGAGGCCCCAGGAAGTTTAGCGGTCTGTTGGGGTGGGGGTGGAGGTTGGAGACAACCTCATGGAGACACAGGTGCAGGGAGGAGGTATGGGATGTGGAACAGTCAGAGGGTGGACCGGAAGAGGAATAAAATCTGGAGTTTAAAATAAATAAATGTAAAAATATGTATTAGGCAGTATCTTTTTTTAAAAAAAGAAATTTTGTAATTTCCATTAGGAAAAAAACACATGAAACTTGAATCAAAATAACTTTAATTTTATTACTTTTGTATGTGTGTATATGTGTTTGTGTGCTCGTATGTTTGTACAGTATGTATGGATGTGTGGTTTTCTGGGTGCACATGTGGGTGCATGTAGACATATGTAACCATGCACATAATAGGACATTCATTAATGTTTGCATATGTGTGAACTCCTGTAGTTCGTGTGATGTATGCTGTTTTTATATTGCTCTCTTCCTTATTTCTTCACACACACACACACACACACACACACACACTAACATTGGCTATGGTTATATGAGTGCTACTTATTTGTATTCCATCTTGCAAATGACCTGTGTTGCATAAGTAATTTCAAGAGGACAAAGACAGACCATTTCCAGAGCAGTTTTTTTTGTTTCCTGAGATGTTAACATCTACAAGGCCCAATCAGGAAGACCATCTTTTATTATATCCTGTACTGAGAAAAGTGGTGTCATCTAGACCAGGGGAGCACAAGAGCTTATCTTTGAGATTCTACAACACAATCTGCAGTAAACAGAATATATGTGTCTGTGGAAGAGACTTCTGAGCAAACCAAGAGATCGATAAGACACTAAAGAAACTACCTTCTTTTCACACCTATAAATCTTTCAGCTTTTTAAGACAGTAGGGTGTTGGGTAGGTGGGTGGTTTACAAGTGAAGCTGAAGAAGCCACAAATAGCATTCAGAAAAGGAACCCAAAGAAATATAAACCATGGCATTTATGCCTCCAAACATTTTCCAACCCATCCAGATAGTGTGTTAAAAAGTAAACATTTGCTTCATATGCAGGAAAAATTAATTTGTTTCAAACACAGGCTGTGAAAAATGAAAACGGACATTGAGACAGTTTTCTTGAATCCTATCATTGCTGACTAGTAAAGAGATTGAGAAAATTATTCCTGCTGGTCTTAAATTTGTATAGATGTTTCTAAAATGTTCATTTAGCTCACCTCCGGTAACAGATTGTGCAAAATGATTTATGAATGTAGCTGATTTCCATTCCTCTGATGGGTGCTTTATTCGCTTAATGATCACTGGCAAGTGGCAGAAACCATAAAACTTCAAGTGTCACTAAAAAGACTTCTTGGCTCTTACACTGTAAAATATAATGTGTGAAATTTTCTTTGAAGACATAAACTCTTTGAAAATAGCTAAAAAAAAAAATGGAAAACACTAAGTAAACAAATAGTCTCATTTTCCTCTAGGTTAATATTTTTAAAATTAGCTGTTTTATATGAAACTTGAATTGCCATCATGGTGATCATCAATGTGAATGTGATCCAGGATAGATGATATATTAATGATTGATAATGTACTAATTTTATTCAAGCATAAAATATATTACTCAACAACTAAAACATCATCTTCTGCAAAGTTATATGGAAAGGTGAGTGTAATAACCAAGTAATTGCTGATTCTTTAGTCCTTCTAAAAGTGAATGCTATATTATGCAATGGATGTAGGAGGGTTTATTTAGGTTTTGTTCTGTTTATTTTAAGTTCACATAATTTTATCAATTTAGGGCTAGAATACTTTAGAATACTCCCAATATATCCCAAATAAAAGTTTTCTGGTTTCCATGTGTGTTTTGGAGTGTGTGTGTGTGTGTGTGTGTGTGTGTGTCTGTATGTGTGTATCTGTGTGTTTGTTTGTATGTTTAACTTCAAGGATCTGAGTGGTGATCATGATCACATTTACAAAGTTGGTATTGAGAAGCTGTGGTCAAATTTAGTTCTTTATCAGTTATTTTGATGGATATAGTAAGAGAAGCTGCTGGTTGGTGTCATTCTTCATAATGACAAAATATGACATATTTAAAAAGTTGGACATGTGTCTCCTGATGCCTCAGTATTCTGAGAAGTCAGAGTAATGGGAAAGCAGATCATAAAGGTTCTATTACCTCATGAATTTCTATCAACTGAGACCCAGTAAATGAGGCATGCCACACATTTAATTCAGATAAATGTTTAGTGAACTTGTCTCACACTCAAAATATTCACCCTTGTTATTTATCAAATGTATGTGTTTGACACATTGTTGAATATCTATCTCCTGCAAGAGATATCATTCCTTTAAATATAAAGTTTTTTTCTCCTTTAGTTCAATGTTTACTGTTCACAGTAAGTGCAAGTGATGAATCATACTAGCTGATATTACCACACAGTTTAATGTGTGAATATAATTAGATTTATAGCTGATTTTCTTTGGAATTTTAGACTAGAGCACCAGTTTTCTATTAAATTACAAAATGCTTTCTATGTATAGAAATGTTTTGAAATATTGAAAACATCTCTATAAGCATAATACTAGTGTACTTTAATAAAACATTGTTTTGAGCTTATTTTCAACCATAAACATAAAAGTTAAGTTAGTATTTAGTACTCATAAATTTATTCAGGAATGACAACAATAGTGGCATGTGCTTATCAAGTCTTTCCACCCTTATTACATAATCAGTGGAACAAATATATAAAAGATCAGAAACAATTGGAAAAGGAAACACATTGTGAAGAAACATAAGTGATATAAGCCTTCCTCTGAGTCACTTTAATTTTTATCTGCTATAATCTATGATATACGTCATATGTGATTCTTTTCAGTTGCTTGTGTGTGCTATATTTTTTCATCCACTCATTAATTTATAAACATTTGATTTATGTATTAGTTTTCTGTTGCTGTGATCTACAAAAAAGAATTGTGAATGAAAGAGTTCATTTTTCCATTATCTAAGGTATTGCAAGTAGAAACTCAAGCAGGAAAGGAACCCGGAACCATTAGCTGTTATAGAGGCTGTGGAGGGATGATGCTTACTGGCTTGTTCTTCATGACTTTCTCAGCCTGCTCTCTTATAGAAGCTAGAAGTGCCAGCCAAAAGGTGACATCATCCACATATCATGGGCCATTTTACATCAATCACTAATTAAAAAAAGTTCTATAATTTTGCTTAGAGACTGATTTATTAGAGGCATTTTCTCAAGTGGAAATCCCGCCATCTATGTGACTCCAGATTTTATCAAACTGACAGAAATTCTTTTAGCACAGATTGTTTGTATCTTGTAGCTATGGCATAATATTTAGAATAATTTTACCAATGGATATCTATTGGTTAACAATTGAGCATGTAGAAGTTTTCATGTAACCCAGGCATGATGACAGGTATGCTAAAAGTCTTAAAATATAAGAAAGTATATAAAAGTGAATTGCATTGTGCATATTCAGTGTCACCTTGACTGGACTTGAAATCATCTAAAAGGAGCTTCTCCACTACTTTCTTTTCCTTTCTTTGCAAGCAATGGCTCTGTTTCACTTAATATTTTATACCCTGTGATAATATATACATAGCAGATAGCAATTTAGTATTTCTGATCAATTAATAAATAGAAAAATTAAATTGACCTTCCACCTTGTAATATATAGAGATCCATTTCCCTCTGTAGTTCTAGCTCTTCCTTATTTCAGTTGTGATTATATATAGACAAACCTTTCATCTGCAACAACACCCTATTTGTATGACCATTTTATGCATATTCTTTGCTTTAATTCACATTGACAACAACCCCTCTAAAGCAGCACAGGACAGAAGCACAAGATATGCTTACTACAACACTGTAAAAAGTTTGCAGTGAAACATGCTAAATGACTTCAGCATCTGTAAGTTATAGTTTGGTACTCACATTAATTTTACTCCATTCTTATTCAAAACATACATTGTTCTTTTTTAGTATATAGTATTCTGTAGAAATAATCACAGCATTTTGTCCTTTTCCTCTCTTTTAAGTTCTTTCAAGTTCTTTTTCAGAGAGTTTAGTTGACTTTTAAGTTGTATTTTCAGTATGACTAAGATGAAACATTTTATCAAAAACTAATCATTCAACACTGACATGTTATATGAATAAGATATACTTCATGATTACATAACAATCAAACTAATTTTCAAGTAATATAACAGAACAGGATGACATGGGATATATAATAGAGAGACCAATAGAGTGTACAATCAAAGCAAGCAAAAATGAGGGAATTTTAGGGAATTTTGAGAATATTATACCAAACTATAACATTATTTCCTCATACATTTTAATATTGTTTGCCATTGCTCTCAGCTATCTGTAGTACACCATTGCTAATGAACCCTCAGCTATTATGTCACATCTTAGGAATTCAATCATGGCACCTCTTTACTTCTTCGTCCACCCAACAACAAGATAACTAAATTTAGTGTTTGCAGTATAGTTTTATTTTTTGTATTTATACACTAGGTCAATAGTTCATTATACTATGCTATAAGTTGAGTTACTGTGAAATGCATGTGTCTTAGTCAGGGTTACTATTCCTGCACAAGCATGATGACCAAGATGCAAGTAGGGGAGGAAATGGTTTATTCTGCTTACACTTCCATGCTGCTGTTCATCACCAAAAGAAGTCAGGACTGGAACTCAAGCAGATCAAGGAGCAGGAGTGGATGCAGAGGCCATGGAGGAGTCCTACTTACTGGCTTGCTTGCCTGCCTGCCTTATAGAACCCAAGACTACCAGTCCACAGATGGTACCACTCACAAGGGGCCCTCCCCCCTTGATCACTAATTAAGAAAATGCCTTACCGCTAGATCTCATGGAGGCATTTTCTCAACTGAAACTCCTTTCTCTGTGATAATTTCAGCTTGTGCCAAGTTGACAAACAAAACTAGCCAGTAAATTGACCCCTTGTCAACTTGACACACAAACACCTCATCAATAAGCCACTACCCTTACTTCCTAATTCATCCCCAAGATCTAAATAACTTTACAAGTCCCACAGTCTTTACAAATTCTTACATATTAACATTTCAGTCCCTTTAAAATGTCCAATCTCTTAAAATTCAAAGTCTCTTAAAAATTCAAAGTCTCTTAACTGTGGGCTCCATGAAAATACCTTTTCCAAGAGGGTAAAATATCAGGCCACAGTCACAATCAAAAGCAAAATCAAATTCCAACTGTCCAATGTCTGTGATCCACTCACAATCTTCTCGATTCCTCCAAGGCTTGAGTAACTTCTCCAGCTCTGCCCTTTGTAGCACACACCTTGTCTTCTAGGCTCCAGATACCTATACTCCACTGCTGCTGCTCTTCGTGGTGGTCATCTCATGGTACTGGTATCTCCAAAACACAGCTGTCTTGCTGCAACTAGCCTTTTCCATGGTGCCAAGCCTCATCTCCTTTGCATGACTGCTTCAGTCCTGGGCCATTAATTGCAACTGAGACTGAACTTTCACCAGTGGCCTTCTGAGGCCTCTCACAGTACTGAGCCACAACTCTTTTGCATGACCCCTTCAATACTGGCTGTCAATTTCAACTGAGGCTGCACCTTCACCAGTGGCCTTCCTCGGCCTCTCACAGTGCCCAGGCCTCAGCTGCTCTTCACGACTCCTTCATGCCTTCAAAACCAGTACCACCTGGGTGACTGTTACACATTACCAAGTCCAGCCACTGCACAAGTTACAACCTTGTCTATCTCTGGAACACAGCCTTTGTGCACTCAGAAAACACTTCTCAGAAGATTTCACCTCATTGATGCTGGTCTCTTCCCAATTACTGCCAATTTCTCAGCTCCAGCTAACCAGCATCAATAGTCCCAATAATGCAATTGGTTTTGCTTTAGTAGTTCTGGTATCTTGTTAACCACTGCAGATTTCTTCAGTCCCAGCTAACTCAAACCACAGAATCTTAAATCAAACTAACAATGGCCCTGATAAGAGTCTTTAATCTTCCCTCTGAAATTTCACAAGCTAGGCCTCCATCTCCCTCACTGTTCTCAACATTATCTTCCAAGCTCCTACACAACATCCCACAAAGCTCTTAACACCGAATGGATCTTCTAGCCCAAAGTTCCAAAGTCCTGCCACAGTCCTCCCCAAAACACGGTCCGGTTATCACAGGAATACACTACTATGCTGGTACCAATTTGTCTTAATCAGGGTTTCTATTCCTGCACAAACATCATAACCAAGATGCAAGTTGGGGAGGAAAGGGTTTATTCGGCTTACACTTCCATGCTGCTGTTCATCACCAAAAGAAGTCAGGACTGGAACTCAAGCAGGTCAGGAAGCAGGAGCTGATGCAGAGGCCATGGAGAAATGCTACTTACTTGCTTGCTTGCTTCTCCTGGCTTGCTCAGCCTGCCTGCCTTATAGAACCCAAGACTATCAGCCCTCAGATGGTACCACTCACAAGGGGTCCTCTCCCCTTGATCACTAATTGAGAAAATGCCTTACCGCTGGATCTCATGGAGGCATTTTCTCAACTGAAACTCCTTTTTCTATGATAATTTCAGCTTGTGTCAAGCTGACACACAAAACTAGCCAGTACAGCATACATTAATCATTTTTCAGGTTTATATTTTTAAAATATATATGTAACGTGTATGTACATATATAGATGAAATGTGATTGAAATAAACAAGAAGCAGAATGAATGGAATTTGTCTCTTCAATTAGTCATGAAAATTTAGTACCAGTTTTTATATAATTATATATTCCTATATTATCAGAGAAATCAGAAACATAAATTTTTGTAACTTTGTAGCATGGATAGCCCAATTTATCTTCCTTACAACAATTATGTATTAGTGGTTCTTTGTCTATAGATTGGTATCCTCCATAAATCTCTTTTTGATATGATTGTTTACATGTTTTTGGATGTCTACATTTCTCATTTTCCTTTTGATTTCAGATAGTAGTAAATTAAGCTTTTGTTTATACGTAAGTTTCTTGTTAGCCAATGGATGTACATTTTGAAATCACACATATCAGAACTTGAAACCCTCAGTGCAGGGATATTGGCAAAAACCTTTGAAGTAGGTCTACTATCAGAAAATGTTTCTCAACTTCTTCAAATTTATTTTGGGAGCCATGAGTTTTCATAATTGAAAATGATATATTGTGATAAAATAAGCAAAATTGCTCAATGCAGAAAAAATCTCTAATTCCAATTTGTGGAATTTGCTTATTATTTTACACAATAATTGGTGAATTGTTTAAAATTTTTTTCCATAGATTCTCTCTGTCTCACTGTCTCTCTGTCTCTCTGTTTCTCTCTCTCTCTCTCTCTCTCTCTCTCTCTCTCTCTCTGTGTTATATGTGTGTATGTGTGTGTGTATTTACAGAATCATGTGCCATGGCACATATGTAAAGGCCAGTGAAGTATTCTCAAGTGTTTGTTTACTCTTTCTACCATGTAGGTCCTGGAGAAGCTAACAGGTTATAGGTTTTGGTGCAAGCGATTTACCCATTGGACATAATTATTAATTATGGATATAATTAATAATTGTTAGATAACAAGAATATATTGTGTTGTCCACATGGCTTCATCAGATCTTGTGATTCTATTCTATGGAGAACCATTCTAAGCCTGAGATATTGTATCCTTGAAATGATTCAGCTTGTCCTCGACTGATTTCAAATATTAAAAAGGGTGGTCATAAATTAAGAAATATGAATGGCCTTGGCGTACATGCTCACTTAGTATTGGACCAGTAGAAAGCTAGTAAGCTGTTCACAATTGCATATTTTGTAATTACTCATTAATGAGTATGAGATGACCAGTTATAAAATTTACCACACTTAAAATTACCTGGTATGATAATAATAAGTATACTTCTCAAGATCCCTTTGGCTTAACGAAGTATGAATCACTGGTATTGGAATGTACACAATACTGATGTAGAGATATCCACAAAATTCTGATTTGTAAGTTAATTTTGTGGATTGTTTATACTTGGTATTCTCCTGAAGAACATTTTATGTGAATTTATATTTTTTACACTCCAGATTTTATCCTCCCCCTGGTCCACTCTCCAGCTGTTCCCCATCCGATACCTCCTGCCTACACCCTGTGCTACTCTATTGTTTTTTGTTGTTGTTGTTGTTACTTTTTTGAGACAGGGTTTCTCTGTGCAGCCCTGGCTGTTCTGGAACTCACTGTGTAGACCAGACTGGCCTCGAACTCAAAAATCAGCCTGCCTCTGCCTCCTTAGTGCTGGGATTAAAGGCATGAGCCACCACTGCCCGGCTGTGCTACTCTATTGTGTAAATGTACCACATATTCTGTATTCATTCTTCTGCTGAAGCTGGTTGTTTCCAGCTTTTGGCTATTATAAATGTGGCTGCTATAAACATAGTGGAGCATATGTCCTTGTTACATGTCAGGGCATCTTTTGGATATATGCCCAGATGGCTGGGTCTTCAGGTAGAACAATTTCTAGTTTTGTGAGGAACTGCCAGATAGCTTTCCAAAATGGTTTTACTAGCTTGAAATCCCACCAGTAATAGAAGAGTGTTCTTTCTCCATATTTTTGCCAGTATCTGCTGTCACCCGAGTTTTTGAACTTAGCCATTCTGATTGGTATGAGGTGGAATTTCAGGGTCATTTTGATTTGTATTTCCCTGATGACTAAAGATGTTGAACATTTTTTAGGTGATTCTCAGCCATTTTAGATTCCTCAGTTGAGAATTCTTTGTTTAGTTCTGTACCCCATTTTTAATAGGGCTATTTTGTTCTCTAGAGTCTAATTTCTCGAGTTCTTTGTGTATTTTAGATTTTAGACCTCTATGTAGGGTTGGTAACAATCTTTTCCCAATCTGTAAGTTGCTGTTTGGTTCTATTGACAGTGGCCTTGGCCTTATGGAAGCTTTTCAATTTTATGAGGTCTCATTTGTCAATTGTTGATATTAGATCCTGAGATCAGGAAAATTTTCCCTGTGCCAATGTATTTGAGGTTCTTCCACCCTTTCTCTTCTATTGGATTCAGTGAATCTTTTTTATGTAGATATCCTTAATCCACTTGAACTTGAGCTTTTCACAAGGAGATAAAAATGGACCATTTTGCATTCTTCTACATTTTAACCACAAGTTGAACCAGCATCATTTATTGAAAATGCTGCTGTATCTACTGGATTTATTTGGTCCTTTGCTAAAGATCAAGTGTTCATAGGAGTATAAGTATATTTCTGGGTCTTTGATTCCATTCCATTGACCTACCTGTCTGCCTCTCTACCAATGCCATACAGTTTTTAATCATTATTGCTTTGTAGTACAGATTGAGGTCTGGGATGGTGACTTCTCCAGAATTTCTTTCATTGTGCAAAAATATTTTGGTTATCCTGGGTTTTTTGTTATTCTATACAAAGTTGAGAATTGCTCTTCTCATGTCTATGAAGAATTCTGTTCGAATTTTGATGGGAATTTCTTTAAATCTGTAGATTATTCTTGGTAAGATGACCATTTTTACTATGTTAATCCTGCCAGTCTATGAGCATAGGAGATTTTATTATCTTCTGAGGTCTTCTTCAATTTCTTTCTTCAGAGAATTGAAGTTCTTGTCATACAAATCTTTCACTTGTTTAGTTAGTCAGCCCAAGATATTTCATATATAACAACTTCATGAAATTCACTGGCAAATGCATGGAACTAGAAAAGATCATCCTGAGTGAGATAACCCAGAGGTGTATATTAGCTGAAAAGCTCAGAATACCCACTAAACAATCCAAAATCAATATGAAGCTTAAGAAGGAAGACCAAAGAATGGATGCTTCAATCGTACATAGAATGGGGAACAAAAAATATCTTAGGAGGTAGAGGGAGAGAGGAACTTGGAAGGGAGAGATAATGGGGGAGGTGAGAGGGGGGGCAGGATCAGGTATGGGAAGAGATAGAAGAGAAATACAGAGGACAGGAAATTGAATAGAAATATGTAGCAGTGGGGGATGGAGAACTTGGGGTAGCCACTATAACATCCTAGACACCAGGGATGTGAGAGGCTTCCAGGACCCAAAAGGTCCACCTCCAGTAGATAGACACTGCCTCCAATTGGGGGATGGGGCCTCCCACCCATCTCAAAATTTTTAACCCTGAAATGTTCTTTGTCTAATGAAAAGACAGGAACAAAAAAAAAATGAAGCAGAGACTGAAGGAAAGGCCATTCAGAAACTTCCCCACCAAAGGATTCTTCCCATATGCAGGCACCAAGCACCAACACCACTGCTGATGCCAAGAAGCACTTGCTGACAGGAGCCTGGAATGGCTGTCCCCAAAGAGGTTCTGCCAGCACCTGAAAAATACAGATGCAGATAGTCACAGCCAACTATGGAACCTGAGGACCCCAATGGAAGACCTAAGGGAGAGACTGAAGGAACTAAAGGGGATTGCAACCCCACAGGAAGAAAAATAATAACTAACCTGAACATCTAGAGCTCCCTGTGACTCAATCAACAACCAAAGAGTATACATGGAGGGATCCATGACTCCAGCTACACATGTAGCAGAAGATGACTTTATCTGGAATCAAGGAAATAGGAAGCCCTTGGTACCATGAAGGCTGGATGCCCCAGCATTGGGGGATGCTAGAGCAGTAGAGGGAGTGGTGGGTTAGTGGGTTGAGGAGCACCCTTATAAAGGCAAAAGCGAAGGAGGATAGCATGTTAGGGTATCTGTGGCGAGGAAACAAGGAAGGAGGATAGTATTTTAAATGTAAATGAATAAAATGATTAATAAAAAAGTGCATGGATCTAAGAGATGAAAAGCAAACAAGACAAAGTATAATAAGATGAATCCAATCTATCATATTGAAGTTAAGCATAGTAACCCAACATGTGAAAAAAAAGTCAGAGACCAGGCAAATTGAAAAAAAATCCATTTGTTTTCAGTCTCCAGTCCCATAAAAAAAAAAAAAAATCTGCTTTATTTATTTATTTATTTTGATTTAGTCATTTTGGATTTACTAGGATTGAAGATTCAAGAACAAAATTATTTCATATTACATATAAAATAATTAACAACTGTTATAGTTTTCATTAAATGAAAATGAAATTGTTAAGTAAGCATGTTTGTGGGTTTTGTTGTTGTATTTGTTTGTTTATTTGATTTTTATGCTGAGAATTTATATATGGTTATGCATGACTTTCTCATTCTCTTTACATTTTTGAAGAATTCTCAATTATTGACTTTTGGTTTCTCCATCTCTAACAATAAAATATCAATTGGCATAGAAAAGTACATTTAAATTTCATGGCAATAGTTACTACCTTAAATTTTCTTTGGTACCTAAAATATTGCTTGATTACTTACTTTTTAATAACTTAAATTTTCTCCTCATTAATTTTGGTGTGGCCTTTAGCCAATAACATTTCATGTTCTGGAGAGATTTTTTTTCTGACTCATGAGTAAGAATTGATGTCCCATAGCAGCACAGACATAGGATCTGGGCTAGACTTGTAGTTTAGTATTTATTGCATTGAATTTTAAAACATTCTTATTTTTGTAAACATATTGTTTCTCACTCTTTTAAAACCAAGCACTTGCTTAATACCTTTTCATAAATAACAGAATTCATAAATAACAGAATTAAACAAATATGAATAGAACTTCTTAAAACTGCTTTCTGATATCAATGTATCTGCCTAAAACAGTGCTATGAAAGAACAAGAATATTTTCAAAATGTAAATGTGTCTTTATTTCTCAACAGATAAATGCACCAATATTGACTTCATTACTATTTGCTATCTGTCGTGATAAAGGCATTACTGACTCTTACTAATAAATAAACGGAAGATTCTCTCATTCTTATATTTTGCTTGCCCTGTCTAATTCCACTTGTTAATTTTAATAAATCATTATTTTAAATAAAATATACTACTTTGAATTAAGATGCATTCACCTTAGAAATGGTAATATGTTTGAGAAAAGAGATATTATTTTTCACTGTGGAGATCAGTACTTGATTTTACAATGTGAATACACATGTGAATCACATCTAGTATTTACAAGACTGTCAGAAGAAAGGGCATACCTTCTAGTTTGGGGAACAATTTAATAACTAAAATACTCAAGAGAATTTGTCTATAAATATATGAGGCAATTGCATCTGTTAGTAAACAGAATAATTACAGTTTATTACTACAATGCTCTAGTAGACCTTGTAAAATAAATTTCTTGTTGCAAATGCCATTAATAATTTATATTAGTAACTTTATTTAAGACACTTTTGGCTTTGTGTAATAAAGTAAAGTAGGTAGCTGAAAGACAATTTATGATATTCATTATTATTTATGTGATTTGATTAATTGATATCTGACTTTGCACTGAGTGAAATAAAAGGTTAAAATAACAGTAATGTCTATGTGATCAACAAGTAATAAATGACAATTTCTATAAACTCTATATTTATGAGAGAGAGAGAAGTCAAGATCTATGTTAAGATAACCCTAAATCGGAACTTTGAAGATAGGTACACATTGAGCACATGTTCACACAGAGATATGTCTAGATAATGACATAAACAAAGGGAACACTAACTGACTCTGGATAGAAACTTTCATATTAAGGAGAAAAAAGATTTTTATTTTATTTTTTGATACTTTATTTACATTTCAAATATTTCCCCTTTTCCAGATCTCCCCTTTGGACCCTCTCTATCCCTTGACCTTCCCCCTGCCTCTATGAGGGTATCCCTCCACCCACCTACCCACCTTCTCTCATCTTCCCTCCTTGGCGTTCTCCTACACTGGGGTATCTAACACCCTCAGGCCCAAGGGCGTCCTTTTCCCCTGATGGTTAACATGTTCCTCCTCTGCCACATATGTGGCCAGCACCATAGGTCCTTCCATGTGTATTTTTTGGTTGGTGATCCAGTCTCCAGGAGCATTAGGAGGTCAGGCCAGGTGACACTGTTGCTCCCTCCTAGGGGCTGCCAACTCCCTCAGCTCCTTTAGTCCTTTCTTCTACTCCTTTATCACACTCAGCCCGATGGTTGCTGTGAAGTGACTCTTGAGTGTTCTGAAGTTTTGGGCTAATAACCACTTATCAGTGAGTACATACCGTGTTCATTCTTATGCGACTATGTTACCTCCCTCAGGATGATATTTTCAAGTTCCATCCATTTGCCTAAGAATTTCATGAAGTCTTTGTTTTTAATAGCTGAGTAGTATTCCATTATGTAAATGTACCACATTTTCTGTATTCTTTCCTCTGTTGAGGGACATCTGGGTTATTTCCATTTTCTGACTGTTATAAATATGGCTGCTATGAACATAGTGAAGCATGTGTCTTTATTACATGTTGGAGCATCTTCTGGGTATATGACCAGGAGTGGTACAGCTGGGTCCTCAGGTAGTATTCTGTTCATTTTTCTGAGTGTCTGCCAAACTGAGAGGTTATACCAGCTTGCAATCCCACCAGCAATGGAGAAGTGAGAACAAAGATTTTTAAAAAGACAGAAGTTTTTGCTGTTGCCTTTTTACTTGAAGTATGTTTGTATATGAAGGAGAGAGAATAAAGGTCACAAAGAGAGTGGAAGGGCAAGAAGATGACAGCTAACACCTCAGTGGCTTTAAAAGTATCTGAAGTTAAATCTAATTCTATAGCATGTAATTTCAATCTCTTTGTTCTGAAGAGCTGAAACATTACATGCCACATTTGGTATTTCAAAATATAGGCTTTAGTATACATAACAGACTGTCTTCATATCAATTCTATTCTAATAATGACAAATCTACAAATTCTGCCATCAACATCATAGATTTTTATGTTCAGATGAATACATTAACAATAATTAATCTCCACACTAGTTCCTATTTGTCTGATGAATATATTCTTGATAAATGACTGATAACATGAATTTTAAATATTGAATATATTGGATATTATAGAGTGAAACGTCATGTAACATATCAATTAGATATTTTCTTTCTATAGTCAGTGCAAGAGGAACATAGAAGTACACCACACACCAGAGCAGGGACTGTCAATAATCCCAAACTACCAAATAAATTTAACTTAATAGGTACCAAGGGATAATCCAGTATATTATATCTCATTATTCCTTTTAAATGAAAAGCACCGACACATCTATTAGACATTTTAGGATTGGTCTTGATGATTGATACAAATTTTCCATCTCAAAATATGTAGTTTCATGCCCTAATAAGACTTGAATTTGATAAAAAGAATACACCTTAACCTAGACACTACTGAAGATGCCAGAAAAAACTTGCTGACAGGATCCTGATAAGGCTGTTTCCTGAGAGACTCTGCCAGAGCCTGACAAATACAGAGGTGGATGCTTGCATCCAACCACTAGACTGAACACTGGGTCCCTGATGGAAGAGTTGGAGAAGGGACTGAAGAAGCTGAGGGACTTTATAGACCCATGCGGGGAGTAACAGTGTCAACTGGCCAAACCCCTAGAGCTCCAGGGGACTGGACCATCACCAAAGAGTGCACATGGAGGGACCCATGGCTCTGGCCACACATGTGGCAGAGGATGGTATTGTTGGATATCAGTGGAAGGAGCTATCCTTGGTCCTGTGAGTGTTCAATGTCCCAGTGTAGGGGAATGCCAGGGCAGGAAGCCAGGAGTGTGTGGGTAGGTGGGGGAGCACCCTCATAGATGCAGGGAGAGAGGGGATAGGATAGGGGGTTTATGGAGGGGAGGCCTGGAAAGGGAAAAACATTTGTGCAAATAAAGAAAATATTCAATAGAAGAAAAAAAAGAATATAGGGAGACATAAGGGACATAGTGGTTATGAGTGGATATATAATATACTTAAAATGATAACTAACAGGCAGTATAAAACATTACTTAAAGAAATTGGTGCTGCTAGTAATGTATTACATAAGGAAATAATGTATCTTAGAGAAAAATACATGCTGAACTTAGATAGCTTCTAAATTTATCAGATTGTGTTACATGTTTTAATTTGTTCTCATTTATTTAATATCTGTACCTTTCTTTCAAACTCTCTTGTCTTTCTCTCTGTCTCTCTGTGCCTCTGTCTGTCTGTATCTCTCTCTCTCTCTCTCTCTCTCCCCTACATTTGTGTGTGTGTGTGTGTGTGTGTGTGTGTGTGTGTGACAGTCTTGTGTGAATGTGAACCATGTCATTAATATGGAGATGAGAAGAGAGTTTGTGAGTATCAGTTTCCTGTGTTCCATAGATTTATGAAGATTGAACTCAGGAACCAGACTTGACAGTAATACCCTTTCCTGATGATGTATAAAATTGCGTGCCCATGTTTTGTTTCTTGTTTTTTGTTTTTTTTTGTGTGTGTGTTTTTTTTTTGTTTTTTGTTTTGATAGATCCCAGAACAACCATATGAACAAAGCCACTAATATCTATGAAAACTGCTATAAATGACAGTAGTATGAAGTCTATGGAATCATTTAACCCGCAAAAAGTTCTTTTTTAAAATTTTTTATTCATTATTTTGTTCATTTACATTTAAAATGTTATCCCTTTTTCTGGTTTTCCCTCCAAAAATTCCCCAATCTCACCCCAACCGGAACCCTGCCTCAACGTGTGTGCTCACCCACCTACCCACACACTCTCACCCTACCTCTCTAGCATTCCTCTCTGCTGGGGCATCAAGCCTTCACAGGACAAAAGGCCTTCCCTCACATTGATGCCAGACAAGGTCATCTTCTGCTACTTATGCAGCTGGAACGATGGGTCCCTCCATGTGTATTCTTTGACTAACGATTTAATCTCTGGGAGCTCTAAGGATTCTGGTTGGTTGATATTGTTGTTCTTCCAATGTGGTTACAAACCCCTTCATCTCCTTTTGACCTTCCTGTAACTCCTCCATTGGGGTCCAGTCCAATGGTTGGTTGCAAGCATCCACATCTGTATCCGTAAGGCTCTTGCAGAACCTCTCAGGGGGCATCCATATCAGGCTCCTGTCATCAAGCACTTCTTGGCATCAGCATTAGTGTCTGAGTTTGGTGGATGCATATGGGATAGATCCTCAGGTGGGGAAGTCTCTGTATGGCCCTTCTTTCAGTCTGTGCTACTTGCTTTGTCCCTGTATTTCCTTTAGACATGAACAATTCTGGGTAAAAATTTTGATAAGGGTGGGTGAACCCATCCTTCAAATGGGGGTCATGTCTAACCACTAGATATATTTTCTACATTTCTCTCTCTCTCTCCCCTTTGTTGGGTATTTCAGCTAATATCATTCCTGTTGGGTCTTGGGAGCCTCTTGCTTTCCTGGCATCTGGGACTTTCTGTTGGTTAACTCCAGTTCCCCATCCCCATTGCACCACACATCTGTTCAATTTCCTGACCCTCTGTACATCTCCCCCATCTCCTTCCACATTCCACTTGTATGGCTATGATCCTGCCATACAACTATTATCATGCCCTCATACAAATGAAAAAAAAAAAGCCTAATATGTAAAAAGTTGAAAGGTGGGAAATTTCTTCAAATTCATATATCAATAGACCTAGTGGACTTTTCCATAGTCAGTGACCCAAGTCACTTTGCTGAGTCGGATCTTTTTACCTCTCCGGATAAAATTTCCAAGTCTACGTTTTAGCTTTAGTAGGTACATCCTTACTTGAACCTTATAGAAGAGAAAGTGGAAGAGATCCAAGAACCCATTTGCCCAGGGATGGGGGGGCAGATGATTTAAACAGAACTTCAATGTCTTAAGATCTAAGATCAAGAATTGATAAATGGGACATCATGAAACTAGAAAGCTTCTGTAAGGCAAAGGACATAGTCAATAGGACAAATGAGCAACCTACTAATTGGGAAAATAATCTTCACCAACCCCACATCCTATAGAGGGTTAGTATACAAAATATATAAAGAACTCAAGAAGCTAACCACCAAAACTCAAACAAGCCAATCAAAAATGGGGTATAGAAATAATCAGAGAATTCACAACAAAGGAATCTTGAATGTCTGAGATGGACTTAAAAAATGTTCACAGTCCTTAGTCACCAGGTAAATGCAAATGAAAACAACCCTGAGATTCTATCTTACATCAGATTGGCTACGATCAAAACCTCAGGTGACAATACATGTTGGCAAGGATGTAGAGAAGGAGGAACACTCCTCTGTTGTTGATGGGATTGAAAACTAGTATATCCACTCTTTAAATCAATCTGGAGGTTCCTCAGAAAATTTGAAATAGACCTGAAGACTCAGCTAGACCACTCTTGGGCATATATCCAAAAGATTCCCCACCATGGCACAGGGTCATGTGGTCCACTATGTTCATAGCTGCCCTGTTTGTAATAAACAGAAGCTGGAAATAACCCAGATGTCCCACAGTGGAAGAACGGATACAAAAATTGTGGTTTACTTACACAGTAGTATAGTACTCAGCTATTAACAATGAAGACATCATGAATTTTTCAGGCAAATGGGTAGAATTAGAAAATATCATCCTGAGTAAATTAAATCAGACATACATGGTATATACTCACTAATAAGTAGATATTATCCAAAAAATAACATAATACCCAGGATACAATCCATAGAACTCAAGAAGGTTAACAAGCAGAAGGGCCCAAATGAGGATGCCTCAATCCCACTTTGGGGGGAGAAAAATGGCAATCACAGCAGCAGTGGGAATAAGGGACCATTGTGGGAGAGGGGGCAGGAACAGAAAAAGGGGGACATGATCAGGTATTGGAGGTAACAGGTCTGAAACCCTGAGGGCTAGCAGAAAGAATGGAAATAGGCAACCTTGGGTGGCAGGAGGTAGGGGGAACCTCTAGAATGTACCAAAGACCTGGGAGGTGAGAGACTTTCAGGACTCAAAGGGAAGGACAGTAGATGAAATGCCCTACATTGACAAGAGGGAACTAGTAAAGTCTACCTCCAGTGGAAAGACAGGATATCAAGTGGATGGATGGGGTTGTCATTCTACAGTCAAAAACTCTGACCCAGAATTGTTCCTGTCTGAAAGAACTTTAGGGACAAAGATGTAGAAGAGCCTGAGGGAAAGGTGGTCCACTGACAGGCCCAAATTGTGTTTCAGCTCATTAGGAGGCTTCAACCCTCATTATTACTGAGGCTACGGTGTGCTTACAGTCAGGACCCTAGCATTGCTGTCTTCTGGGAGGCCCAAGTAGTAGCTGAAAGGGTCAGATACAGATACTTATACCCAACCAATGTACAGAAGCTGAAGACCCGTGCTGATGAATTAGAGAAAAGCTGGAAGAAGCTGAGGAAGAGGGTGAACCCATGAGAATACCTGCAATCTTAACTAATATGGATCCCTGATATCCCTCAGACACTGAGCCACCAATCAGGCAGCATCCATCTGCTGATATGAGGCCCCTAATAGGTGTATACTAGAGGACTGACTGATCTGAACTTAGTGAGAGAAGAAGCACCGAACCTTGGATAGACTTGAGGCCCCAGGGATTGAGGAGGTCTAGTGGTGTGTTGGTGGTGGGGGCCATCTTCTTGGAGAAGGGGGAGGAGGTATGGTAGGGGGAACAATCAGAAGGTGAACCAATAGGATAATGATTGGACTGTAATAAAAGATTAAAGAACAACAACAAAATGAAAAACTGTTTCATATCAATCTTTACTGAAATGTATGAACAATGCACATTGTATGTACTCTTCACATGGACTTCTTAATAATTTTGAGTTCAAAAATTTTGAAAAACATATTAATATTATGGCAATCAGAAGTTTAAATTTTTTGTTTGCAGGAGTTCTGATTATTTTACTCATATAGTTATTCTTTTCTAAATGGGAAATTAATGTAGAGTTTAGAGAGAAACAGGCATTTCTTCTCTTCATTTGCTAAGGATTCCCTAAATATCAACAATAATAATGACATACCCCTAAGATTGTATACATGACTCTGTTTGCATTCTTCAAGAGTTTTAATGATCTAAAACAAGAGTATGAGCAGCAAGAATTCTATAGAATACTCTTTAACCTGGTAAGTCCCACTGAGTTTAAAATAGAAACATAGTTGTAAGAAAACAAAGTACTCTTCATGATAACATTTTAAAATGACAATGAAATATAAAGAAAATATTTCAGGAACAGGGAAAATTAAAGCAGACTGGAATTGGTTGTAAGACCCACATAGTTGCAAAATCAGCTCTCATATTTTTCATTATTAACCATATAGCTCTTAATTAGCCTTGAAAAAGAAGGATATTCATATAAAAAAATCTGCTGTTAAATATATGCTTAATTTCAGAGGTAAAATTCTTTATCTGCATGAGCAGATTCTACATGAGCAGAGCTATCAGGTGAGTAGTGTATTCTAAAGGTAATCTTTAAAAATACCTAACCATTTTATCCTCTTTAGAAAAAAAAATATTTGATATATTTTTCAGGTATAACTCAATCCTATAGATTGATGATGTCTGGAAAATAGGCAAAAAGTAATAAAATTATAAATAGTGAATCTATACATATCTACTATACTGACTGACAGCACCACCATGATAAATAGATGGTGGATATTGGTAAAAAATACAGGAGGTATTTCTAAGCGACTACATATGTTGATGTTGCTACATGAACTAAAACCCCACAAATCTCAATAACTTATTTCTAATAGCAAATAGATCTTTACCAAAGATATTAGTAATTGTCACAAGCTTAAGTCAACTTAATAGAGAATATTTTTTTCACACTAACAAATACTCTGTGCCTCCCTGGTGTGTTGTTATTTGAAACATAAATTCTACCTGGTAAGTTCTCATGTTAACAGTATTTTAGTTTATACCTACTCTATTCTTTAGTTTGATATTCTAGTTGTAAAAGTTACATTCAACAAATGAAAATGACACCATAGGAATATTTCAAGTAGAATACAAATTACTACTTTCTACAAAGTAACTAACCCAAAATATTACAACATTCAATGTTGTAGTGAACAAACAAGTGTAGAACCTGAGCTACTTTTCATGGAATGGGACTCAGGTTAGACCAGTCATTGGTTGGTCATTCCGACAAGTTCTGAGTCACCATTGCGAGCACAACTTTAAGACAGTAAGGTCAAAGGGTTTTTTGCTGAATTGGTATTCCACTCCCACCATTAGAAGCCTGGCCTGTTACATCCCACCTTGATAGAGGCTTTTTGCCCAATTGTATTGCATACTGTTAAGCCCTGTTCAGTTGATATCTCTGAAAGGCCTTTTCTTATATAAAGGGAAACAAGGAACAGTGGGTGTGAAGGAGAGGAGAGATGTGAGGGGAGTGGGAGAAGTGGAGAGAGGGGAAACTGTGGTTGGGATAAACTGTATGAGAGAAGAAAATTTTAGATAAAACAGTAGTGGGAGTGAATTTTTAAGGTTACAATTATTTTGAGATGACAAAATAATTAACTCTTCTGAGTGAGATTTAGTCTTCCTTATTTCCCTTCTCCCTCTCTGCTCTACCTACACCTGAGCATTCTCCTCACACTATCCCCCATCCATACTCCCACCTGCTTCCCTTCATCCATCCACATCTGATATCCATTTTATTTTGCCTTATGAGAAAGATTCACCCAGACTCCCTTGGGCCATCCTTGTTATTTGGCTTCTCGGGTATGTTGATTATAGCACGGTTATCCTGTAATTTAGGCTAATATTCATTTATAAGTGAGTACCATGCATTTCATTTCGAGTGTGAGTTATCTCACTCAGGATGATATTTTCTAGTTCCATCCATTTGCCTCTAAAATTCACAATATCCTTGTTTTTAATAGCTAAGTAGTAATCTTTTGTGCAAATGAACCACATATTCTTTATCCTTCTTCAGTTTCTTTCTTCAGAGAGTTGAAGTTCTGGTCACACAAATCTTTTACTTGGAAGTATACCACAAACCATTATTTTATATTTATATTATTTTATATTATTTGTGGATATTGTAGGGGATGCTGTTTCCCTGGATTTCTTGCTCAGTGCATTTATCATTTTTATAAAGGTAGGCTACTGAATTTTTAAAATTACTTTTGTAATGAGGCAGTTCAATGATGGTATTTCTTAGCTATAGGAATTTTGTAGTAGAATTTTGTAGTCTCTTATGTATATAAGCAAATCATTTGTGAATAGCAACACATTGACTTTTTTTTCCAATTTGTATCCCATTGATCTCCTTTCCTTGTCTTACTGTTCTGGCTAGAACTTCAAGTACTAAATTGAAAAGAGACTGAGAGAGCAGGTAACATTGTCTTGTTTTTAGTTTAGTGGAATTGTTTTAAGTTTCTCTCCATTTACTTTGATGTTGGCTGTTGGCTTGTTTTATATTGCTTTTATTGTGTCTAAATATGAACCTTGCATACCAGGTCTCTCCAAGACTTTAAGCATGAAGGAGTGTTAGATTTTTTTCAAAGGAGGAGATGGGGAAGGGAATGGTGGGGTAGAGATCAGATATAGTTAGAATGAGAGAAAAACTGGGAGAGAGAACAGAAATTAACAAGAGAAGATGGGAGGGGTACAATCTCTAGGATGTGCCAGATGCATGGGATGAGGGAGGTTCTAGGTAGTCTACGAAGATGGGATGGTCCTAATTGAGACTCCTGGCACTGGTTGATATGGAACCTAAAATGGCAACCTACTGCTGCCAAGCAGAACTCTCAATGGAAGAATAAGGACACTGACCAACCTCCAAAACATTTACCCAAAATTTGTCTTGCCTGTAAAAACTAAAGGGACAAAAAAAAAAAGAGCAGAAACTGGGGGAATATCCAAGCAATGACTGTCACACCTTGAGATTCATCCCATGGACAAGAACCAATAGTCTGATACCCTGTTATGCTTGTAGATAGGAGCCTAACCTAACTGTCCTCTGAGAGGATCCATCCAGCAGCTGACTGAAACAAATGCAGAGACCCACAGCCAAAGATTATATTGAGTTTGGGGAGTCTTATGGAAGATTTGTCGGAAGGCGTGAAGAACCAAAAGTGGATAAGGACTCCACAAGAAGGCTTTAGTCTTCATGAAGGTCTCCCAATGACTGGTATGGGGGCTTTCTCTGACTCTGTTGCCTGCATGTGGATCCTGGTCCCCTAACTCTTCTGCCTTGTCTGGCCTCCCTGTGACAGGATTTGCCTAGTACTGCATTGACTTGGGGTGTGAAGATGGGTTGGTATTCAGGGGAGACATACCCCTTCCTAGAGGTGAAGAGGGTGATTAGGAGAAGTACCTTGGAGGTGGAGCTAGGATGACATTGAGAGCTGTGACCATGATGTAAATTGAATAGATCAATGAATTATTGGGAAAAAAAGTGATTTCTAGAGATATGTGAATCAAAGTTATCACTCCATTTCCAGTTCACTCTTCGTTTGTGGTTCAAGATGTGAGTCTTCACATTCATAATTCAGCTGCATTCCTGATGCTTGTTAGTATGCCTTCCTACCACAATGGACTCTTAATAAGACTAACCATGAGGCCCAACATGTTCTTCTTTCCTATTTGTTAGTTTTTGCAGTGGTGCTTTATCACATCAATTAATATGGAAGCTGGCAGCGTGCATATTGCAGCTTTTCCCATAAATTGCTTTGTGAAGTTGCTTTTTATTACTTCATCAGGAAAATAACTAATACAGAATTTAGTAGCAGAGTGTAAGGTGTTGCTCTGAGGAACAAGACCATGTTGAGTTTTTGTTGTTTTTGAAGAATCTTGAAGGCTTTGAAAATTCTACTAGAGAAACAGTTGAATGGATGAGCACAAATTAATGGTCATCCTAGTAGTCCTAGATGCAATTCAGCACTACTGTGTGAAAGGCCACATCTAGACACTATAAAGGAGAACATTATGAGTATCTTTGCTAAAGGCCATTCCTATAGTATCTTAGCAAAGAATCTGAATGAATTCTGCCCTTGTTCTAAGAATTTGTCTGAAACTTATTTTTTAAAAGTATGCAATAATTTCTTCAGTGAAGGAAATTCAAAACAACAATAAATGTGTGATGTGGTTATTATTTATAATGTTTATGCACTTCTACAATGGAAATAAACAATAAGAACATAAAAATGAAAAACATAAAGTTTGTAGAAAAAAGCAATAGGAAGCATATTGTTACAGAGAAAGCATGTACTTGAATAAAGTCCATAATTGTTAAGAATATTAACACCGAGAATGAAAGTCTTTCTGTTCAAGAATATTAACACCATGACTGAGAGACCTCCTGCTTTGCATTGCAAAATAGGAAGGAATAGTCTCAAGCCAAGACCAGTTTTGCTTCTAATTTTGAAAGAAAGTTTAAGTTAACTGAAGAAAAAACAAACAAATAAACAAACTTAAGCAAATACTGCTAATGTGACTTAAGAGGTCCAGGATCCATCCCAACATAGAAATTGCGAAGCAAAACTTAGTAACTTTAGAAGTATAAGGGATGAAAATTAGGGGCAGAGGCCCTAGATTTTTCTGTGGCTTCAGCTAGTCACAGAGTATCAAAAGGCAACCAATATAAAAAGTTATTATTAGCTTTTTTAGTTATTATGATATTAATGTTGGAATAACATAATGGAAAGCCTTCAGTGTTAGGAGATAATACTGCAAGAATAAGGGTGAAGTTTTAACAATACATTGAAAATGTTAGCAAAAGCTAAATATTTAATGTTGATTTTTTTGTAGCTTTTACTATTTCATGCATTTCCAAATATTTAGTGACAATGTATTAATAATCTGTTAAAATAAATAAAGCTGTATAACCCAATATTTATTTTGAAGCAGAAAAACGAATGACTGTTACCTGTCCCTGCCCACTGTTTTCTATGTATACATAGAAAAGGTGGTTTAAAATTGAAACAAGGAGAAAAGAGAGTCTGTCGATGATGTGTTTTCAGAAAAACAAAACAAATAAGACAGGACAATGCCAGTTGATAAAAACATTCATATTACCCTTCTTACTACTTTGAAACTATGATTGTCATCTCTATATTAGGATTTTGTCAGCTAGACTTCATTCTGTTTCTTTAGCAGACATCCTGTATTTTGCTAAATGAATACATATCCATCTTTTTGCCTAAAAGAAATTTTATAGTCCTAAATATATCCCCATATGTGACTTCTATTATACAATGAATAACTAGACTTTTATTCTTACAACTAATCTTTAGTCAAGAAAATTTAACAATTATATTAACAGTAAAACGAAGTAGAACCATCATTTTGTGTGGTGGTTGAATTGAAAGATGTTCTGAAATAGTCTCATATATGTGAACATATGGTCTCCAGCTGGTTGGTTTATTAAGGTTTGGAACCTTTATAAGGTGTAGCTTTCATTGAGAAAGTATGTCACTGAGGAAAACATTTTTAAAACAAAATCTCAAATAAGCAAATGAAGGCGCAGGAGACAGATGCTGTAGTGAAAGCCAGCTAGCTCATAGAAAGCATCCAGCTGACCTTCCTCCCCAACTGATATCCCAGAAGGAAAAAAACAGTTCTCTACACTGTCTTAAAAACCTTTCCAACTGAATGTCTCATCTTTCTACTTTCTCCTGACTTTATCTTACTAAATATTTTTTCAATCTATATAGACTGGATGCTTGCTCTGCCTCTTGACCTATGGTTGACTTTATTCAATCTTCTTTACAATAAACAGAAAACTCTTAGATTCAGGGTGAGGAACACCATAGGTAGAAAAGGGTTTTTTTGGTTTTGTTTGTTTGTTTGTTTGTTCCATCCACAATCTCACAATGTGATTAAACATCCAGCAATTCTCTTAGATTAAAGGTGTGTGCTAGGGCTGACTCATCCCACAACTGGACACAGGTTTTTCCAGTATACAATCTCAGGGTTCACAATGTGATAAAATATCATGTAACCAGAAAAAAAGGAAGTTTTATAACCTTATCACACTTCCTGTTCTCACCATCCCCCAATCTTTCTCTCTGATTCCTGTGTAATGCTAAACCATCTCTTTTCTCTTACTGTCATTTCCAATGACTTCCTACCCTGGTGAGCTGTAGACTACTAGAATTATAAGTCAAAAGAAAACAAATTACTTGATCTGTAGGTATTTTGGTCATTATATTTCATCATAGCTAAAAACAAAAGAACTGACAAACACGTTTCTTTCAGACCTTGGGCCATAGATCTGAAGAAGTTTACCATGTAATTTTTTAATTTTATTTTTTTAAAAGAAATTGAGAGTTTTGCATGTTTGGGCTAAGAAAGCCATTACATGCTGTGAGCAGAGCTTAATCTGCTGTTTTAGTAGGGGTAAAGTGGGAGTAATGCTGACAATAAGGTGGACCATGAAATCCCAGCTCATGAAGTTTCACAGTGAAGCAAATATGAACAATTGTACTTGACGTCATTTGCATGATTTCTTGGGGTAGAATAGAATATGGCTTTCTTGTGTCCATATTTTAATAACTTATCCAAAGTTATATTTTAAAATGTGAACGAAATTGTTTGGTATAGGAGCTTTCAAGATAACACTATATTGAATCTGTGGGAGTGATTATTGCCTAGTACCTTTATACACAACTGCAGTGAAAAGGAACAATGGGACAGAATGAGGTAATACATGGCAGTTTAAAGAGGAAAATAACATGATGAAACTTAGTGTTGTAGCCAAGGTATATGCTAAAGAACAAGCTACAACTGTTGAGAAAAATTAGGAACACTAAAACAAAGCCTCCTGCTTTGCATTGGGAAGATAGAAATGGTGCCCTTTGTACAGCTAACAGTCCCATTCTCTACTTGGCTAAGCTGACTATTTAAGAAAGCAAAAAGCCTAAGAAGTATTCTTGCCATAGAAAGGAAATTTAGAGACAAATCTGGGGCTAATATGATCAAATCAAATGATCCAGGCTAGCAATATAACTTAGCAGTACTGTCAAAATGATTATGGCTTGGTACACAATAAAGATATTAAATTGAGGGATCATAGATTCTATTGTAGATTAAGAACATCACTGAAGCCTGGCCACTTGTGTAGGAAAGTCTCTAGGATGAAACTCTGAAAAATTATTCCATAAAGCTGCTACATTGAAGCCTTGGTTACTGTGGATGTGTTGGAGATGCCAGAGCCCCAAGTCATTTGACAAGGAGATGTGCATAAAGTAAGTAGAACCAGATCAAATCAGAAATGAATGTTTGAGTAAGGTGACCTGGAGAAATAAGACATCTATAGTCTTTGAAACAGAAGTCCCAGATATTGGAAATGAAGATGCAGGATTTGTTTATGCCACTATTGGGTTTCAGTCTTCCTTTGGTTCAACCTATCCTCCGTGTGTAGCTATCAGTCCTCTTAAAAACAGGAATGTATATTTTTTGTCATTGTATGTTAGAATTATATAGTTTTAATTTTTACTTTAGCAGAGTAGCAGGTAAGAGATGTTCTTAATCTTATAAGGTATTTGATAGGTCTGAGACTATGAAAGAATACAGAAATTTTTAAAATTAAACTGAATATATTTTGCAACATGAGCTGGCCATGGGACTATGAGACCCACATGGCTAATGTAATGATTTGAATGAGAAATGTCCTCCATAGCCTCATATACGTAAAGACATTATCCACAGTTGATGACACTATTTGGGAAGGTAATAAAACCTTTAAGAAGCAAGCCTTCTTTGAGGATATATATAGCGAAGCAAGCTTTGAGGTTTTATAGCATTATTCTATTTCCTTTTCTCTTCCTCTGCTCTTGGCTTTCTATGTGATTCTGTCATATACTCCATCACTCTAGAATCTTTAAGTACAATCTAACCATGTTTTCATTAGTTCGTTTTGATAATGGTATTTTATCACAGCAACAGAAATGTGCATAACACGGAATACGTATGTATATTATATAGGATATAACTCAAACAATTGTTTAATGAATTAATATATTCATTTATAATTTATCTGTCATACATATGACATCTGTCATACATATAACTTTATCATTTATTGAAACCAACAGAAAAAATTTATACTAATCATGTGAAGGTTCTTATTTTTTTATAGAGAGAATTAAATTTTGGCTGAGTGCTTGATACTCTCAAATATGCAGAATCTTGAACAATTTTCAGTTGATTGATATTTTGACATATTTTGACATTATCATCATCAGAACTGAGAATGACACTCTGAATAAATATGCCATATAAAATTGCAGAATATGTGTAGAGTCGATTCAAATTATTTTTTGGAAAATTTCATAAACTTCAAGTGAGCAAATGAAGCATCAACTTTTAAAATCATGCATTCTAGTAGAGCACAGCCTAATTATATATTTACAGGCTGAGTAATCATGGCAGAAAATAGATTTAATGTTTATTTTCTATAACCAAGTTATGTTCTATGAAGAGAAAATTTCAAAAGTACAGTAAAAACATTACAACTCATAGCAAAGTTGGATGAATTTTGAGCTAACATGCTTTGGGGATTGCTAATTGGTGTTAACGGCTTAGCAACATACATGCTTGGACCAGGGAGTGGCACTATTAGGAGGCCTGGCCTTGTTGGAGTAGGTGTGTCACTGGGAGGGTGGGCAATGAGACCCACCTCCTTATTGTAACACTCCCTGGGCCAAACATATTCAGACCACCACACTTGTTGTGAGTTCAGAGTTACACCTTGTAACATGGGTTAAGTTTTCCAAAAAATGGATCAATTCATCACTTTGTTGAATTTTTACTAAATTTTCAGTGTTATGAATTCAGAAATTTTTTGCTTGCTAAATTTTATATGATCCCCACATTGGGACTGTAACCCACATATACGTGGTTGTAATCTAGAAGCACTGGTAGATGTCACTACATGAGGAAGGGTCATAAACTCTGGCCAGAAACTGTTGATAACTGATGTCTTACTTAAATCTTTAAGGAACTGTGTAAGTACAAAAGTGAAAAAAATTGTGGAAAGATAGAATAATAAGGAAAACAATAAGGAGGTGATTGTAGTGTTTGCCAATTCTAAAATGTGTAACTTGATATGACATGCAATTTTTCAGGAAATCTCAGAAAATTCAAAGGTAAAGATGAGAAAAGGGAAGTAAAGAAAGCAAGTGTAAGATTATAAAGACCGTTTGATGACTAGAAGGTAGTAGTAATACATAATAACAAGTCCATTTGGAGCGCTTTCAATTTTAGAAAATCTTGATCACAGTTACAAAAAGAAAAATAATGGGGATAAGATTCAGAATGTTGAACCTGATCTTATCCTCACAGGCAAAGACAGTTCATAACTCACAATAGGTATTCAACCCTGAAATTGGAACATAATTAACTGGGGTAACAAAGTTGGTAAAAGACTCAGGAGATATTAAATGTTATTCTTCAAATGGAATGTAAGTGGTGCAGATTTGTTTATGACTCCCTTTAGAATTTGTGTTTGCCTCACATTTGTTTTCTTCCTTCCCTGAGGACTGAATGTGGCACTGCCTCGCTGCTTTCTAAGCCCTCAATAAAAATTTGAATTCAGATCAGGGATTGGTGAGGAAGAAAGTACCTCATAATATTCATAACCTCTTTCTCACTGAGGTGTCAAGAGATTAGTTATGTCAATTGAAATAATCAATTGAAACCCTCAAAAATAGAGTTTGTCATTGAGAACTAGCTGGGAGTTTAACTAAGCATAGAATAATCTTGTACTGAAAAGGCAGAAATGATTAATTCAAGAACTAACTGAATTAGATTCTTATACCTTCCCACATACCAAACTAAACTGATAATGAAAAAGTGTCTATGTAAATGGGATAGAAATTTTCAATATTATTTTTTCACAATTTTATTAGAGGTAAAAATGAAGCCACCTTTTCAATTCCCTATACTAAGCAACCATGTTGAATTTATCAGCAGCCTTATATTCTAGAAACTTATTTCTAATGTACCAAATGGCAAATAAGAAAATGGAAGGCACGTATGTTACTATTTCTCAATTTTAAATGTTCTAAACAACCTTCTGGGTCCCCAGTAGTGCATATTGTGGTTTAGCATGCCTGAAATTATCAATGAGATTCTATACCTAACATAATCTGTCAAGTGATATGAATAACACAGATAAACAGGTCACAGCTTGAAAGGTAAAGACACTGCTCAGTAAAGAGTTTTATAAATATTTTCTAGAAGGAACCCTAAAACGGATATTTTATTCATGTGTTATTTTTCAAAACATACTGTCAAAAATGTTCTTGAATTTGTGAGATACCTTTCAAATAATGAAATTTAACCCAAAAAGTAAAGTAAAACAAATGTTTTGAACCAAAGAATAGAATTCTTTTAATATTATAGTTTAGTCACTTTATATAGTTGAATAATGAAACATGTAAAATATCAAAAAATAATATTTCTAGAAAGCAGATTAGATTTATTTAGCAATTTAGGATGTGGACCAACATATACCATAGCAAATATCTGATATAAACGGTAAAAGCAGATCGAAGAGACTTTTTAATTTTGTTTTGTTTACTTTTGTTTTGTTTTACACAAGGTCTCATTCTCCCTGCCTTGGAACTCACTGTGTCAAACAGGCTGGTCTGGAGCTCAAGGAGATTTGCCTGCCTTTGTATCCTAAGTATTAGTCTTAAAGGCATGTGCTACTTTTCCCAGATGAAAAAGCTGGTTCTTTGCTCTCAAGAAAAGATTAATTCTTTTTAACATAGATACTACGCAGACATATGCATGGGCACAGCATGAATTACTGAATACTTATATACTCAAGAGTTTATATAAAACCAGGTGAATTTATGTTAATTTATCTTATTTGCTTTGCAACTCATTCATTTTAAAATTATTATGCACTATGTATAGACACAGATACAGCATGCAGTATTTAGAAATCAAATGAAATGTTATTCTTTGTGTTAGATTTAATTACAATTCATTTAAATCTATGATTTAAGGCTCATCAGGATGTTTTAACAACCATAATATTTACATTCTTGAAATTGAAAATATAAGAAATTAATTCTTGTAATTAGTAAAAGAAATAAGTAATAATTAATGTCTTCATCTTTTTCACGTATATATCAAATAAGATGTTTGCTTTGTATTTTAAGTCTGTAATGACTGTATACAAAAAGGCATAAGAACTGACACTATTTTCTTTACCTGCAGTAGTCAAACTACTTGCCATAGTAGTATGATACCTCGAGTCTAGATACTCAAAATCAATTTAAATCAAAATTCTATAGTATAATATAATTTCAATATCCCTGTGATAAAATTGGAGTTAAAGAGTCAGGAAGATTCTCATGGACAAGTTAGCTTGGCATATGAAGCACAATAGCAAAACAATTTGAATGAGTAAAAGTGATAAGTGATGCTGGTGACTGTCCTCTGATATCCATAGTATTGTGGGCCATTCCTACTGTCCTGTACAGATGCACTTCATACAAAATGAACAAGACAAAAAAAAAAAAAATCAATCGTAAAACCTGAGGAAAATTATCTTATTTCTCAGGATTTGCACCCACATAAAAGCCCATGATAAAATGTGCTGAAAACCAGTAGAGATACATTTCAACAGCAGAGGGAATGGTTTATGGTGACTAAGCCCTACATGGCAACATTGATACTATTGTAAAGGTCAATGGCATGTTGGAACATGTCCTTTGCAAGAGTATAAACATTGTAACCCATGTCCTTTACTGAAATGGTATTCATGTCTTTAGACTCTCCCAAGAAATTAAATAACCTGTACTGTATATAAGTATATTTACAAAAAGTTTTCCAAGAGAGTAGTCAGCCAAGCAGAAATGGGCAAGACTGTCGCACATCTCATGAATCTGAACAAAAAGGCTTAAACTGTTAGTCCAAAAACAGGTGGCAGTTATCAACTGGTAAAGGAAAAATTCCAGTAAACAGTTTCTGTGTTCATATAAGTTTAATGTTACTAGGAAATACTTATATGTATTTATATTTGTTTAATATTTTTTAAAAAATTTACTTTGTTTTCCATTAATAAGTTTTCAAGAGGTCTATATGTATATGAGCATAATTTCTGGAAAGTTTTGAAAAGAAAGTGTCCAAACTACTTCTCAGTTGAGCTTCTCTCCAACAAAGAATCAAAGATAGCAGAGGAGTTAATATTTGCATAAAGACCTTTCTCCCTTCTGGGCTATACATCAGCTGCGAATAAAAATTCCTGCAAAGATGTTTCCGAAAATGAATATTGACTGTTTAGCACATCAGTGATATAGAAGGCTTGGAAACTTGGAAGTGCAAAGACAAATTGTTTAGCACACTTTATAGTCATCCATTGCCTTCCTTTGTATACAACCTAAACACTTTGTGACCATTACACAAATCCTTTGTAACATATGAACAGACCTCTAATTCCACCAACAAAAGTGTTAAGAATGCCACCAGACAGCATCTAAGGCCTAGCATAAAATTGTCTTTGCTTTGGTTGAACTTTGCTACCTAATATGCTCACAAATGTATTTGAAAAGTTTATTGTTTTATGAATACCTTTTCTATTACTATAAACAATTTATGATTTTGATACAATGCTGGAATATGGTATTTGGAGAGAACATAACCTCTCTTCTGGTCCATAGGCTCACTTATTTGACTCCAGAATATCTCATCTCTTTTTTTATTAAAAATAAATGTTTTATCATACAATATATTCTCATCAACCTTTCTCATCCCTTATTTACTCCCATATTTTCCCTACCTTCCATGCCTTACGTCTCTCAATTTACAAAAGATACAAAAAAATTACAAACTACAGTAAATCAAAACTAACAGAAAAAATAAAACCAAAGAAAATGTGCAAATGAAAGTGCAGAACACACACACACACACACATATATATTCACAATAAAACAATTTTAAAAATAGAATATTAAACTATAATATACAAGCAAAACCAAAGTAAAGTTTAAAAAATCCAAATAAACCATTATGATACAATACAGCTCCAAAAATACTATTGAGTTTGTTTTGTGTTGATCATCTACTGTTGCGTGTAAGACCTGTCCTTAAATGCTGTTTATATACCCAGTGGAATTACATTGGAAAAACTAATTTTTCCTTTGTGAGTGGTTGTTTATTGCCCATAGGTTTTTAATTAGTAATGGTGGTTCATTTCAAGTTTTCCTCTCAATGGTTTGATTCCATCTGGCATAGATCTATGCAACCCCTGTACATGCTGCCATAATCTTGGTGAATTCCTATGTCTCTCAGTCCTGTTGTATTCAGAAGGCACTATTTCTTTAGCATCTTTCATTTCCAATGGCCCTTAAATTATTTCTGCCTACTTCTTCATAACTGAAAAGTAGTATTTTATTTTCCTCTATGTGTCTGACTTATCTAGTCTCCGATTCTTAGCCAACCATAAATGTCAGGCATGGCTCCTATCTCATGGAGTGGGCCTTCAGTTCAATCAAAAAGTGATTAGTTACCCCCATAATCTTTGTGTCACCATTATATAAGTGTATCATATAATCAGGTTATCATTATAAATCAAATGTTTTGTAGCTGTCTTGATATTCATCTTTCTCCACTGGAGGCAGACAAAGAAAGTAACTTTCAACACTATGAATACTTATCATTAGTGATAAAGGCTACAGTTATTTACCACCATAACTTCTCATGTTTAGTGAGGGCTGTGTGTGTGTGTGTGTGTGTGTGTGTGTGTGTTGTTTCCTTCAGCTGTCAGGCCTTAGTATCCATTTCTGTAGAGCAAACAATTACTTTGGTAATAGCCTGAATTGTTTGGACATTTCTATGAGGTTGTGTAGGGCAAAAACTCAATTAGATGTAGTGCAGTCCTACCATTATAGATTTTAATTGGTGGTGAAAGAAGTCTAGTTGGGGCTTTGTCATCCCTATTATTTGGTGATTCTGATTTAATTTTATTTTATATTTTTATATATTTTACATATCTTCTACTGCAGTAGGTTTCCATATGACCTCTAAAGTGGTCATTAGAATCAGCTGTCCTGTTTCCCTTTCAGTATTTCATTCCTTACCTTCAACTTTCCTATGGTTCTTTAATTGGTCATTCTGCTTTACTCTCCTCTTCTCTCCATAGCTCTATAATTATCTATTCTATTTCTCCTTTATAGGGAGATCTTTGTATCACTATTAGCCCCATATTCTGCACTCAAACTCTGTGATTATATGGATTGTAGCCTGTTTATTAAAGCTTAAGAGATAACCTCTACTCAAAAAATGGTATACCCTATTTGCCTTTTGGGGTCTGGTTTACCTCTTCATAATATTTTTCCATATCCATCTATTTATCTGTGAATTTCAATTTTAAACAGTTGAATAATCTTCCATTGTATAAATTTTTATTATTCATTCATCTGTTGATGGTCATCTAAGCTGTTTCAATTTTCTGGTTATTATGTATAGAGCAATAATGAACATGGACAAGCAAGTGTCTTTGTAACAGGATGTAAAGTCCTTTGTGTAGAACATTCAGTTATAATCCTTAAAATAGAACTCTTCTTTCACTGCAGCATTACATTGAACATTACATGTAATTCATGAGATGTCTAAAGTCAAGTTAATGATAAAAATCAACAACAATAAAGTTATCTACAAAACATTAAGTGAAAGTGTAAGCTATCTAATGTATGTGCAGTGTGCATTCTGTTAAAAAATGAGAAAAATAAGCATAAAAACATGAACAAATCAAGGCAATCCTATGTTATAAAGAAACATATCCTATACTATGTAAAGATGTGGTTAACAGACACTTTAGATTCCCCAATGGCAGGTTTCATTCTTGTTAGGTTCCATTCCTCATTACTAACCTAAATGAAAATACCTAAGGTAGCCCTTGGTTGTGTTGTTGTTATTGTTGTTCTTTCCATAATACCCTGTCCCTTTCTAGTATCTCTCCAACTTCTCCACCTTACCTACTTGGCTCTTAACAAGCTGTCATTTGCATTATAATCTAAGTCTTCTGGGCATTTTGCTTTAGAGATGAATACTTAAAGCAAATTGGTTTGTAGTGAAATTCTTCAAGGGATTTGAGTTTAGAACCATGAGAGAGAATGTCTTGTTTTGAGAAACTGCTTAGGTATTAGAAATGCTTGCTGTCAAAGCATACTGAGTATACAAAGATGATGTGATAGCCTTAGAAGTAGAGACTACATTTATGTTCATTTATATGAGCTTTCTTTATGAAACTATAAATCTATGTTCAGTGATATTTTCTGCAATTTAAAAAATATAAAGAAGGCTATTAAACAATAAAAGTAAACAATAATAATATATTGATTGTAAAAGGACTATGCAGTTAATAGAAATAGTCATCAACTCATAAGTATGTGAGTTATCATTTATGATGTGGTTATGTTTTGAATTATAGCATATAAATGTGTTTCTACAATAAAACGTCAATATATAGTCAAAGAACTATATATAAAAATACTCATTTAAACTATCTGTTTAATAAATAAGTGGAACCAAAGAAAAGCCATACTGTATATTCATGACTGGTGATATCGTGTGTAAAAATAATAAATGTTATGTCAGAGATTAAATTATTTTTAATATATGTGTCATATAAAATTACCAAGATATAAAATAATCACAATTTAATAACATTTAAGGTACACCTGTGTACTTGGTGGTTTTGGATGTCAACTTGTCACAAGCTGGAGTTATCACAGAGAATGGAGTTTCGGTTGAGAAAATGTCTCCATGAGATCCAGCTGTAAGGCACTTTCTTAATTAGAGATCAAGGAGTGGGTGGTACCATACCTGGGCTGGTAGTCTTGGGTACTATAAGAGATCATACTGAGCAAGCCAGGGGAAGTAAGCCAGTAAGAAACATCCCTCCATGGCCTCTTCATCAGCTACTGTTTCCTGACCTGCTTGAGTTCCAGTCCTGACTTCCTTTAGTGAAGAATAGCAATGTGGAAGTGTAAGCTGAATAAACCCTTTCCTCCCCAACTTGTTTCTTGGTCTTGATGTTTTGTACAGAAATAGAAACCCTCACTAAGACATCCTGAAAGAAAAACATAAATAAAACCTGCAAGTGAATAAAGAAACATGAAAGAGTGACAGAAGGAAAATCTGCAATGATTCATATTAGACATACAATATAAAAGTGAAAGCATCTTTCTTCAGATCTCTTTTGTATAAATAAAAATTACTACAAGTCTCTAAGCTATATCTGTATGTGTTTTTCCCTTTGGAATTTATATGTACCTAAGCTCATCTGAGTTACAGTAAATTGTGGTACAGTCAATATGAATACTGCAAAGCAGACACTGCTATTCTTCAAGAGCAGAGGATAATATGTACTGATCCATCTTTCAGACCTAAATTTAAGTTGTATTATGTACCTATTTCTAAAAACATCTACTATATGAATACCACAGACATTTAGGCCTAAAATTATTTTTGTTAGCATAGCCATTAATCCACACATCTCCTCATGTGCTTTCTTGCATCCCAGGACTATATGCATACATAAGTACAAAGTTTTAGCAATTATCTTCTTTATTCATAATTATTCAGTGTCATTTGAAACCTCTCTTGTCTATGTGTCATATTAATACTACAACAACTGTCTGTATGTCTGTACAGAAATTGATTCCTGAGGAGGATATTGCTAAATAGATAAGATGCCATGTTTCAATCATTGTGGCACTGTGGTGCATACATTTTATTAGGGGTGAACCAAGGATTATATGATTTGGGGAAAGGCCATGAGAATATCCATAAAGTGAAGGTAATTGTCTGAAGATAAGGCTATTGAGATGCCTCACAGCATGGAGATACCTTCTAGATGCTGTATATGCAACTGATTGCTCATGATTTCTAGTTGAAGGTCATGGTTGGGTGCCTCAAAGCAGATATAGAAACAAAGAAAAATTTAGCTCTACTCATGTGAGTCTCAAATCTCTGACCTAGCTGGGGTCTGAGCATGCAGAAAGAACAAAAGTTTCAGATGACAATTAATTATATTGTATTTCTTCCAAAATAATCATTTTATACATAAGGGAAAGGGCTTTTATATGAGTCAACAATTTTGTAATCTATGAATGCAATACATTTGAAGGTAAGAAGAAAATGTAAGAATCTTTTTAAAAATTATCTGAGTCACTTCATTGTCCAGTCTTTTAGTGATTTATTAGTGTTCAAAGGTATCTTTTCTCATCATGGATCATAAGTAATTGATTAGAAATGCATATTGTATCACATTTGTTTCCCAAAGATGCTATGTAGTAATTAATTTTGGCTTTCTGTTATAGGCATGCCATTGATATTCTAAAGAAGTATTCAGTCTTATTTATAAATTCATCCCATGTTAATGTATTCATCAAAGTTCTCTGATATCTTAAACAGCTCATTGTGTAGTAGAATGGTATACAAATTGATTAATCATAGTTTTTTGTTTAAATGTTACTGTTTATTTCCAGTTTGATTACTTAATGTTTTGATGTCATTATAGAAATTTCAAATAGATTAAATGTCTCCTAGTAGTAAAAGCAAAAATGTCTCATAAGAAAGACTAACCCTTTATGCTGTTTAAATTTCCTTGTGACACTAGAACAACCTTTTATTTCAACTTTTTTTTTGACTCTTCCTAGAGGTTGATCACTATCCTTAATTATAAATAATCAAAACAATTATCCCTAATAATGTTTTTCATTTTAAGGATGTGTTACATTCCTAACAAGATAAAGTCTGAGTTTATCTTAGTTATTTTTCCACTTTTGTGAATGAGACACAATGACAGTGCAGCTTATAAAAGAAAGTATGTCTATCATGGCAGGGGCATGGCAGCAGGCAGCAAGGGTCCAGTATTATGCTAGAGCACTAGCTGAGAACTTCTATCTGACTCACAAGCATAGAAGCACAGGCAGAAAATCACACAGAAATGCACACACATACACACATCCCTCCTCTGACAAAGCCATAGCTTCAAATCTCTCATGTGATGATTTGAACAAAAATGTCCCCCGTACGGTCTTATTATTGGCCAATTTGGAGATAAGACCTTACTGAAGGAAGCGTAGACTTGTTGGAGGTATGTGTCACTGGGGAGTATGCTTTGACATTTCAAGTGCTCAAGCCAGTTCCATTGTCACATTCTCTTCCTGCTGCTTGGCAAGCTGGATATAATACTCTCAGCTACCTCTTGAGAACTATGGGTACCTGTGTGTCTCCATATTTAACAATAGACTAAATCTCTGAAACTCAAAGCAGGCTCCAATTAAATTAAATGTCATTCCTTATAAGATTTGCCATGGTCATGGTGTCTCTTCACAGCAATAGAAACTCTAAAATGCTTCCCAAATATTTTGTCCATCTGGAGCCCAAGCATTCAAATATATGAGACTATGGAGAACATTTTCATTATAACTCCACAGAGATCAAGTCATGTTTTCTTTTTTAAAATGTTATGATTTGGTGTGCTATCATGTCTATTCAAGAGAAGCAGTGCAACAAATATATAATTATTACAATAAATAATCAAGTCTCTGACTTACAAAGCCTACTCGCTCTTCTCGCCTAGCTGACATGAATATCTTCAAATACCAGTTTGTTGATAGAAAATTTATGAAGTTATTTCTTTTTACTGTATAAACAGACACATTGTTTTCCAAATACAGAGAAGTGCTTAGTATAAAGATTTTATTTCTCAGTTTCTTATACTTACTGAGACTGAAAGCATATGGCAAACAGAAGGTCAATATTCATCTAGGTGGTACTGCATGCTAATGATTAAGGACCCAACAAGAGTAGCTAAAGGAAATATTCTGATACAAATCTGTTCTGGCTGGTCTGGTACTTAAAAAGAGAAAGGGAGGGAGAGAGAGAGAGAGAGAGAGAGAGAGAGAGAGAGAGAGAGAGAGAAAGAGAGAGAGAGAGAGAGAGACCCAGAGTACAATTCAATTGGTAGTTGTACTCTAAGTTTCCTGAGAAAGTTTGCAATGTGCAAAACCTATTGGCTCCTAATTTTCTAGTGCCAAGTAATGGCTGAAGTTACTATGAAAAACATAGGTTCAACTCAAATGTAGCATTATGGAAAAACCAGAGACCCTAGAAATGGAAACTGTTGCTTGACCTTTCTACTTGCAGCAGGCTTTCTGATTGAGAAAAATTTATAAGCATATCTTTCTAAATATCATATATAAGATATCCTTAGCCCCAGCATTAGAAGTATTCTTTGGAAATTTTTATCTTCTTGAAATATTTATTCTGGTTTCAAATATATTTTCAGTATCTCCTCTGTCAGCATATTTTTCTGATTTCATGGCATGACGGATTATTAGTATTACTTACTTTTTTAAATATATGTTCCCGCTGAAGAAACTCAACTTCTTATATATGATGTTTATATTTTAAAGCATAGTCACAATGCTAAATCCATCAAAACAGAGAGCATGAGTCTTACTCTTCTATTATAGCTAACCTAGGAAGAATTAGAAAAACAACATTAAAAAAGAAATCAAAGAAATGTTTGAGAAAAGAAAGTCAAATGTAAAATCATTTGTCTGGAAAATATATAGAAGTTAAGAACTTTATCCTCGTGGACTTTTTATTGTTAATAGAATCTCCAATGCATGTTCATGAATGAGTGTTTATTCCATATTGCTGGATAGAAATCATTCTCTAAATAATTTATTTTGTTTGGACTTATTGTGTCCAAAATAAAAATATTTTATGGAATAACCAATCTATTTTTCTTAGTCAAGACATAAGTTTTGTTGACTTTAATTTTCCCTTTATGTATGGAAGTACTCCAAGTATATATTGCATTTGACAAAATGATATGCATTGTTATAAGAACAATTTTGTAAGCAAATAACATAAAATGCTTTCAGAATTAAATATGTTCCTATATGAGAAGTCTCTGAACACAACAAAAAATAGTCATTCACATAAAACAAGATAATTCTGCATTGTTTCACAGAAATGTATCCAAAATTAATCATTTTAAGGACTACTTTCTGTATTATAAAACTAGTTATTACACTGACACCTAATTTTTAATCATCTTAATCTACTTAATGTGGCTCAAAAATACATACCCTTCAAACTTTATAATTATTTTACTAATTAATGATAAAGAAATCATTATTGATTTAAGATTAAATACTTAGTCAATATGTATTATTTCACATTTGTGTGAAAGATTCAAAACCTTTATACCCACTGGATATGTAATCTAAAACAAATGAGTCCAACTGTTCATTAACCAAATTTAAATTAAAGAAAGTAATTTATTTAAATGTGTGTTTGCTTCTATATTGACAAAAGGTTCCTTGAACTGATCTCACATCTATTTTTGTACCTTCACTAATTTATTGATAATAATCTTCCAAATATAAATATGTATATACACACATTTATGAGATCCACTTTTAAAATTTTCATTTTTTTTTTAAATAAACAGTATATTGACATCTTCCTGATTTTATACAAACATCCATTCAAACATTTCACTTATGGTTTATATCCAACAATATATTTCTTGAACTTTTTAAAATATATTGTCTACAGTAGAAAATGAGAATCACATCTTCCCTTATGAATTTTAGAAGACTAAATATTATAATTATCACAAAATTCTTTAGAATAGTTTTTAGCAAAAGGCCATATCCCACTAATGAATATTTATCCCTTAATTTTTCTGTCTTTTACAAGTATTATACTGAAAATAAGCTTAAAAATTGTTATGTGATTGCATTGGCTTTTTTCATAAATTTTAATAGTTACTCACATATATTTTTATTTCTTAAATTGTGTTATGCTCCAACAAAATACCTCTTCATATATTTCTGTTGGCAAACTGAGGTGATATTGTCCATAATCTTATTTTTTCCTCTGTTTACTTTTATGGTTATGTCAACATACTTGCTTTTCTTCTGGAAGCCAGCTTTTAATCTAATAAGAGCTCCCTTAGAATATATAGTGTTTATCTTTGGTTCCTTGGAATGTATGCTCTGAGATTTTTCACACTACTATGATATCATACTTACTCTACAGTAACCATCATTTAAGATTCTTCTTGTCATTGCTTTGTAGATAAACATTGTAAAACATTGGTTTTTACTAATAGTATTAATAGAAACTAACAAAGCTAACACTTCATAATATATTCCAACCACATCATTTTACAAATTTTGGGATTTACATTAGTCTGAAATTACAGAGACCAAGGGTTGAGCAGAGCGTATGGCTAATGTGGTCACGAGGAAGAGAAACAAATCACTCTAGCCAATCACTAGTACAGCACTTAATTGACTACCATGCCATCCTGTTCTTTTCTGTAATTGCCTGAGATAATAACTAGGTCTTTTAAAAAATATGGCAGGTCAACATTTAAATTTTTTCATTATTTCAAGATTATTATAAAGTAATATATAATAAAGTTATTAAAAAAATTAAATGGACCTGGGGCAGGGACTTTTTCAGTAGGAAAAATGTTTGCTCCTAACCAAATTAGAGAGCTAGGGTTTTAACAAGAGCCCTTGCCTTAAGAATAAAATGCTCAGTAACTAAACATATGAAACAACAACTATTGGCCATCACACAATTGTCACCCCCATATTTTTGACTACAAAATATAATCATGCTTACCACATCCACATGCACATGAAAAACCACCAACATAACCTAAATAAGTCATGTAATATTCGCAAAATAAATTTATGATAGTGCATAGTTTTCTTTCTTTTTATTTTATATTTTAATTTTTATTGGTTATTTTATTTTATACGTCAAACGTTATCCCTCTTTCTGGTTTCCCCTCTAAAATCACCTACAACATCCCACATGCCCCCCGCTTCTTTGAGGGAGTCCCCCCAACCCACTACTGCCTCATTGCCCTAGCATTCCTCCACTCTAGGGCATCCTCTACTCTAGTCTACACAGGAACAAGGGTTTCCCCTCCCACTGATGCCAGATAAGGCAGTCCTCTGCTACATAAGCAGCTGGAGCCATGTGTCCCTCCATGTGTACTCTTTGGTTGATAGTTTAGTCCATAGGAGGTCTGGGGTGTCTGACTGTTGTTCTTTCTTTGGGGATGCAAACTCCTTTAGCTCCTTCAGTACTTCCCCTAACTCCTCCATTGGTATCTCCATGTTCACTCTGATGATGGTTGGCGGCCAGTATCTGCATGTGTATTGGTCAGGATCTAACAAAACCTCTCAGCGGACAGCTATGCTTAGTTCCTCTCAGCAAGTGCTTCTTGGCTTGAGCAATAGTGTCTGGGTTTCATGTCTACAGATGGGATGGACCCATAGGTGGAGCAGTCTCTTGATAGCCTTTCCTTCACTCTCTGCTTCATTCTTTGTCCCTACATTTCCTTTAGACAAGAGCAATTCTGGGTTAATATTTTTGAGATGGGTGGGTGGTCGCATCCCTTCACCGGGGGTCTTGCTAACCTCTGGATATGGTCTCTACTGATTCTGACTACCCTTTGTTGGGTATTTAAGCTAATGTCATTCCTGTAGGCTCCTGGAAGCCTCTTGCTTTCCTGGCATCTGGGACTTTCTACCCCCAGTTTCCCATCCCCCACTGTTACACACCTCCATTCAATTTCCTGACACTTTGCATTTCTCCAGTGTCTCCTCCCATACCTAATCCTGCCCCCTTTTCCTCCCCTACTTTCTCCCTCCTTCCCTCTCCTTCCTGTGAATATTTTGTTCCCCTTCTAAATAGGACTTAAGTATCTATATTTTGATCTTTCTTTTTTTTGAGCTTCTTATGGTCTATGAGTTGTAAAGTGGATATTCTGAGCTTTTGGGCTAATATCCACTTATCAGTGAGTAAATACCATCTGTGTTCTTTTGTGACTGGGTTATCTCGCTCAGGATGATATTTTCTAGTTCCATCCATTTGTCTAAGAATTTCATAAAGTCATTGGTTTTTAATAGTTTAATAGTACTCTATTGTATAAATGTACTACATTTTTTTGTATCCATTCCTCTGTTGAGGGACATCTCGGTTGTTTCCAGCTTCTGGCTATTATAAATAAGGCTGCTATGAATATAATGGATCATGTGTCATTGTTATATGTTATATATATAATATGTATATTGTTATATGTCGAATACTTTGGGTATATGTCCAGGAGTGGTATAGAGTGGGAAAGAAACTCCAAAACATTGGCACAGGGGAAAATTTCCTTAACAGAACACCTATGATCCAGGCTCTAAGATCACTATAGACAAATGGAACCTCATAAAATGGAAAAGCTTCTGTAAGGCAAAGGATACTGTCAACAGGACAAAAAAGGAAACCTAAATATTGGAAAAAGATCTTTACCAATCCCAAATCTGATGGAAGGCTAATATCCAATGTATACAAAGAACTCAAGAAGTTAGACTCCAGAGAACCAAATAACCCTATTAAAAAATGGGACGTAGAACTAAACAAAGAATTATCAATTGAGGAATATCGAATGGCTGAGAAACACCTAAAGAAATGTTCAATATCTTTAGTCATCTGGGAAATGCAAATCAAAACGACCCTGAGATTCTACCTCACACCAGTCAGAATGGCTAAGATCAAAAATTCAAATGACAGCAGTTGCTGGCAAGGATGTGGAGAAAGAGGAACACTCCTCCATTGTTGGTGGGATTGCAAGCTGGTATAACCACTCTGGAAATCAGTCTGGTGGCTCCTCATCAAACTGAACGTAATACTTCCTGAGGACCTATAGCCATAGTGCATAGATTTCAAGTGTCTGTTTCCAAAAGACCATCACAGCTTGAAACTAAGATTATATTTAGTTTGCATATGTTTAAAATATTTTCTATGATTAAAGAAAGCAGCTTCAGAAATATTATCACTTAGTCTATTCCTGTAGTTCTTACTGACATAAACCTATACATATTTGATTTGCTTCTTAGTGATTATTTAGAAATTGTTAGGTAGGATTACATGGACAGACAGCCCTTGCCACTACTGGGTCTATTTAACTTTATAGGCACTGGAATAGAGCTTAGCAGTGAGTGCTAAGGTTCACTCACAATATTAACTTTTCTATCATAGTATTAATATTATCTCTCTATAAAACATGGCTTACTTAGCATTTGTGTGCTTCATAGCCAGAAGATAAACAGGCAGGATGAAAATATATAAGAGAAATAAAATTGCCTTGATTTCAAATTGGGAAAAGCATTATAATAAGCAAATTGTAGCTCTAATGAAGAGAGTCAGGTATGTGAATGTCAGTATTCTGCATCTAAGCATTATTGACCCTACATAAAGATTTACTCTCTATGAATAGTTATATAAACACTTGCAAAAACAAAATAGAACTAAGTAACATGCAAGAGTACAAACTTTTCCCACTATAGACATTATCATCACACTGTAGATTTTCAGGGCTTTAGATTAAGATAATTTTTGATGTAATTTGTTCCAAAGCTTCATTTGGTATATTCTATATAATAACCTTCCATCAGCAGAAGATTACATTGATAATTAGTAAAGTGCTTACATGAATTAATTTTTGTGCAAAGAAAGTATATCCCACAGTTTCCCTACAATGAGCAAATTTATACAAGTCCACTCATGTAATTACATATTGACTTTTAATAATTTATTTATAGGTCTACTGACAACCCTTCTTCCACTAGTAAGTGATTTTTGGTTATGATGTTCCATAATAGTAGCAAAAAAAATATTATGCTGTTATTACTGTTTTCAGATTATTCATGGTTAGATGTCACTGGGTTAGGAATTTATATTAACTAGTTAGAAAGTCTCTGGGATATGGATTAGAATGTAAGTCTGATAAACTTTTAACTTACCAATAAAATTGTACTGTGAAACACACATAATTTTAGGCTAAAATTTCTGAGTTTTCATGGTAATTTCATATGAGAGTAGAAAAGATTCTGAATTTAATAACTTACTCTCAGATAGAGTGCCAAAAATTAACAAAAATGTGCAATACATTGAATCAATTGAATAACAATGGGGAAACTATTTTTGATGCATAAATTATTATTTTTAGGGAGATTGGAGAGTAGGATAACATCCTATTATTTTTAAAATAAATGAGAATGTCACCTCATTTTCCTAATATTTTTGACTCTAGACTATGAACATTTAATTAAATAATAGTGGAGCAAAACACCGATAAATAAATTAATGTGCTCATGATTCATGAGTTGAATAATAACCTAAAATGTTCTACATATGAATGAGGCAAAATGAAGAGTTTTTCTTTTGATCTCCCTTACTTTATTTAACATATTAGTTTCCATTCATTAGTTTCTAAACATCTACTGGGATCTAGGAAACTTAACTTTCCAATCATATTACAGCAAGAAATTTTAAAAGATAATCCATTTGTGAGGAAATTTTATACAGATTCTGATCTAGAGCCAATATGTGTCAGATTTACCACTTTATTAAAAACATTCTTCCATTGACATGTAGAAGTTTGTATGTGGACTTATAGAAGACAAGGAAGCAATCTATTTTAGACCTTTGTTCTTATGCTTTGGATACCTATTGATTTCTTTTCTGCCCTTGGGGTTAGGCAAAAGAACTGGTGGATTGGAGGTGGATGAAAAAAATGAAACACTCATAGCTGTGCTTGTATACATTAGAGAAATCCCATGAAGCCTTACTATACAAAAAAAACTACTGGTAACTAAGACATGCTTACAGTGGGAAAACATTCTTCCCCAAGAAAGTGCATACCAATTGGTTATCCAACATCAAATGTTCGGCTCCCAAAACATACATACAAACAACATTATATAGAATGAGGAAATTGTATTTATATAATTTATATAATTTAATAATTTATATGTTTGGGAATATACACAAATAAACACACACCAAAAATTGACACAACAAGAGGCCATGTATTTAAAACAAAGCAAGACAGGGCATATGTGAAGGTATGAATGGAATGAAGGATAGGAGGAAATTATGTGACTATATTATAATCTCAGAAAATTAATTTAAAATGAGAAATACATAAACTTCGTGCACTACCTGATGTCTCTTTATGCCTCTAGTTTTTAACACTTGGTAACCACTCTCTGAATCCACAGCATCCAAAACCAAGCTTTTCCTTGCACAAGGATGTTGCTTGTTTGCCTGTTTTTAACTTGGCAGAACAACATGCTTCTCTGCTTTAAACACCAGTCCATGGTAATCTCAGTCTTATTTGGTTTTTAATCAGTTCCCTATGTAAGAGATTTAATCCACATGTAATAAATACCTGAAATATAATTTCCATGACTCAATAGAGGCAGTTGTAGCTGCAGCCAGAAATAGGAAGAAGACACAACTTGGAGGATCCCACAACTCTTTCTAGAATTGCAGATCTAATGGCCAGAATAACATCTGCAACATTTGCAGAGACTCTTAGAAACTGCTATAGATGCGTTCATGTGCAATTCATTTTAAGAATTCAACTTTAAATAAACTGATAGTTCAGAAGCAGTCTCTAAGAATATGTTTCATCCTACACTAACCCAAGTTCCCAATCAGTTTGTCCAAAAGTCAGGTAAGATTTGTCCTCTGGTTTAGGCTACTTTGCTCAAATAGTAAATTTAGTGGGGTTTTTTGTTTGTTTGTTTGTTTGTTTTATTTTCCTGACTGAACCTAGAAAAATCATGTTGAGGGCCAGCTTCAATATCCAGGATAAACTGAAGCAGGGTGTACAGTTGGCAATTGATTGCTAAGCAGGCTTTTCTCTGAGGGAGTAACATAATTCTCCAGAGTTGGCAAAAGGATGAAGGAACATATGCATGCACATTCACACACACATATATACACACACTTGATGGATGAAGAAAGTTTCAACAAGCTCCACCCATTATATATATATATATATATATATATATATATATATATACACATGTATGTATCTATATATATATGTATATATGCATATACTCACCTTTGGTGGATAGAGCAAAGCTCCACACCAGTTTATATGTATGCATATATACCTACACCAGTTCAGTCAGTGGGTGAAGCAAAACTACAACAAATTTATTCTACTCTTAGCATTTTTATACCTCATAAGACAAATATTCTACATGAGAAAAAAGATTACCTCATAGTCATAACTTACATATGCTCCAAAAACAACTACCACAAGAACATATTATGCATGAACAAATTAGAATCATTACAAAAAAAAAAAAAAAAAGGAAATTGTAGCAGGATTATTGATTATATATCCTTTTGAAACTCATAGATAACTAAATAGTTCCCATCTATCTTTCTTTCTTCAAGTTCATTGTAACCCCAAAGCAATAATTCTTTTGTCATTGCTTAACAGAATTTAAGCAAGCTAGTCTGTAATAGAAAGATTTTTCCTACACTTAGCTGATGACAATTCATATTAACGAAGAAATGATAGATCATCCTCTAATTTACAACTTAGTTTTAAAATCTTGTTTAGCCACACTGACTAATAATCTATTTGCTTTTCTTATAATAGAATTATTTTTTTCTTTATTCAAAATCATGTCTTTTCATGGTGCTCACTGAAATCTGTAAAGATATCCCTTTATCACAAAATCCAGTAACTCAGACACTCAATCTAGAATCAATATTTTCTTTGACTATTAACTTGTCTCAAGCCTTTTTATTGCCAGTACAATTACCTGTTTGTAACACATGGAAGCTCACTGAAGTCCTCTTCTAACCTATGCAGCCCTCATTATTCAACAAGGGATGGGACACATCCTACTGATAGTTCTAATTTTACTACATATTTTTCAAAACTACAATTTATACCATCTCCCTAAACTTTCTATAAAATATCCTAAGTTCTTAAAACTAGTGAAATCAAGTGAAGAATTTTGCAAAATCATTAATTCACTTAAATAATGTTATTTTATGAAAATCCATCTTCATATTGATCTGCAGGAAAATTGCTCAATAGAGTAGGCTGTCTCTGAAGAAGCACTCACCCCAGACTATAGGCAGTCTCCGCATGCCCAATCACACTATGCTAGACTCAGGAGGAATATAGCAATGACAAACATGAACACGAACCCCAGCAGCAAGAAGCAGTTGAGAGACAACCCCCTTAAAACTGTGCCTTTTGGTGCTACATCCATTGCAGCTGTGCAAAATGGTGGAACATCACCAAGACGTTCATTTACTCATTGCACCTCCTACTGCATAGCATTTGACAAAGCATCTTCGAAAGCAGATTTAGTGTGAAGACAAATGCTTTTTTGTTTGTTTGTATGTTTTTTGCTTTCCTGATTAAAAAGTAGAAGACAATATTCAGCTTAATTATTGAAGGACTATTGCAATAGTCAAAGACGTTATACCAATCCATGTCCATATTTCAGCTTTTTAAAGTATCTTCAGGAAAAATATAATTATAGGATTTGTCTTTGTTTATACAGTGTTATCTTATACAAGATAGGGTATTGCTTTATATCTTTATATTAGAAAATAATTTTATATTATCATGTCTTAAATAATGTAGGAAATTTCTTAAATTTATTTTGGCCCATGATGTTTTCACAAAGTTTCTAGGCCCCAAGACCTGACATGATTACAGAGGCTATGGAGCGCTCACAAAAAGGGACCTATCATGACTGCCCTCTGAAAGACCTAGATGCAGATATTTGCACCCAACCAATGGACAGAAGCTACTGACCCTTGTGGTTGAATTAAGGGAAAGCTGGAAGAGGCAGGGGAGCAGGGCGGTCCTGTGGGAGGACCAGTAGTCTCACTTAACCTGGACTCTGGAGATCTCTCAGATAGATACTGGAACACCGACCAGGCAGCATACACCAGCTGGTATGGCCCCTGGCACATATGCAGGGGAGGACTGCCTGGTCTGGGTTTAATCAGAGAAGATGCACCTAACCCTCAAGAGACTGGAGGCCCCAGGGAATTTAGATATCTGGTGGGGTGGATGATGGGGTTTGGGACATCTTCATGGAGACAGGTGGGGCAGGTAGGAGGTATAGGATGTGAAACAGTCGGAGGATGGACCAGGAGAGGAATAAAGTCTGCAGTCTAAAATAAATAAATTAATTAATTAAAAAAAGAAAAAAAAGAAAAAAGAGTGACATTATTTTATAATCATTAAATAATCTCAGAATGACTTATATGGGAAGGGCAATAAATATATGCATGTAGTAAAACATGTTGAGAGGAAAGCCAAACCTGTGTTCAGAATCTTATGTCATGTTATTCTAAATATCAGAATGAGTAGTTTAATCAACTAACTGAAATAAGTGTTCTTTATGACTTCATTATACCTAAAAATTCAATATATAAATTAGTAGAACCTAACAAATAAATAATTTTAGAACAAATTATAAAAAAAAACATTATTTATACTACTATTCTTACTTCTTATTAAAGATGTGGCTGTTTGAAAATGTATGGCCCCCATAGAACCATGTGTTTGAATGGTGGGTCCACAGGGAGTGGCACTATTAGGTGGTGTTGCCCTTTTGGAGTGGGCATGGCTTTGTTGGAAGAAGTATGTCACTGTGGATACAGGCTTTGAAGTCTCATATATATGCTCAAGCTACAGTAGTATTAAGACAGATCTCTTCTGCTGTTTCTTGATCAAGATGTAAAACTCTCAGCTCCTCCTTCAGCACCATGTCTGCCTGCATGGTACCACGTTTCCCATCATGATGACTGAAGCTCTGAATATGTAAATTAATCCCAATGAACTGCTTTATTTTGTAAGAGTTGCCTTGGTCATGCTGTCTCTTCAGATCAATCAAACCTTAAAGAAATTAGAAGTAAAGCCATAAAAATATTTGTAAAGATTTTAAGCAAATGAGATAAGACATTCTTTTAGGGGATATATAGATTTATGGAGATTTGAAGAACACATAATGTATTTGTAAATTCCAACTCAAATTGTGTACCACAGATTTGTACAGCTTATACCAGTTGAAAATTAAAATTGGAACAATAAAAGGTAATAAAAAAAAACCAAACATACAATTTCTAAGTTTGTTCAAGATGAAATTTTTTGGTAATATCCTTCTATGTAAAGCCTGTATAGATTGGCATAGAGAGCTTTTTTACACTAATACTTTTAGTAATACTAAGAATTAATAGTGGTGTAATAATATTCAATATATTATATATCTATTGATCTATAAAAAATTGGTACCCAAATATGCTTTTATATAGTTTATATTTTCAATTCAAGTTTCCTAAGGAGACTGACATACTGACTCCTAATGAGAGAAAATGTACATATGGAAAGACACCAGGGAGTCCTGAAAGATGCAATGTTATATAAGCTTGTTGCTATCTCTTCTGATTCTTGTAATTATATTTTTATTGTTATGATTGTCTTTAATTGCATCTTTAACTTTAATAATCCCAGGGCACTAGTGATGTTAAATATAAACTAAATTATTTACAACAAACAGCTGCAAGAATTAATAAAATACCAGAAGAGAATTCTATGAAAACAATAATATTATATTAATATTTTGAAAAGCTATAAAGCAACTGAATAGAATGATCAGTTTGACTGGTGACACCCAGTCTGTATCCATATCGTAAGTAGCATATTATCACCATTTTTATTGCCTATGTCTTTCCTTACAATGAACTTCCAAAATTTCACACTAAAACTAATATTTGCGTATTGCTGAATTTGACTGAATGACATGGATGTTCTATTTCTATTCACTAGTAACTTAATAAGGCAGTGAAACGTGAAAAATATTTCATTTTTCATTCATAAAAATGAACTAATTGATATCTTCTTATTCCATGCCCGTCCATAACAAGTAAATGAGTTACCTGAGGTGTCTAGTTCTCTGTAGCAAATATTTTCTCACAATCTTTTTAACTAATGGCTCACATTTCCATTTCTCTAGTGTTGTCTTATTTGGAAAACAGTTTTCTTTCTTGCTTTGACTGTGTCTGATACTAGTAAGAATTGTTTCACAGAGGTAGAAGAATTAAATATAGAAATTAGTATTTCACATAAAAGATTATCATATTTACATTAGAATATACATCCTGTGTCAAAATCTTTTGCACAGATTATTAAATGTTGCATAGCCTGATATAGATTCTATACTAGATTAGCAAGTTTTTGCTTAGACAGGTAGTACATTATGCAAATAGGTTCTCTGTCTTGGTTAGACACTCTTGAATAATTTCCTCAAATACTAATCTAAGTGTAAATGTACATATATTTTTTAGACAAGATCAAGTTCCTATTGTATTACAACCTAATTTTAATTGAGGAATGTTATCCTAGATGTGCTAGATGGTGCATATCCAATAGTCCAAAGCCCTGAAAATAGAACAGATGCCTCCACAATTAAAAGCCTCCTGTGCCATGTCTAAAGGATATGCAAGGACAAAAATGGAGCCGAGATGAAAGAAAGGCCACCCAGTGACCCACCCAATTTGAGATCCATCCCATGCACGTATACCAAAATTCTGACACTGCTACTAAAGGCATATTGCCATACTGTGCATGCAAACAGGAGCTAGGCATAGTTGTTCTCTGAGAGGCTCTATAAGGGACTGACTGAGACAAATGCAAATCCTTTCAGACAACCTTTGGATTAAGGTTGGGGACCAATATGGAAGAATTAGAGGAATGGAAAGGGATAGCAACTCCATAGAAAAATAACAGTATCAACTAACCAGGATCCCCTTCAGAGCTCCCAGATTGGGCTGGTTTGTGGCCCCAGGCACGTGTGTAGTAGAGGACTGCCTTGAATGTCCTCAGTGGGAGAGGATGTACTTAATCCTGTGGAAACTTAAGGCCTCAGGGAAGAGGGATGATAGTTGAGGTGAAGTGGGGGTGGGTGGGCAGATAAGGGAGCATCCCCTCAGAGGCAGAAGATGGGAATGGAGTAAAGAACTCAGGGATGGGGGAACTTTTGAAATGTCAATAAATAAAATAATTTAATAAATAAAAAAGATTTCAGATTAAAAAAAATGAGAGAGCACTCTTCCTGTGAATCTCAGCATTTCGGTTTTTACAAATTGTTAAATTCAAGTGACCTTCCTTAGCTCTTAGGTATCAGCAGAATTCTTGATATTTACCTATCAGATCACATTATGTGTGAGTTATGATCTACATACTAATTCATATTGCATCTCCTCCTGTGACTGAGATGTCACTGACAGAAGAGTGAGTATCACAAGCTGCATTGTGCTCACAACTCTTATCGACATAAATCACAAAATGAAACGAGATTGACTTTCCACACTGTTATTACTATTATTCTGTCTAGTGATGATGATATCCAATAGTGGTTACATACTTAGCTGAATTTTCCTAAATGAGATTAGATCTTTTATTGACCTAATATTTTCTCCAATTTACAATAGTACAACTAATAAAATAATACTGATTATTTTAGTAGATAGATTTTAAGGCACAATAGAAATTACCAAAATAACCATCCATAAAATATAATTTTGTTTATTGTACCATTAATATTAAACAACTGATATCCCTCAAATCAGTCAAAAATCTAATATAACAGGTCACTTTCATATTAGAGTAATATATATGTAATAATATATAATGGATATTACTATATATAGTAATATATGTATGTATATATATATACACACATTATATATATATTGGATATTAGATATCACTAGAATACAGGCAGAATAACAGTGATAGTGTTAAGAAAAGTAAATCATGTTTCTTTATTGTGATTTATGTTATTTATACATATATGTAATATTATATATGTTATATTATAACTTACCCAAGGTATCCAAAGTCAGAGAAAGAAGTCATTGTCTTAATTAGATGTATTAATTAATTAGATGCCTTTGAAGATTCAGCCACTTCTTTGTTTATCTTGGTAGTTTCATATCATTTTTGACATCTCTGTGTGTACTTTTCCATAAGGGAATAATGTAACAAGAGTTATAGATAAAATAACAACTACAATAAACTGCTCTACTACAAAAACTTAAAGCTTTTATAATTAAATATAAAATTTCAATTTCTGTACTATAAAGATTTAATACAAAGGTCAGCTCTTTGATAAAGCTATTGTCTTTCTAAAACTGGAACCAATCAGTTTTTCATCTTACTTCCATGGACATTATTCATGTATTGCATTTCAACTGGGGATGTATTCTATACTTGTAGATTCATGTGCCTTTCTTTTGATTTGAGAAAAGATACATAAAGGCAGGATTGCTTCTTTTCTGAACTTGGTCTAGCTTTCTGATGCCTAGAATTGTGTAAGCGGTCAATTATAGCATAGTATCCAAGTTTAAGACTGTGTATTGTTCAGTTACATAAGTATTCAACCAACTAAAAGGAACCAAAATCTTCAGAACATTAATCTTTTATAACTTCCGACCTTATGTTATTTATCAATTCATTTTCTCTTAAAGTTTAAAATGTGTTTCTTCTCTCTGTTCTGTCGCTGAGGCTGTCAATTTTGGAAGGGCTGCAGGATGGTCATAAACATTGTATTTATACCTCATAGAACATGCAGTTTCTAACATCCAAAGAGGTATCATTAGGAATCAAAAAGTTTTCAAGTTATTTAGCAGGTAATAAATTAAAGAATCACAATTAAAATTTTCAATGATGACCATTCTGATAGAGTTTTATCAGATTACAGTGACATTCTTCGATGGAGAAGTGTTGTATTTACACAATGGATCCAATCTCCAGGATTCTATATGGACTATTGTTATTTCCTGAACTAATAGTAGAATTATCCTGGTTAGTTTGTGACATATGAGGCTTCACAAATGCTTTGCTTCAGTCTCAATAGATTGTGATAATTGCCCTTGAGATCAAGCCATTATCCTATGAGGAAGAGCAAGTCACTGGGAGAAGGCTATGCTGTTGTTCTGAATGACAACTGTTCTGAATGAGAGAATTACCATGTCTATGTATTTATACATGATATTAGCATAAATGAGCTTTCAGGTGATAAAACAATTTTCTGCTTTCAAACTTTAACTGAGGCCACAGACACTGTGAAACAAAAGGAATCTACATACTGTTTTATTCTCAGCTACATTAAATGTGAGACTGAAGTGTTAGTGTTGGTTTAAGTAACTAAACTTGAATAATACCTTCATAGAAATGAACAACAGCATGAACAACACAAAACTTGGAAGAAATAAATTCATTTAAGTAAAATAAATTCTGCATTATTACCCACTACATACTTTTACATTATCTGTGCAAGAAATAATTACTAACATGTTATATAGATATAGACCTCTTCCATTTTATTTTATTGTCATTGTTTTGGAAAATTACCAAATTTGATGTTTGTGTTTCATGAAATAGAAGTCTCAAACTCTAACTTTAAAATGTAGGTTTATTTATTTTTCTTTTTTCCTTTCTTCTTCTTCTTTTTCTTCTTTATCATCATCATCATCATCATCATCATTAAATGTTATTGTTATTTATTTATTACACTCCATACTTTATTCCCTTCCCAGTCTACCTTCTGACTGTTCCACATCTCATACCTTCTCCCTGCTCCACTTTCTCCATGAGGATGTCCCAACAAATAAAATTCAAAGAAAATTATAAATCAAGCACCTTCTGGCTGTTAGGAAAATAAAATTTCTTGTTGCAAAAGCTCTTCATTTCTTCAGAAAAAATATATAGATAAGCTGTAATTAAAATGTTTATTAGAGTCTAAATGTAAATTGTGATGAGTCTATAAATACACAGAATTTAAATACATGCTTGACCAGATTGGCTTTGACCTTTTCAATAAATGTATTTTATTCTTGAAATTTTTCTTGTCTAATTTGTTTTAAGTGTGAAATTTTGAGCAAAATAATAATTTCTTAGTACATTGCTGAATAAAATGTACTTCAATAACAAGGAAAGATTTTTTAAAAAAAAAAGAAATGGAATTCCTTCTTTTGGCTAACTGCTGGTAGGGAGGACAGTAGGGGGAAAATATCCTCTTGGAATGGGATGAGGAGCTGTGGGAGGGCAGACTTGGAGGGGAGCAGTGACTGGACTGTAAAAAATAAAAGTAATAAGAAAAGAACAACAATCCAACATGACAAAATAAAATATAGTAATATGAATAATATTAACCAAAAACATTGTATTGAATTTGAAAATGACTGCACAACAGAAGGTATAGAATCTTAAGAGCAGGCAAAAGAGTAAGATACACTCATGCTCACAAAAATGAGTCCACAAAATACAAAACTTATAGCTGTAATATACCTTTAGGTATGTACTCATGAATGGTATTGCTGAGTCTTGAAAGATATCAATATTCAATTTACTGAGGAAATGATAAATTAATTTCCATATTGGTTATACAACTTTACACTCCCACCAGCAAATGGGAAGTGATCCCCTTGCTCCACATCATTGCTACCATGTGCTGTTACTTGAGCTATTAATCTTATCTTGTCTTCTGACAGATATAAGATAGGATGTCAAAGTAGCTTTGACTTTCATTTCCCTGATAACTGAGGATGTTGAACATTTTGTGTTTCTCAGCCAATTGAGATTCTTCTACTAAGAATTCTATGTTCATATCTGTACCATGTTTTTAATTGACTTATTTGGCATTTTGACATCTAATTTCTTAAGTTCTTATATATTTTGAATATTAGTCCTCTATCAGAAGTTTATCTGGCAAAAATATTTTTTTGTAGGCTGCTGTATTGTTCAATTAATAGTGACCTTTGCTTTATAGAATCTTTTCAGTTTTATTAGGACCTATTTATTAATTATATATTAATTATATATTATTGTCTATGCTATTGTTGATCAGTTCAGAAATCTGTTTTCTCTATAGATTAGTTCCAGGCTATTTCCCACTTTCAGTGCATCTGGTAGAGGTCTTTAGTCCACTTGAACTTGAATTTTGTTCGACTTGGTAACAATGCAAATATTTGTAAGTTTCTATATGCCTTGTACTGGCTAGTTTTGTTTCAACTTGACACGAGCTGGAGTTATCACAGAGAAAGGAGTTTCAGTTGAGAAAATGCCTCCATGAGATCCAGCATTAAGGCATTTTCTTAATTAGTCATCAAGGGGGGGGGCCCTTTGTGAGTGGTACCATTTGTGGGCTGGTAGTCTTGGGATCTATAAGAAAGCCAGCTGAGCAAGCCAGGAGAAGCAGGCAAATAAGAAATATCCCTCCATGGCCTCTGCATCAGCTATTGCTTCCTGACCTGCTTGAGTTCTAGTCCTGACTTCCTTTCGTGATGAGTGGCAATGTGGATGAGTAAGCTGAATAAACCCTTTCCTCCCCAACTTGCTTCTTGGTCATGATGTTTGTGCAGGAATAGAAACCCTTACTAAGACAAATTGGTACCAGGAGTGGGGTATTTATGTGACAATATGACTATGCTTTGGGGAGGACTGTGGAAGGACTTTGGAACTTTGAGCTAGAAGATTGGGATGTTAAGAGCTCTGTGGGGGTGTTTTGTAGGAGCTTGGAAGATAATGTTGAGAACAGTACAAAAGATAGAGGCCTGGCTTGTGAAATTTCAAAGGGAAGATTAAAGACTCTTATCAGGGCCATTGCTAGTTTGAATTAAGATTCTATGTAAGCTGGGGCTGAAGAAATCAGCTGAGATTAACAAGATACCAGAACTACTAAAGCAAAACCATAGTATTTCTGAGACTATTGATGCTGGATGGCTGGAGCTAAGAAATTGGTGGTGATTGAGAAGAGACCAGCATCACTGAGGTGACAACTTCTGGGAAGTGTCTTTTGAGAGCACAAAGAGGCTGTGTTCCAGAGATAGCCAAGGTTGTACCTTGTGCTGTGGCAGGACTTGGTAATGTGTAAGTCACCCAGGCAGTACTGGTTTTGAAGGCATGAAGGAGTCATGAAGAGAAGCTGAATCCTGGGCACAGTGAGAGGACATGGACAGCCACTGGTGAAGGTACAGCCTCAGTTGAAATTGATGGCCCAGGACTGAAGGGGTCATGCAAAGGAGGTGAGGCTTGGCACCATAAAGAAAGTCTAGGAGATGCTGTTGGTAAAGCCTAGTTGCAGCAGAAGACGGCAGTGTTTTGGAGATGCCAGTACCATGAGATGACCACCAAGAACAGCAGCAGCAGTGGACTACGGGCATATGGAGCCTAGAAGACAAGGTGTGTGCTACAAAGGGCAGAGCTGGAGAAGTGATTCAAGCCCTTGTAGGAATCCAGAAGATCGTGAGTGGATCCCAGACATTGGATGGTTGGTGTTTGGTTTTGCTTTTGATTGTAACTGTGTCCTGATATATTTTCCCTCCTGAAGGAAGAAGGTATTTTAGTGGAGTCCACAGTTAGAGATTTTTGATGGTAAAAAGACCTTGAATTCTAAGAGATCGGATATTTTTAAAGGGATTGAAATTATAATATGTAAGAATTTCCAAAGACTGTGAGACTTTTAAGGGTATTTAGATTTTGGGGATAAATAAGAAAGTAGGGGTTGAGGCTTAATAGTGGTGTATTTGTGTGTCAAGTTGACAAGGGGTCAATTTTGATGGCTGGTTTTGTGTCAACTTGACACACGCTGGAGTTATCACAGAGAAAGGAGTTTCAGTTGAAAAAGTGCCTCCGTGAGATCCAGTGGTAAGGCATTTTCTCAATTAGTGATCAAGGGGGGAGAGCCCCTTGTGAATGGTACCATCTGTGGGCTGGTAGTCTTGGGCTCTATAAGAAAGCCAGCTGAGCAAGCCAGGAGAAGCATGCCAGTAAAAAACATCCTTCCATGGCCTCTGCATCAGCTCCTGTTTCCTGACCTGCTTGAGTTCCTGTCTGGAATTCCTTTCATGATGAATGGTGATGTGGAAGAGTAAGCTGAATAAACCCTTTCCTCCCCAACTTGCTTCTTGGTCATGATATTTGTGCAGGAATAGAAACCCTGACTAAGACATGCATACATACAGTTTGACTTGTACCATTTATTGAAGATGACTTCTTTTATTTCCAATGTATATTTTTGGCTTATTCATTAAAAAAAAAATGTATCCATTCAAATCTCTGTATGGGTCTGCAATTTGATTATATTCTATAGTGTCTATTTTTATGCCAATACCAAGGGTTTTTCCTTTGAATGGTTTTTAGTTTTTTATTTTACTTTTTGTCTTTTGTTTGTTTGTTTGTTTTGCTATAGCTTTATAGCACAACTAAAAATCAGGGATGGAGATACCTCCAGCAGTTTTATTATTCTTGCTGCTGTTGTTGAAGATTTATTAAGCTACCCTGGGGTTTTTTGTTTTCTTTTTTTGTTTTTTTGTTTTGTTTTGTTTTGTTTTGTTTTTCCCTATGAAATTCAGAATTGTCCCTTCACAATCTATAAAGACTAGTGTTGGAACTTAGATGGGGAATGAATTGAATATATAAATTCATTTTGGAAAGATGGTCATTTGTACTGCTAATGCTACTGATCCACTGATCCATAAGAATGGGAAATAAGTCTAGTTTCTGATATTGTCTTCAATTTTTTTCTTCAAGGACTTGAGGATTTCATCATAAAATTTTTCACTTGCCTAGTTATAATTACTTCAAAATATTTTATATTATTTGAGACTATTAGAAATGGTGTTGTTTCCCCAATTGCTTTCTCAGTCTATTTGTCATTCATATATAGGAAGGCTACTGATTTTTTGACTTAATTTTTTATGTTTTCCATTTGGTCAAGAAGAGGTTTTTAAAGTATGTCATTATTCTCTGCATTTCCTAGGATTCTGTTATTAGGCTTCCTTTATTGTTTCTGATCATGTTACTTTTTATATTGTCTCTGTCTTTTAGATAAGTTGGCTATGTTGGTCTATCACATTGATTTTTCTCAAGGACCACTTTTTTGTTCCATTGGTACTTTATATTGTTTTCTTGCTTCTATTTTATTGATTTCAGCCCTTACTTTGATTATTTCTTGCTATCTCCTCCTCTTGGCTGTGCCAACTTCATTTTGTCCTACAGATTTCAGGTGTGTTGCTAAAGTGCAGGTTTGAAATCTTCCACCTGCCCTCTTTTAGCACTATGGATTTTCTTTTTAAGCACCACTTTCATTTTGTTCCACACGTTTACCTATGCTGTGTATTCATTTTCATTGAATTCTAGAAATTCTGTAATTTTTTTCATTTAAGTCATGATATTTTTCATTCAGTAGAAAATTGTTCATTTTCCATGAGTATTCAAACTTTCTATTGTTTTTATTGTGGCTGATATACAGCTTTAATCGACAGTGGTTTGATACATGGAGTTATTTTCTTTTCTTGTATCTGTTTGCACTTGCTTTGTGTCAAAACATGTGTCAGTTTTGGAGAAAGTTCCAAAAAGATGCTGAAAATAAGGTATATTCTTTTGTGTTTGGGTGAAATGTTCTCTAAATATGTTATGTCCATTTGGTTTATAATGTCTGTTTCTGTTAGATCCAGTATTTCTTTGTTTAGTTTTTGACTGGATGGCCAGTCCATTGGTAAGAGTGGAATATTGAAGTCTCCCACTTTTACTGTGTGAAGTTTGATGTGTTATTTAAACTTTGATAATATTTCTTTTATAATCATTGGTGGCATTGCATTTGGGGTATAAATAGTAAGAATTGAAAGAACATCTTGGTGAATGTTTCCTTGATGAGTAATGAGGTATATTTCTCCATCTCCTAAATGAATATTTTGGGTTGAAATCTGTTTTGTTAGATGTTCGAATAGCTACACCAGTTTGCTTCTTTTTTATTTTTTATTTTATTTTATTTTTAAATTTATTTTAAACTCCAGATTTTATTTCCCTCCCAGTCCACCCTCCAACCATTCCACATCCCATACCTCCTTCCCACCCTCCTGTCTCCACAAGGATGTCCCCACCACCCACCCCCACCCCACCAGACCTCTAAACTCCCTGGGGCTTCCAGTCTCTTGAGAGGTTGGTACTTCTTCTCTGAATAAACCCAGACCCAGCAGTCTTCTGCTGAATATGTGCCATGGGCCCCATATCAGCTGGTGTTTGCTGCCTGGTCAGTGTTCCAGAATCTGAAAGATCTCTATAGTCCAGGTTAATTGAGACTGCTGGTCCTCCCACAGGGCTGCCCTCCTCCCAAATCTCTTCCAGCTTTCCCCTAATTCAACCACAGAGGTCAGCAGCTTCTGTCCATTGGACTCAGAAGAGTCCATCTGACTCTTTCAGCTGCTTCTTGGGTCTTTCAGAGGGCAGTCATAATAGGTCCCTTTTTGTGAGTGCTCCATAGCCCTGGCAATAGTGTCAGGTGTTAAGGCCTCCCCTTGAGCTGGATCCAATTTGGGTTAGTTCATTTGCTTAGAAAATCTTCATTCCAATTATTTTCTGAGGTAATGTTTATCCTTAATGTTGGAGTGTTTCTTATATTCAGCAGAAGGAATACACATTCGACTAGCATGTATCTTTTATTGGGGGATTAAGAACATTGATATTGAGACATATTAATGACCAATAATTGTTAGTTCCTGTATTTTGCTGTTGTATTTTGGTGATGGTTGTGTGTGTGTGGGGGGGGTTCCTTTTATTAGTTTGATTGGTGTCAGATTATATATATCCTGTGTTTTCTTGGGTGTAGTTAATCTCCTTAGGTTAGAGTTTTCCTTCTATAACCTCCTATAGACCTTGGTCCACAGAGAAATATTATTTAAATTTGATTTTATTAGAAAATATTTTTATTGGATTTTTTTTTATTTACATTTCAAAAGTTATCCCCTTGCCCAGTTTCCCTCCCTCCTGGAAACCGCCTATCCCATTCCCCCTTTCCCTGCTTCTTTGAGAGTGTTCCTCCACCCACCCACCCACTCTTGCCTCCCTGCCCTTGAAGTCCCCTACACTAGGGCATCTATTTCATAGGACTAAGAACCTCTCCTCCCACTGATGCCTGACAAGGCCATTCTCTGCTACATATGCAGCTGGAGCCATGGGTCCCTCCATGAGTAATCCTTGGCTGGTGGCTTAGTCCCTGGGAACTCTGGATAATACGGTTGTTTGATATTATTGCTATTCCTATGCGGTTGCAAATCACTTCATCTCCATCAGTCCTTTCTCTAACTTTTATCTTTCGACTATGGTTATTGAAAATTTTGTTAGGTATATTAGTCTGGGATGGCATCTGTGGTCTCTTAGAGTATGCAGCATATCTATACAGGCCCTTCTGGCTTTTAGAGCCTCCTATAAGAGGACAGGTGCAATTTGAAGAAGCTGGTCTTCATATTTTACTTGGTTCCTTTCTGTTGAAGTTTCTAATATGCTTTCTTTATTATATGTGTTTAATATTTTGATTCTTTCTTTTCTGGTCCAATGTTTATTGTATTTTGTATGCTTCTTATCCCTTTATTGGAATCTCCTAATTTGGGTTAGAAAAAATTCTTTAATGATTATGTTTAAAATATTTTCTGGGCCATTGAGCTGGGATTCTTCTCCCTCCTATTATTACTGAATTCCTATATTCTTATATCTGGTATTTCATTGTCTGGCAGATTTCCTGTATGTTTTGTGTCAGTACTATTTCTTTAATTTAGCATTCTGTTAACCTATGTATCCATTTCTCCTATCATATCTTCAATGCCTGAGATTTTCCTCCACTTCTTATATCCTGCTGTTAAAACTTGTCTCAGTACTTCTTGTTTAAATTCCTAAATTTCGAAAGCGAGTCACACACTTGTGTGGAAAAGCCAGCAACAGTAGGGCTCCAGACACAGGGACTGAGGAACTGCCAGGAGATAAGAGCATGCTGGTTTCCACCTGTGGCAAGAGACCTCTGCCTGGGCCACCAGGGATCCATAACCAAACAGCACCAGGAGAAAGCGAGCCACCCAATTGTGTGGAAAAGCCAGCAATAGGAGGACTCCAGACACAGGGACTGAGGAACAGATGGGAGAGAGAAATGGTCTCCAACGAATGTTGACACCTGGGTTTGAAGGAAAGACAAGCCACAGTCAGAGAGAGAAAGACCAGCTAACACCAGAGATAACCAGATGGAAAAAGGCAAGGGCAAAACACAAGGAACAGAAACCAAAACTACTTGGCTTCATCAGATCCCATCTCTCCCACCACAGCCAGCTCTGGATACCCCAACACACCAAAAAAGGAAGACTCAGACTTAAAATTACATAACAAGAGGATGATAGAAGATTTTAAGAAGAAGATTTTAAGAAGGAAATAAACAACTCCCTTAAAAAAAAAAAAACAAGAGAACACAGGTAAACAACTGGAAAACCTTAAAGAGGACACACAAAAAAACCTTAAAGAATTACAAGAAAACACAATCAAACTGGCAGAATTACAGGAAAATACAATCAAACAAATGAACAAAACTATTCAGGAATTAAACACAGAAATAGAAACAATAAAGAAATCACAAAGCGAGACAACCCCAGAGTTAGAGATTATAGGAAAGAAATCAGGAGTCATAGATGCAAGTATCACCAACAGAATACAAGAGATGGAAGAGAAAATCGCAGGTGCAGAAGATACCATAGAAAACATGGACACAACAGTGAAAGAAAGCACAAAATCCAAAAAGCTCCTAACCCAAAACATCCAAGATATCCAGGATGCAATGAGAGGACAGAACCTGAGGATAATAGGTATAGAAGAGAGTCAAGATTCCCAACTTAAAGGACCAGTAAATATCTTCAACAAAATTATATAAAAAAACTTCCCTAACCTAAAGAAAGAGATGAACATAAATATACAAGAAGCCTACAAAATGCCAAATAGGCTGGACCAGAAAAGAAATTCCTCCCGTCACATTATAGTCAAAACAATAAATATGCAAAATAAGGAAAGAATATTAAAAGCAGTAAGGGAAAAGAGACAAGTAACATATAAAGGCAAACCTATCAAAATTATACCAGACTTCTCACCAGTGACTATGAAAGCTGGAAGATTCTGAGCAGATCTCATACAGACACTTAAGAGAAGACAAATGCCAGCCCAGGCTGCTCTACCCAGCAAAACTCTCAATAATCATAGATAGTGAAACCAAAATATTCTATGTCAAATCCAAATTTGCACAATGTGTTTCCACAAACCCAGCCCTACAAAGAATAATACATGGAAAAAGCCAACTCATGGAGGGAAACTACACTCAAGAAAAAGCAAGAAAGTAATCTTTCAACGAACTCAAAAGAAGAGAGCCACACAAACATATAATCAACATCAACATAACAGGAAATAACAATCACTATTCTTTAATATCTCTTAACATCGATGGTCTCAACTCCCCAATAAAAAGACATAGACTGACAGACTGGATCCATAAACAGGACCCAGCATTTTGCTGCATCCAGGAAACACACATCCATGTTAAAGACAAACACTACCTCAGAGTAAAGGGCTGGAAAACAATTTTCCAGGCAAATGGCCCCAAGAAACAGGCTGGAGTAGCCATTCTAATATCGGATAAAATTGACTTTCAACCAAAAGTCATCAAAAAAGATAAGGAAGGACATCTCATACTCATCAAAGGAAAAATCTACCCAGAAGAACTCTCATCTATGCCCCAAATGCAAGAGCTCCATTGTTCATAAAAGAATCTTTACTAAAGCTCAAAGCACACATTGCACCTCACACAATAATAGTGGGAGACTTCAACGCCCCACTATCAACAATGGACAGAACTTATAAACATAAACTAAACAGAGACACGGTGAAACTAACAAATGCTATGAACCAAATGGATTTAACAGATATCTATAGAATATTTCCTCCTACATCAAAAGAATATACCTTCTTCTCAGCACTTCATGGTACTGTCTCCAAAATTCATCATATAATTGGTCACAAAACAAACCTCAACAGATATAAGAAGATTGAAATAATCCCATGCCTCCTATCAGACCACTATGAATTAAGGCTGGTCTTCAATGGCAACAACAACAACAGAAAGCCCACATCCACATGGAAGGTGAACAATGCTCTACTCAATGATAACTTGGTCAAGGAAGAAATAAAGAAAGAAATAAAAGACTTCCTAGAATTTAATGAAAATGAAAGTACAACATATCCAAACCTATGGGACACAATGAAAGCAGTGTTAAGAGGAAAATTCATAGCTCTGAATGCCTCCAAAAAGAAACAGGAAAGAGCATATACTAACAGCTTAACAGCACACCTGAAATTTCTAGAACAAAAAGAAGCTAATACACCCAAGAGGAGTAGAAGGCAGGAAATAATGAAATGAAGGGCTGAAATCAACCAAGTGGAAACTAAAAGAACTACACAAAGAATCAAAAAAAAAAAAACAAAACAAAAACAAAAACAAACAAACAAACAAAAAAGCAGGAGCTGGTTTTTTGAGAAAATCAACAAGAAAGATAAATCCTAAGCCAGAATAACCAGAGGGCACAGAGACAGTATGCAAATTAATAAAATTAGTGATGAAAATGGAGATATAACAACAGATTCTGAGGAAATTAAAAAAATTGTCAGATCCTACTACAAAAGCCTATACGCAACAAAAATGGAAAATCTGGAGGAAATGGACAAGTTTCTAGACAGATACCAATTACCAAAGTTAAATCAGGGCCAGATAAACCATCTAAACAGTCCTATAACCCCTAAAGAAATAGAAACAGTCATTAAAAGTCTCCCAACCAAAAAAAGCCCAGGACCAGATGGATTCAGTGCAGAATTCTATCAGACCTTCAAAGAAGACCTAATACTAATGCTCTTCAATATATTCCACAAAATATCAACAGAAGGAACACTACCCAATTCATTCCATGAGGCCATAGTTACACTGATACCAAAACCCCACAAAGACCAAACAATAAAAGAAAACTTCAGACCAATTTCCCTTATGAATATCGATGCAAAAATACTCAATAAAATTCTTGAAAACCAAATCCAAGAACACATCACAGCAATTGTTTACAATGATCAAGTAGACTTCATCCCAGGGTTGTAGGGATAGTTCAATACCCGGAAATCCATCAATGTAATCCACTACATAAACAAACTCAAATAAAAAAACCATACGGTCATTTTGTTAGATGCTGAAAAAGCACCTGACAAGTTCAACATCCCATCATGATAAAAGTCTTGGAAAGATCAGGAATTCAAGGGGCATACCTAAACATAGTAAAAGCATTATACAGTAAACCTCTAGCCAACATCAACAAAATGGAGAAAAACTTGAAGCAATCCCACTAAAATCACGGACTAGGCAAGGCTGTCCACTCTCTCCCTATCTATTCAATATAGTACTTGAAGTTCTAGCTAAAGCAATCAGACAACAAAAAGAGGTCAAAGGGATACAAATTGGAAAGGAAGAAATCAAAATATCACTATTTACAGATGATATGATGATATAATTAAATGACCTGGAAAACTCCACCAGAGATCTGCTACAACTGATTAATAACTTCAGCAAAGTGGCTCGATACAAAATCAACTCAAGCAAATCAGTAGCCTTCCTATACTCAAAGGATAAACAGGCTGAGAAAGAAATTAGGGAAATGACACCCTTCACAATTTTCACAAACAATATAAAATATCTTGGTGTGACTCTAACCAAACAAGTGAAACATCTGTATGACAAGAACTACAATTTTCTGAAGAAAGAAATACAAGAAGACCTCAGAGGTTGGAAAGATCTCCCATGTTCATGGATTGGCTGGATTAATATATTTAAAATGGCCATCCTGCTGAAAGCAATCTACAAATTCAATGCAATTTCCATCAAAATCCCAACTCAATTGTTCATAGACTTAGAAAGAGAAATTCTCAAATTCATATGGAATAACAAAACACCCAGGATAGCAAAAACTATTCTCAACAATAAAAGGATTCTGGGGGAATCAGCCTACCTGACTTCAAGATATATTACAGAGCAGTTGTGATAAAAACTGCATGGTATTGGTACAGTGACAGGCAGGTAGATCAACAGAATAGAACTGAAGACCCAGAAATAAACCCACACACTTATGGTCACTTAATCTTTGGCAAAGGAGCTAAAACCCTCCAGTGGAAAAAAGACAGCATCTTCAACAAATGGTGCTGGTACAACTAGCAGTCTACATGTAGAAGATTGAGAATTGATCCATTCCTATCTCCCTGTACAAAGCTTAGGTAAGAGTGCATAAAGGACCTCCACAAAAAACCAGATACACTGAATTTAATAGAAGAGAAAGTGGGGAAAAGTCTTGAACACATGGGCACAAGGAAAAGTTCCTGAACAGAGCACCAATGGCTTGTGTTCTAAGATCAAGAATCGACAGATGGGACCTCATAAAATTATAACCTTCTGTAAGGCAAAGGACACTGTAAATAGAACAAAACGGCAACCTACAGGTTGGGAAAAGATCTTTTACCAATCCTACATCCGATAGAGGGATAATATCCAATATTTACAAAGAACTCAAGAAGCTAGACTCCAGAGATCCAAATAACCCTATCAAAAAATGGGGAAGAGAGCTAAAACAGAGAATTCTCAACTGAGGAAACTCAAATGGCTGAGAAGCACCTAAAGAAATGTTCAACATCCTTAGTCATCAGGGAAATGCAAATCAAAACAACCCTGAGGTTCCACCTCACACCATTCAGAATGGCTAAGATCAAAAACTCAGGTGACAGCAGATATTGGCTAGGATGTGAAGAAAGAGGAACACTCCTCCATTGCTGGTGAGAATGCAAGCTGATAGAACCTCTCTGCAAATCAGTTTGGTGGACCGTCAGAAAAATGAAAATAATACTACCTGAGGACCCAGCTATTCCACTCCTGGGCATATACCCAGAAGATGCTCCAGTATGTAATAAAGACACATATTCCACTATGTTCATAGCAGCCATATTTATAATATCCAGAAGCTGGAAACAACCCAGATGTCCCTCAACAGAGGAATGGATACAGAAAATGTGGTACATTTACACAATGGAAAACTACTCAGCTATTAAAAACAATGACTTCATGAAATTCGCAGACAAATGGATGGAACTTGAAAATATCATCCTGAGGGAGGTAACGCAGTCACAAAAGAATGAACATGGTATGTAATCACTGTTAAGTGGTTATTAGCACAAAATTTTGAAATACCTAAGAGTCACTTCACACCAACAGTAGGGCTGAATGTGAGGTCCCAGATGGAGGACTTGGAGAAGGGACTAAAGGAGCTGAGGGAGTTTGCATCCCCAGGGAAGCAGCAACAGTGGTAGCTGGCCTGACCTCCTGATAATCCTGGAGACTGATCCACCAACCAAAGAAAACACTTGGAGGGACCCATGGTGCTGACCACATATGCAGCAGAGGAGAGTCATGTTAGCCATCAGGGGAAGGAGAGGCCCTTGGGCCTGAGAGTGTTAGATCCCCCAGTAAAGCAGAAAGCCAAGGAGGGAAGAGGAGAGTGGGTGGTTGGGTAGGTGGGAGAATACCCCCATAGTGGCAGGGAAGTGGGGATGAAATGGGGAGGTTGCAAAGGGGAGATCTGGAAAGGGGGAAACATTTGAAATGTAAATAAAGTATGAAAAAATGAATGACTTCTAAAATTTAAAAAAAATAAATAATTTCCTATATTTCATTTCCAAAATTGCCTCAGTTTGAGATTTCCTTATTGCCTCTATTTTTGTCCATTTTTTATGTCTAGAATACTGTTATTTGTATGCTTCTACTCTTTCCTTTCTTTTTAATTACTTGATTTTAAGAGGTTTATAAATTTGCTCAAATTGTTATTTCCAGTATTTCTATAAGGGATTGATTCATATCCTCTTTTAGGACCTCTATTATCTTTTTATATTTGGTGTCATGGTCTTCTGGTGTTTCTACTATGTTAGAATATTCATGGCCTGCTGTGATGTAATAGGTGGGCTCTTGTGGGGAGAATTATTGATTGTGCTCTTACACTGGCATCTAGGCATCTGGGTTTACTGTGATTATAGTTCTATGTGCTGATTTCTGGATTTGTCTTTCTTGAATGAGTGTTCCTTTATTTTTGTTTCTTCGATAGATTTTGGAGTATGTGATATCTGTGTATTTCCTTTTTTACTGTCTTGCTCTCCTGGTGTGTTCAAAAGGAATGTCTGCTGGAATTGAGGACTGGGATGTAGGTGATCTGGGAGCGGAGGTCAGGAGGGGATGGTCTCAGGGATCCACAGGAGACTTGGGCTTGGAGGAAAGGAAACTGCAGCTAATTATCTGTTGTGGTGCTATGGATGAGACTGAATTCTATAAGTATCTCACATAAATTACACTGATAACGTAAAAATGGTACTGATATGTTCTAAAAATCTATTTATGATTCCCCAATAAGACCTTAGCTTAGTAATAATACCAGAATCCATAAACTCAGATGCTTTGTTATTGTTTATAAAATTTGCTTAAGATTTTTTAAGACCATCAATTATATCAGTGTTGAGACAAGCAAACATTACATATTCAAGCCAAAGGGCCCAAGTGAGGACTCCTCAATCCCACTTGGGAGGAAGAAGAAACAACCACAGGAGGGGGAAGGGAAGAAGGAACTTATGTAGGAAAGGGGACAGGGAGTTGAAGAAGGGAACATAATGTCACAATGTCAGGCAGACCAATAAATTCAGGTTGTGAGCAAAGAATCCTTCATCACGTGTTCTTTCACATGCTTGCTTTAACACAGCATCCTTTCACCTGTGTCTGCTTCAGTGAAATCTTCTTTCACTAGTCTGCCTTACACTTGTGTCCACTTCAGATAAATGTTCCTTCATGTATTTGCCCCAACAAAACATCTTCAAACACAACTTGAACCTTTAAGTTTCCTCTTCATTTTAATTTATTCCATCATATCATTGTAGTGTATCATAATTCTCATCTGCCATTATATGCTTTTCATTATCTTAAAACTAATATTATTTATATTCAAAAATTTCTTCAATTTTACTTATTTTAAAAATCATACTGAGAATTATTAAGTAAAGCCCATAATTGACATGATGATTTACATCTTTTTTTATTGTCCTATTAGTTTTGAGACTGTGTAATAGTCATTTATGTACTATTATACATGGCTTCACTGCTTTACAAAAACCCTTATTCAAACTTATCAACACCAAGCCCTCCATTCTCTAGCAACCTTCAATCTTTGTTGTTTTATTTTGAATTTTCAAAAATATCACATACCAAGAAGTAGTCGATTGTGTGATGCTACCGCAGAGGAATCCTGTGTGCCTGTGGCAGAAGCTGAGGCTGCAGCAAGGCATCTGTGCACACTTGCCTGTCCAATTCTTGTGCTCACTGGAATGGATGCTGACTACAAACCTCACAAACCAAGTTCAAGATCAACCCCAAGAACAGGTAGTGTGAGCACATTGAAGACATACGCATTCTAGTTCACTACCCTCTAGAGTTCCAGCAAGGACTGTGGGGTGGAGATGGCTTGGTTTTGAGCTACAGATAAGCCAACAATGACAAACTCTCCAAGAGAACATGTGGAAACCTCAGCTGCCCACTCAGGAGCTTTACAATGAAATCCTAAACAAGAATTTCACTGTGATTGTGACCACAAGGACCCTGGATCTCATTGAAGAGGCCTATGGATTCAACTTCTATATTCTCAAGACCCCTAAGGAGAACCTGAGCTCTAAGTTTGACATGGACCTGAAGCAAGGGATTTTGCAGAGGCTTGCTGCTAAAAGTTAGAAAGTTTATAAAACATGAGTGGACACTGAAATCACCACACAAAGCCACAGGAAACAATGTAAGATATACAATAAAATTTTGGAGCCTACTAAGTAAACTATCTCGAGGATTTTGTAATTCAAAACAAATGGGAAAATATGTTATTGGGAGCCTATATTCACGACTGAAACTAAAATGAAGAAAATAAAAACAAAATTCCTAACCTTAAAGAATCTTGTAAAATAATTATGTTAGACAATTTAAGGCTATCTAAATATTTCAACTACATATTGCTATTTGATACCACACACTATATAGTTAAAGTATATGCATGTGGCAATTTAACTATGTCTATATCTATATCCCTATTTATTGATGTTTGCCCATAAATTTAGGCATGTTCTATGTGACTGTCATGATCTGTCTTAGTTTGCTAATTATGATGACATCAGTTTTATCAATGTTTGTTTTTTTCTGTAGACAGCATAATGTCATCTATGTAAAACTTTTGGACTTTTTATTCTGTCTTTGTAATTTCAGAGGAAACAGGGCCATATTGCATTGTATTGAATTTAACTTCTATCACACAGGATAAAATTCAACTCAATTCTCATTTCAGATTAACTGCTCTCTTCTTCACAAAGGATTGAAATAACATATATATATATATATATATATATATATATATATATACATCTTTTTGTCTAAAACTAGGTCTCTATTAAGCATAGAGTAGCAACACTTTTGAATAAGAATGATAAAAGTAAATACTTACTAATGTTAAACAAATTTTTATATGAATTGCATCTAAACCTATCATTGACCGTTTGTTCAGTAATGCACACTTAAAGATAAGAATGTGTGAATTGTTGCTTTCTAGAATTCTATAATCCAATTAACTTTTCCTCACCCATTTCTTTTATATCTTTTGGTATCCGTGTTTGATAACAATCACTAATTTTACTTGCTCCAGGAAAATAAATAAGTCATCCTGTTGAACATTTAATGCACAATCATTCTACTAATTTCATTGTTTGAATAATCTATATTTTATTGTTAAATTTCAGCACTAAAACTATGATCTAGGTGCTAATCTATTTTAGTTCATATAAAATCAAGACAAAGTTAGGGTCAGTGTTCCAAATTGCAGTAACATTATCTTGGTGTCATTATTGAAACAAAAATTTCCAAATCCACCAATGAATTGATGTGGTCTCTAAGTTTCTATTGAAGGTTTTTCTTCACCCTGTATATTGCTTAAAGTCAAATATTTGCTTCTTGATTACTTATGAGTGGCATTGCTGATCATTAAACCCAGGAACTTTAAAAGCTCAGGAAAGCCAATAACATTGATATATACCCACATTCCCACGAATACATTTTCCTAGTAAAGAGTAAATATATCTGGAGTGCCATTCTAACTGTTGTACCACATGTTCTTTATAATCAGCCATGATTCCACTTTTTAGAATTAAAAGAAAATCTATTTTTATCTCCAGTATCATTTTATATAATGGAACAGAACTAATCAGTGGCATGCATTAAAAACAAATAAAACAATACAATACAATATCTTCAGTAATGATCACAGTTTTCTGTGCCCTCTCTAAGAAAGTTCGAAATAGCCAGGCTGTGGTGGTGCACACCTTTAATCCCAGCACTTGGGAGGCAGAGGCAAGAGGATTTCTGAGTTCGAGGCCAGCCTGGTCTACAGAGTGAGTTCCAAGACAGCCAGGGCTATACAGAGAAACCCTGTTTCGAAAACCAAAAAAAAAAGAAAGAAAGAAAGTTTGAGTTAAAACAGACTTAGGTAAAGAGAGAACTGAGGGATGGAATACTAAATTACAAGCTGTAAAAATAGAGAAAGGAAAAGGATTCTTCTTGTTAGAAAAGTGAAACTGAGGGCAGCTGGAACTAAGAGCTCTCTAGCTATGGGACATTTATCAGCTCTTTCTGCTTTGGGTCCAGCAATGCAGTACAGCAACACCTAAATTCAAAGGACTTATAAACAAGGCCTTGCTGCTACAGCGTAAGATAACACAATTGCCCCAAAATTTAGAATCTTCTTGTTTCTTTGGATGATGTTGATTTGAATGGTCTTGTTTTTTCTAATTGTGGGAAATAGAAAGGATAATTTTATTGTTTAGCATTACTAAAACAGGAAATTATTAAAGATTTTAAGTAAATTCAGAATGCCACTGCAGTTCAAAATTTTTGCTTTCTAATGTAAAGAGTTACAATGGTTTGGAATTGAAATGAAATATTTGAGCATGGCAAATTCTTTCAAATTTGAAAGAATTGATATTATAAATTGAAATTTGAAAGAATGTTTTTCTGTTGCCAAAAACATATTATCCTAAGAAAGATATATTTTTCTAGTCAAGGTAAGAACTCAGAATTGGGTTTGGGACGGAGGTGTTTTGCTTTTATCCAACACAAACAGAAAAGTAAACTCATGAGAGCTAATATGAAGTAAAATGTCGTGCTTCTCTGAACAGCCAGCTTGCCTCTTTGAAATGTATGGCTGTCACAGGAGAAGTAAATGCAGCTAACATAAAGTAGGGTGTCACACAACTCTGAACAGCCAGCCCGTCTCATTGGAAAGTCGGGCTCCCATGGGAGAATTGATAACAACTCAGCCTACTGGAAAATATAGAACCCAGTCCAAAACCTCTGAGCAAGTACAATATGCTTGAGGTATGCTTGGGCAATAAAATGGAAAGGAGTTTAAATAAAGTTGAACATGTAGGGAATAATGTTAAATTAAAAGAAAAAAATTGGAAGGTTAGATATATCCATATAAAAAGTAATTTCCAAAGAAAGAAAAAGAAAATAACAATTAATACAAATATTTTCAAGGGTATGTAGATACTAAATAAACACATTCCTTTGATCCCAATACTTGGGAGACAAAGACAGAGATAGGTTATGTTCCACGTCAGTTCGAGGCCAGTCTGATTGACAGAGCAAGTGCAAGAAGGCCTGGGCTTCACAGAGATTCCCTGTCTCAATAAATGATAATAAATAAATACATATTATATATCACTGTAGAGGAGGAGGATATACAATCCTGTTTTTATTTATCAAAATGAAAATTGTTACATAGTCAATGGTACTGATGATATTGTACCTCCCCTTTGAGAGAGGTCAAAATGAAGCAAATAGGGATAGAAAAGGAGCTGCTAGATTGGATCATTCTATACTTATGATGACTTCAAATTTCTGGTCAAAAGATACGTTGTGTTGGAAGAGATGCTTTGTGTTTGTGTCAACAGGAAAGAATAAAATGGATTCCATGAAATAAATATAATAAGAATCAGATTTCATCGAAGGAAGCCTCCTGAATATCTTGGATACAGTTAGGAATAAAAAAGAAATCAAAAGTACTAAATGGGAAATGTATAATGTTTACCATCTATTGAAATATCTCTGAAGCTGACTAGGACATACATATAAATATTTCCAGCTAGACCATAGCTTACTTGACCAGTAAATGTTGTTGCCTACAGAATTCTCATGGCTTATTATTACAAATCATCTTTCAGCTGTAATAAATGGAGAATTGTTTTACAGTTTGGTTATATAATCAAATTAGCTTCAACAGAAAGTCAGCTTTCTTCTTCACCAGTTCAGATGGAGAACAGAAAATCATCTTTTGTTAAACTATGCACCTTAAACAATTCATACATTGTTGGTACAGAATTATGTATTACCTCTGTAAACTTTATGATCACAGAGAAAAAAATACAATAGGACCAGATGACCTCAGTTTCTCCAGCTTTATAGACTGATCCAGTCAGGGCTTCACTTAAGCCTGAACTTCAGCAGTATACAAATACTGGACAACAATGATGTCAGCCAGCTTTCATTTTAGTTCAACAATTTCCCAGTTTCCTTTTATCCCCCCAAAATAAATTCTTTGCCCCCAATTCAGCAGGAATCAATCTTTAGAATATACTTGTCCTAATCTCTTAAATTGGGGTAGATGATTTTGGTCATTGTAAGAGCTACAGGTATGTTGTCATTTTAGAGGATGATTATAAATAATCATGGTTTTAGATGAGAAAGAAACACAATTCAGAGCTTAGACTCAGGGATTTCTACTTTTCCCTTTGTTTCCTCTATCCTTTCTTTCTTAGATAAAGGAAAGAGCATTGAGAAAAAAGATGGAGGAATATAGATGTATCATAGAAATAACAAAATAAAGGGTAGACTATTGAATCTACTCTTCAACATAGATAAGGTTATTTTTTATTATTGTTTACATTTATATGGATTATTGTATGTCGATACACATTTAAGGTTTTTACTAGTAAAAATCTTTGTACATTGATACAAAATTTAAGGTTATTTTTGTTACAATATTATTTTCAGCCTTTTTAAAACTTCTATTTCAATATGCTTAGAATATTAAAGAAACACAAGTTGATAGTCAGAAAATCAAACTCATAGTTATGTTAGATACTAGTTTAGATTATCATGTAAATATGCATACTAGGTTAAACATAATAAATAGCTAGAGCATGTTTTTATTAATTTACGATTTTATTTTTTACATTGAGACATGTCAACTCCTGGTAACCCTCATTCAACTTGGAAGATGATGAGCATTAAAGGACCTCTGTTTGGAGATGGCCTCAATTGTAATAAGTTAGCTAAGGGGCAAAGAAAATGCTCTAACTTTATCTCTAGATTGAATTCTGTCCAGAAAGGACAAACTGACAAAGGCAGTCAACTACCAATCTCTGTGAAGACAGAGTTAAAAAGTCCTGAATAATTTCTACTTCATAAATATTCTGGGCCAGATGGCTGAAGATGACATACCAGTGTTTTAAAATACTGTGTAGCTGTAAAAGCAGCCAACTGTTTATCATTTCTATAATTTTGAAAGAGCTTACCTGTACTTCCTGCATACTCAGATAAAATCATTTTCCTTCTCGAGTCTCTGATGGGGTGAAGACTAGAAAATCAAAGGCTGAATATAAGCTTAAGCTGTGAAGGCTCTAAAAATTAAATGTTTTACAGTCTTAAGAGATATTTTATAATGAATAAATAAAGGTTAGAGGGCCAAAAACATGCTTTGTGAAGATTAGAGTAAATTATCACCAGGTGTGTTTTGGTTGCTAATGAAAATTAAATACAAATTCTGTACTCATCAAGATATGACAGATAATAGAGTTCTCTCTCCAAAGATTGCCAACTACAGTTCTTGTCATTTTTCTTATTGTAAGAAAAAGAGCCTTTATTGGACTAAAAAGGGAAGATGTTGGGGTATGCTGCATCAAATTGTGTCTCTGATTTTCCTCACCTACCTAAGGCATTCTCTGATTGGCTTTAATGAAAATTTGATGGCCAATTATTTGGGCAAGAAGTTGAAGGTTGGACTTCCTGGGAGTAAGAAAGAATACCTGGGAAGAAAAAGGAGAAGAGCCTTTTAACAGGAGTCATGGGAATAGACCAAGACTGATGTGATCACAGGCCTGGAAGGTATAGCTAGCCAGCCATGTGGCTGCATAAGGCTAGGTGGTCAGGTTAACTAAGATGAACTATTTGAGTTTCTGTCCAGCTAAGGCCTAAGGCTTTGAAATATTAAGAGGTCTTTGTGTGATTCTTTGTGGAATAAAACCTGCTTAAGGGATAATTGCTGCCATATTAATTTCCAGCATTTAGTATATACAGGGAATAATAATCTTTTATCTATACATAAAATTTTAGGGCAGACCTCTATGAAATAGTTCTTATATTTATTATTATGACAAAACTATTATTTTCTTACTCCTTTCATTTGGAAAAATGTAGTTATATATTACAAACTAAAGTAAAAGTTTAGTTGATTTCTCTTCAACTATGTTATAAGATAAATAAATCTCATTTAACATTTTAGTAGAACAGGAAAAAAATTCAAGTCAAATTATATATTCCATGCAAAGTAAGAAGCATATCATGTAATTTCCATTTTCTCATTTTAAATTGACCATTAATTTCACATATTTTATATAGGCACACACAATTGATAACACAGAGAATCTAATGGACCTCAAGACAGGAATTTAAATATAAGCTACTTCTTAATTCATCCTGCCTTTAAATTTGTGAATAAATTGAAACCAACCCAAGTTGATATTAATTTAGTAAGCTCATGGCAGTAGGAAAAAAAAGAGACTGCATTTGTTTTTGACTAAGATAAATTTTAAAGTTAAGTTTTTCCTCTCTGCTTAGGTTTGTTGTTACCCTAAAGGCATTAATCTATTGAAAGGGATAAGATATCATCTTTCAGAGGAAACATGTCATAAATATTGTGATAAAGTATTTGTAATCCTCAAAAACAGATGGCTGTTTCATAAAGATTGTCAGCCGAGGAGGTTTTGCTGACAGCATCATATTAAACAACTGCAATCGGGTTCCACATTATACAATCAGAATCTTTCTTCCATTAATCAATCACAGCTGGGTGATTATTCTGACAGCTGGATCTTGTAAGACCTAGTTCTCACCCTTTGCACTGTTCTTGAGTAATAAAACATAAATCGATTAAAGCGTGCTTTTGGCAGTTGTAATAGTGAATTAACATGCAAAGGGGAGAAACATAAAGAGTGATGCAAACTTCTTCATATGGAAATGGCAGAACTGCTAAGGATCTTTCATAGAGAAGCTTTCTGCAAACTGGTGTGTCAGGAACGAATTGCCTACACTAATAAAGATAATGCAATAAGGAGATATTCATTCCTCCTGGTGTCTTCAATTTGGCAAGTGTTATGCCATTACCTAATTCATTCTTTGGTATAGTTTACTTTTCTAACATTTGGATAATGTATGGGAAGGAAGGTTTCAACTTTTCACAGTCAAAGAAAGATAGGGGTTTCCAAGGGGGAAAACCAGGAAAGGGGATAACATTTGAAATGTAAATAAAGAAAATATCCAATTTAAAAAAAAAAAAATATAGACTTTACATGTCATGGTTATAATTGATAATATTAGCAGTACATTTATGATATAATCAATATTATTGTAATCTGAAATAAAAACAGGTATGCGTATAAAATAATTTATCATATGATCAATACCTTAAAATTGTCTTAAGAGAGTGTGGAAGGGCTTATTCTGTGGGAGAAACTCATAGATTATGCTATATCAGAAATGTTACAATTTTACATTGAAGCTGAATACACACTTTACATAATTACTTTTTGCAGTGCTGGGAGCTGGACCCATGGCAGCCTGCATTCTAGGCAGGCGTTTTATTACTGAGCTACATCCTCAGCCCTTGTAGCACTCTAGAAGTATCTGAGGACTCACCTCAACTACCTATGTCAGGAGAAAATACTAGTTAAAATTGCAGACTTTGGGGATTGGGGAGGTAGCTCGACTGGCAAACGGTTGCCTTATATCTTTGGCTCCCAAAACCCACATTAAAAAATAAGCCAGACACTGTGGCACACTTGTAACCCAGTGCTATGGCAGTGGGGACAGAGAGATCCTGGGGTTTAATGGTCATCCAGCCTCATAAAGTTGGCAAGTTTCAGGCTAGGTAGAGAGCTTGTCTCCGAGGAACTGAGGAATGACACCTTAGGTTGTCCTTTGACCTGCACATGCACACGAACCTACATAAACATGTACACATGAACATACATATGCAGGCAGTGTAAGCATGTGTATGTGATACAGACCAAGTGTAGGATTCTAGAACATTGCCACACACAGTGGATTTTTGACATTTTTAACTTGCTAACAGTACAGAGAACATTAAACATGTTTTCCCTCAATGATTTGCTCTTTCACAAACAAAACACTTGAAATTCAGTTTTTATAGGAAATCTTATTCAGGAAGCAGCAATGAAGAAAAATATTCAGGCTTGAAAATGGTGAATGCCTCTCTGTTAGTCAACAGGAATCAGCATAGAATGAATCAAAAGTCAGTTTTTCATCAAGTTGAAAAATAGTATGCTGTTTGGAGGCAATTGTTTTAAATTAACATGTAATATTTTAAAACCAATTACTTGGTAATTATAACTACCTAGGGAAGAAAGTTTAGCTTGAGCTGTATAGTTTCTCTTTGTTGAATGAGAATGAAGTGAACCCAGGCACCTCACAAGCCTCAGCTTCCAGGTTCTTAAACTGTGGGTCATGACCCTGTTCTAGTTTGCTTTCTGTTGCTATAATAATACACTGAACAGAACCAACTTAGGGAGGAAAGGTTAGTTGTAATTGAGGGAAACTGAGGCAGAGGCCTGGAGGCAGAAACAAAAGCAGAATGCTATTTACTAACTTGTTCCTTCCAGCTTGCTTAGTTATCTTGTACATCCTTGGCCCATCTACCTACTGATCAGACTGCCTACAGAGAGCTGAATGTTTCTATGTCAAAAGGCAGCAATCAAGAAAACTCCCCATACAGGCCTTTCACTTATTTGCTTAGAATTTCCCCAAGTTATTTTATAATATTTGTGGCTATTGTGAAGGGGGTTGTTTCCTTAATTTCTTTCTCAGCCTGTTTATCATTTCTATACATGAAGGCTACTGACTTATTTGAGTTAATTTTCTGTGTGGCCACTTTACTGAAGTTGTTTATCAGCTGTTTATTAGTTAGTTTATCTCCTTTGGTAGGATGGCCATTTTTGCTATGTTAGTTCTGCCAATCCATGAGTATGGGAGTTCTCTCCATTTTCTGAGATCTCTGATTTCTTCCTTGAGAGACTTTAAGTTATTGTTATACGATCTTTCACTTGTTTATTTCACTTATCATTTGTATAAAGGAAAGCTATTGATTTATTCGAGTTAATTTTATATCCCGCCACTTCACTAACGTTGTTTATCAGCTGGACAAGTTCTCTGCTAGAACTTTTGGAGTTGGTTATATATACTATCATATCATCTTCAAATAGTGATACCTTTCTTTCTTCTTTGCTAATTTGTATCCCCTTGATCTCCTTTTGTTGTCTTATTGTTCTATCTAGCATTTCAAGTACTTTATTGAATAGATATGGGGAGAGTGGTCATCCATCCTTGTCTTGTCCCCGATTTTAGTGAGATTGCTTCAAGTATCTCTCCATTTAATTTGATATTGGCTGTTGGTTTTCAGTAAATTGCTTTTATTATGTTTAAGTATGGGCCTTGAATTCTGGATCTCTCCAATACTTTTAACATGAAGCGGTATTTTATTTTGTCAAATCCTTTTTCTGCATCTAAGGAGATGATCATGTGATGTTCTTTCTTTGAGTTGTTTATACAATGGATTACATTAATGGATTTTCGTATATTGAAACAACCTTGCATTCCTGGGATGAAGTCTACTTGATCGTGGTGAATGATGGTTTTGATGTGTTCTTGGATTCAGTTTGCAAGAATTTTATTGAGTATATATGCATAGCTATTCATAAGCGAGATTGGTCTGAAATTCTCTTTTTTGGTTGGGTCCTTGTGTGGTTAGGTATCAGAGTAATTGTGGCTTAAAAGAAAGAGATACTGTCCCTTCTGTTTCTGTTTTATGGAATAATTTGAGGAATATTGGTATCAGGTCTTCTTTGAAGGTCTGGTAGAATTCTGCACTAAGACCATGTGGCCCTCGACTTTTTTTGGTTGGGAGTTTTTAAATTATTTCTTCTATTTCCTTGTGCGATATGGGCCTATTTAGATAGTTTACTTGCTCTTGATTTAACTTTGATATGTGGTATCTGTTTAGAAAACCATCTATTTCATCTAGATTTTACAGTTTTGTTGAGTATAGGCTTTTATAGTAGGATCTGGTGATTTTTTGAATTATCTCTATTTCTGTGTTATGTCTTCCTTATCAATTCTGACTTTGTAAGTTTGGATACTGATTCTGGGCCCTTTGGTTAGTTTGTCTAAGGGTTTATCTGTATTGTTGATTCTCTCAATGAACAGGCTTTTGGTTTTTTTGATTCTTTGTATTGTTTTCTTTGTTTCTATTTGGTTGATTTCAGCCCTGAATTTGACTATGTCCTGCCATCTACTCCTCTTGCATGAGTTTGCTACTTTTTGTTCTAGAGCTCTCAGATGTGCTGTTAATTTGTTAGTGTAAGATCTCTCCAGTTTCTTTAACAGGGAACTTACTACTATGCATTTTTCTCCTAGCACTGCTTTCATTGTGTCCCATAAGTTTGGGTATGATGTGTTAACATTTTCATTAAATTCCAGGAAGTCCTTAATTTTTTTCTTTATTTCCTCCCTGACCAAGTTACAATTAAGTAGAGAGTTTTTCATTTTCCATGTGTTAACATCAAGTCTCTCAGGAAAGAAACCAAAGAAGATCTCAGAAAATGCAGAGAACACCCATGCTCAAGGATTGGCAGAATTAATATAGTAAAAATGGCCATCCTACCAAAGGCAATCTACAGATTCAATGCAATCTCAATCAAAATCCCAACACAATTCTTCAAAGACATGGAAAGAGCAATTCTTAAATTCATCTGGGAAGGCAAAAAACCCAAAATAGCAAAAACAATTCTTAACAATAAAAGAAAGACTGGGAGAATCACCATCCCTGACCTCAAGTTTTACTACAGAGCCATAGAAATAAAAACTGCATGGCATTGGTACAAAGACAGACATGTTGATCAATGGAATAGAATTGAAGACCCAGGAATAAAACCACACACTTATGGACAAAGATGTCAAAAATATACAATGGAAAAAAGAAAGAATCTTCAATAAATGGTGCTGGCTTTCTGTATGTAGAAAAATGAAAATAGACCCATATTTGTCACCTTGCACAAAGCTCAAGTGGCAGTGGTCAAGAGTCTCAACATAAAACTAGATACACTGAATCTAATATTAGAGAAAGTGGGAAAGAGCCTTGACCTCATTGGCACAGGACGAAATTTCCTAAACTGAACTCCAGTAGCTCATGTTCTAAGATCAAGAATTGATAAATGGGACCTTATAAAACTGAAAAGCTTCTGTAAAGCAAAGGACATAGTAAGACAAATCAGCAACCTACAAATTTGAAAAAAATTCACTAACACAACATCCAATAGAGGACTAATATCCAAAATATATAAAAAACTCAAGAAGCTAACTATCATTTGGTTCATAACATCTGTTAGTTTCACTGTGTCTCTGTTTAGTTTGTGTTTCCAAGATCTGTCCATTGATGATAGTATGGTGTTGAAGTTTCCCACTATTATTTTGTGAGGTGCAATGTGTGATTTGAGCTTTAGTAAGGTTTCTTTTATGAATGTGGGAGCCCTTGCATTCAGGGCATAGATGTTCAGAACTGAGAGTTCTTGGTAGATTTTTCCTTTGATGAGTATGAACTGTCCTTCCTTATATTTTTTGATGACTTTTGGTTGAAAGTCAATTTTATCCAATATTAGAATGGCTACTCCACCCTGTATCTTGGGGCCATTTGCCTGGAAAATTGTTTTCCAGCCCTTTACTCTGAGGCAGTGTTTGTCTTTCATATGGAGGTGTGTTTCCTGGATGCAGGAAAATGTTGGGGCCTGTTTATGAATCCAGTCCATCAGTCTATGTCTTTTTTATTGGGGAATTGAGTCCATTGATGTTAAAAGATATGAAAGAATAATGATTGTTGCTTCCTATGATTTTTATGTTATTTTTATGTTTGTGTGGCTATATTCTTTCAAGTTTGTTGAAAGATTACTTTCTTGTTTTTTCTAGGGTGTAATTTCGCTTCTTTTGTTGGCATTTTCTATCTATTATCCTTTGTAGGGCTGGGTTTGTGGAAACATATTTGTTTTTTTTTCATAGAATCTCTTGGTTTCACCATCTATGGTAATTGAGAGCTTTGCTGGGTATAGCATCCTGGGCATATACCCAGAAGATACTCCAACATGTAATAAAGAAACATGCTCCACTATGTTCATAGCAGCCATATTTATAATAGCCAGAAACAAGAAACAACCCAGATGTCCCTCAACAGAGGAATGGATACAGAAAATGTGGTATATTTACACAATGGAATACTACACAGCTATTAAAAACAATGACTTCATGAAATTCGCTGGCAAATGGATGGAACTTGAAAATATCATCCTGAGCGAGGTAACGCAGTCACAAAAGAATGAACATGATATGTATTCATTGATAAGTGGTTATTAGCCCAGAAGTTTGGAATACCCAAGAGTCACTTCACAGTAACTATAAGGCTGAGTGTGAGGTCCCAGATGGAGGAGTTGGAGAAGAGACTGAAGGAGCTGAAGGAGTTTGTAGCCCCATGGAGGGAGCAACAGTGTCAACTGGCATCACCCCTCGATGCTCCGGGAGACTGGATCACCAACCAAAGAATACGCATGGAGGGACCAATGGTGCTTGTCACATATGTGGCATAGGAGGGTCTTGTTAGCCATCAGGGGGAGGAAAGGCCCTTGGGACAGAGGGTGTTAGATGCCCCAATATAGGAGAATGCCAAAGAAGAAAGATGAAAGTGGGTGGGTAGATGGGTGGGGGAATACCCCCATAGAGGCAGGAGGAGGGGGGAAGGAATAGGGATGTTCCAAAGGGGAAATCTGGAAGGGGGAAAATATTTGAAATATAAATAATGTATGAAAAAATTAAATTAAAAAAAAAAAAGAAGCTAGCCACCAAAAACCAAACAACCCAATCAAAAAATGGAGTATAGAACTAAACCGAAAATTCACCAGAGTGGAATCTTAAATGACTGAAAAGCACCTAAAGAAATGTTAAACATCGTAGTGAGAAGAGTAATGCAAATCAAAACGACCCTGAGATTCTACTTTACAAATCAGAATGGCTAAGATCAAAACCTCAGGTGACAACACATGTTGGTGAAGATGTGGAGAAAGAGGAACACTCCTGTATGGCTGTTGGTATTGAAAACTGTGGTACAACAATCTGGAAATCAATCTGGATGTTCCTCAGAAAATTGGAATTAAATATACCTGAAGACCCAGCAATATCATTCTTGGGAATATACCCAAAAGAAGCCCCCCTATGCCACAGGGGCAAGTGTTCCACTACATTCATAGCAGCCTTATTTTTGATAGCCAGAAGCTGGAAACAGCCAATATGTCCCATGACTGAAGAATGGATACAGAATATGTGGTTTATTTACACAATGGAATACTACTCAGCTATTAAGAACGTGGACATCCTGAGTTTTCCAGGCAAATGGATGAAACTAGAAAATATCATCCTGAGTGAGGTAACTCAGACCCAAAAGGACATGCATGGTATGTACTCACTAATAAGTAGATATTAGAAAAAAAAAAAAAGCCAAATACTCAAGATACATTCCACAGAACTCAAAAATGTCAACAAGCTGAAAGGCTCAAGTAAGGATGCCTCAGTCCCACTTGGGAAGGAGAAGAAAGCAATCACCAGTGGGGAAGGCCAGGGACCTAGGAGTGAAAGTGGACTGGAGTGACGTGGAGGACAAGAGGAAAACCTGATCTGGTATAGGGTGAGGGAAATGGAATGAAACCCTGAGGGCCTGCGGAAAGAATTCAAACAGTCAACCTTGGGATTGAGGAGGGTGGGGGGACCCTTCAGAATGCACCATAGACCTGGGAGGTGAGAGACTCCCAGTAATCGAAGTCCCTAGACAAAATGCCCTACAGTTGGGAGAGTGAGATTATAGAGCCCAACTCTAGAAGAAATTCAGGGCATCAATTGAGACCTGGGGTTTCCATCCCACAGTCAAAACTCTGACCCACAATTGTTCTTCTCTGAAAGAACTGCAAGGATGAAAATGGAGAGAAGCCTGAGGAAAAGAAGGTCCAGCGACAGGCACAAAGTGGGATCCAGCTCAAGGGAAGGTCCCAAGGCCTCACACTATTACTGAAGCTATGGATCACTCACAAAAATGGAACTATCATGACTGCCCTCCGAAAGACTCAACAAACAGCTGAAAGAATCAGATCAAGATATTTGTACCCAACCACTGGAAAGAAGCTGCTGTTCCTGCTGGTTGAATTAGGGAAAAGCTAAAAGAAGCTAAGCAGGAGGTTGATCCTGTAGGAGGACCAGCAGTCTTAATTAATGTGGACCCCCAAGATATGTCAAACACTGGACCACCAACCAGGCAGCATAGGCCAGCTGATATGAGGCCTGAAACACATATACAGCAGAGGACTGTCAAGTCTGGGTTCAGTCAGAGAAGATGCATGTAACCCACAAGATACTGGAGGCCCCAGGGAGTTTAGAGGTCTGTTTTGGGCGTGGGTTGGGGGTGGGGTCATACTTGTTGAGGCAGGGAGTGGGGAGGATGTATGGGATGTAGAACAGTTGGAAGGTGGACAGGGAGGATAAAATCTGGAGTGTGAAAAAATAAATAAGAAAATGCCAATCTGATAGGAGCAATTTCTCAGCTGAGGTTTCTCCTTCCTATGTATGTCAAGTTGACAATGAAGATTAGTTATCCCAGACCCCACATGGAGTCATGCAACTGCCTATGGAAACACAAAATAACTGGCAACAGGTAGCTTCTGAATTAGGAACAAGCAAAAGTTAATTTAAATGAAGCAGGTCAGTGTGCTTTAATCCCAGCATTTGGCATGTAGAACCAGGTGGATCTCTGTGTTAGAGACAAGCCTGGTCTACACAGAGTCAGTTCCAGAACACAGAGAAACTCTGTGTGGAAAAACTAACCAACCAACCCACTACCATTCACCCACAATCAAGAAGGTCATGAATTGGAGGTATCTCTAGCAGTGCTGTCTACGATACACATGGACTTCGCAGCAGCCTCACTCTGTATACATAGCACATGCACATTGCAGAGTGTGTGGCATCATACCAGGTGGTGCCAGGGAGCACTGCCTGTAACCACCTGGCTCAGAAACAAGACTGTTGTATTTGTTATGAATTGCTGGGCTTTTACTGCAAGTGAAGTTTTCCACTCCTACAAAAACATAATGGTTTAATTATGGGAAACACATTCTTGTTGTCATTCCTCAGCACATAAGCAGTAAATTAGTATATCTTTTTATTAGATAATAATAAATAAGGAGAATAATAAATAAATATATATTTTGTTCTTGCACCTCCAACATACCATCTATCTAAAATTATTGGGTTATCTGTTATATATGTATCCTTAGTTCTGAGAAGATAAGACAAAGTTATTCTTTCACATCAAATTTGATAAGTATCGAAGGATAAATTCTCAGAATGTCTGGAACCAGCAGACAATATATTAAGTTTCTTCCAATACATTAATTATTATATAAAATGTTGGTGGTTAATTTTTAGCTTTTTACCTTTTCCTCCCTTCCAGTGCAGTAAAATTAATGTCAACAAAGAGTTTGTTTTACACTCACTATTTCTCTTCTTAAGTTATTATAATAATTAATTTATTATAAAGTACATATACAGTAAATATATGTTTAAGATAATTTACTAAAGTTTAGTCACAATATATTTTGTGCGTGCTAGATTCATTTTATTAGCATTTATCATTTACTTATCATGTATACATGTTGTGATTATAAACCATGAGGTGAAGTGGACTTATAAAAGAAATATGGGGAGGATACTATGTCTATAACAGATATCAAACTCTTTAAAATGGTAGGCAGACCTCTAAAAAATGAGCAAAAGAATATATTATAGAAAGTAATTTTGAATTGTAGATTTTCTTGTAAAGTCTAATTTTATACAAGAAAATTTCAAACATAAGATGAAGGTATCACAAAGAAAAATTATAGATTTAATATACATGTATCATGTACACATGTATGTAAAAAATGCATGAGTTCCAATGTTTACACTAGGTATATTCCTCCATATCATGCTACCTTAGGTATTGCGAAAGAGTCTCTCATGAACCATATGTGCACTGAGTTGATCTGTTTTGGTTAGACCAAGAAAATCCACTCTGCCTCTCAATTGTAGGGAATAAAATATGGTAACCAGGCCTTCCCAGATTTTAAGTGAGTTTTGGGACTCTGATCTTCAGTCAACATGGTTTATAAACAATGAATTGTACTAGAAATACCATCTCTCCAGTAGAGGAAAATGGCTTTGCAAATCCACATACATTTCATTGAAAGAAAATTCTGAGACTCGAAGGCTAGATTTGTGTTAGATTTATTTATCTAAAAATACCTCTAAATTTCAATCATCCCTCATTAGTTTATTCATTTTAAGCACACCTAAAGTAAAAACTAGGTAAAATGAAAAGTTGAGACATGTTGTTTCTCAGGTCAAAAGTAAAAAGAACCATAAAATTAGTTGTCCTTCTTACAAATTTTGAAAATATTGTGTAAGTATGAATATTAAAATAGAAAACAATCATACAAAATGGTTAAGTTGAAAAATAAATTAATCATAAATAAATGAATGAAGCTAAAAAGATGCTTTCAGTGTATTGAGTCATTATACCACAATATGAAAATGCATCTTCATCTCTTTGTAAAGCAGTCTATACTTTCAGTAGAGGCCATACTTGCATTGAATGTAACTTCAATTATCTTAAACAAATGTAGTTGGACAACAAACACAAAATTCTAATTAAGGGTATGATGAGCTATATACCAGATAAAAGGAAAGGTATAAATTTGAGCTACTACTATCCTTGAGTAGCTCATAGATAAAATAATGAAATAAATTTAAATAAAAATCATTTATCTATTACAAACTTTAATTTACTGATTTATTCAAAACATATCATTTTCTTCCTTACAAATTAGCCCTATGGTCTACATTATAATTTGTGAAACATGTCATATTATGTAAGTTTCTGACCCCTCAATGATAGATATAATTAGTATATTCGTTGCTCACCTCTTCAGTACAGGCATGTCATTAATTTAGACATCAACTCTCCCTTCGTTTCCTTTCTTAGATATGCTCATTTATGTCTTGTGTCTATGCTCCATAATTTCTTAAAGTTGAGACTCCTATTTCAAATCCTTCAAAACATTTCAGAAAACAGAAATTGTGTAGCCAATCCATTTTATTAAGAGAATCTACTTCATTTGAGGAACTGAGAGGTAAGAATAAGGCTTGTTTACAATAAAATCTGAGAAGTAATCACCACTCCATGCTCATTACTAAGCCACCATATCCAGGAAATCCAAGGACTGCTCCTAGGCAGCATGGTACACAATAGCTTCACTAAACCTGCAGTCTATTACAGTTACAAATACTGTGTAAAGACACAGTAACTCCAAGCACACTCACATATAAACACATGTACATATACCCAAGTCCCCTAGACTAAAGAAAAGTTGAGGTTTAACTGATCAGATGAGTAAAAGACAGTGCCAATGAAAAGAATAGTGTGCCAATGACTCCAGAAAAGGCAATTCAGAAGTATATTATGAATAAACAAATATTTAATATAATTATATCATTGTAATATGACTCTCAAAACTGAGAAAGAAGGAAACTAATAAGGTACCAATTTCCCATTAACCTTATTTTTAATATTCTTTTATAACAATTTTTTATTGAAAATACTTCTTTTCCTCAAATGATATATCCTGATTATGGTTGCCTTTCCTACATACCTCCCAGTTGCTTCCCACCTTATTTTCCATTTGGAAATATTCCTGTACTGCCATAAATCAGAAGACAAGCATACTACTATGAAATAATAGTAAGATAAAATATAATAAGATAAAATAAAAAGCAAAAGTAAGACATCAGAATTAAACAAAACAAAGAAGAAAAAGGAAAAGTACACAAGAAAATAGAACAAGAAACAGATACCCGCTCATTCGTACACTCACGAATCTCGTAAAGTATATCATCATTAATGTGAGGTTCAATGTGTGATCTAAGTTTTAGATATGTTTCTTTTACTAATGTAGATGCCTTTGTATTTTGTGCAAAGATGTTCAGAATTGAGAAGTCATCTTGATAGATTTCTTCTTTGATGTGTATGAAGTGTTCTTTCCCATCTCTTTTGATTATTTTGACCATTGATATATTATTTGGTTATTTGGATGTAGATATATATTTTGGTTGTACTCCAGCTTGTTCCTTTGGTCCATCTGCTTAGAAAACCTTTTTTATACCTTTAATTTGAAATTGGTGGTCTTTGTTACTGGGGTGTGTTTAAACTTTGAACCCAAAATTTGTGCTGTCTACAAAAAAATACACGGACAAAGATGAAGTAGAGACTGAGGGAAGAACCAACAAAAAACTGTCTCAATTTGAGACCCATCCTACGGGCAAGTGTCAATCCCTGACAGGAGCCTAGCATTACTAACCTCTGAGAGACTCTAACCTACAGCTGATTGAAACAGATGCAGCGACCCATATCCAAATATTGGACTGAGTTCACGGAGTCTTATGAAATAACTGGAAGAAGGGTCAAGGGCCCCAGAGGGAATAGGAACACTCCCAGTGAACTCCCAACAGAGTCAACTAAGTTGGAGCCTTGGGGACTCTCAGAGACTGAACTATATACCAAGGAGCATACAAAGGATGGACCTACGCCATTGCACAGATGTAGTAGATGTGCAGCTCGGTCTTCCAGTGTGTCCCCCAATGACTGGAACAGGGGCTGTCCCTAAAGCTGTTGCCTGTCTGTTGAGCCCATTCTCATAACTGGGTGGATGTGCCTAGCTCTGCAGAGATTTTTGCTTCAGGGGGCCTTCCACCCTCTCAGAGAATAAAGGGAGAGAGTATGGGGAAGGGACCATGTAAAGGAGGGACTGGGAGGAGGCATGCAGTGGTTGGGGATGTAAAGTTAATAAATAAAGTAATGAAAAAAATATAAAGGAATTCATTTTCTACTGGTCATCTACTGCTTAACATTCATGCTACCCTTAAGAACAGTTTGTTTCCATAGTGAAACTCCCTTGGAGGAAACTAAATTTTCATTTGCAAGATAACCTTGTTCTAATGTTGCTCAAAGTGACCTGTTTCCAACATTATGTCTATTTTAATGAACAATAGCTTATTTTATTTCAAGTGTTTTACTATTCAGATGTTTAGCCCTTATTTATAAGAGAATTTGGTGCCATAGTGTACAACTTCATTAATATGCAGAACTTAAAACCAAGAACTTTTTCCTTTTGTTTCTTGTTTTATATGTTTAAGAAGAAGCAGTCCAACTTCATGTGAAAGTCTATAAATAAATGCTGGTGATTACTACCACAAATATCCAAGCTTCATTGTTAAATCTCCATTTTAATTTTAAATTAACTTCTCACTTAACATATAATTGTACAATGCTTTCCAGAAGCATCAGGGCTAAATAAAAGCCTACTCTTAAATATGATAATTTTTCCAGTTCATTACCATATTTTAACTGCTCCAGATATGTTTTATATTATATACTCTCATTTTGCAATAGAAATAAAACTTTTGCTAACACACATAACTATTTCTACAATAACATTAAAGCTGTGCCTTGTCAATAGTTTATATTCTTCTATTTTGTCCTTGGTAGTTATGATACACATGATGAACCACTAGGCATCTTTAAAGTCTTTATTTTTAAAACAGTTGAAATTAGACTATTTTGTAATTTTGGTGATCTATTGTTGAACTATTTTTATCTGTTCTCTAAGAAAAATGTGTATACTACAGCTGATATATCTCTACAGATTTTAACATCCAGGTTGATAATTGTTCAAGTGAGATTTAAAATCTATTGTGCAATATTATTGTTACAAAACTGCAAGCATTTTCCTTTTTTAAAAAATGAAAATTGTAGAAATCATTACTTTTGATCTGATATGTAACATACCTATGATGTTTCCAAGTCTGGAAATACTGTAATCTTCAATTTTCATGTGTCATACTATTGTAAATAAATATTGTAAAAATAAATAAATAAATAAATAAATTCTGAACTGATACATAAAATATCTGTGAAGTAGTGTGGTGCAATTGTAAATAAATATTGGCATTAGCCAATGACTTTTTATTTATTAATCTAAATAAAATAACATTCTTAGGAAATCTACCCACATATACTTGAAAGGTACTCAATTTGTAACATATAGTTCATGACGACTACAATTTATGCCTTAAATTAGGAAAAGAATTTATTCAGAAATACAAATCATAAAATTGAATATTCTTTTTCTTTATTTTCTTATCTTCCCTCCATAGGCATGTAAGATTTCTTTTCATGTAAAGAATTGAATATTTATAGTTAAAACACATAAAATTAGCTATATGTATATGATAGCTGTTTGTTAAACTATGCATGTAATTAACAATATTAATATTAAAAAGAATTAAGTATGTGAGTTATCAGGAATTACATATTGTTTATATTATGAAAGCTCCTATGCATCCACTTGTAGTTTTGTGCAGTGAGATAAGGATCTTGTTTTATTTCTATATACTGAAATCCAGTTGTTTCAACAGCATTCTGTTTAAGATGCTGTCATTTTCCCAATTTTTATGCTTGGGATCTTTGACAAAAAGGAGGGAACTGTAGGTTTTTAGACTCATATTTGAGTGCACAATTTATATCTGTTAATTCATGCTTCTGTGTGTTGTTTGTTTGTGTTTTCCAGTACCAAGATGTGTTTATTACTATGTTTCTTATGGTTGTTTGAATGAGAATGGTTGCTATAGGCTTATAGGCTTGAATGCTTGGTTCTCGATAGAACTCTTTAGGAGAGATTGGTAGATGTAGTCTTGTGGAAGTAGGTATGGCATTGTTGGAGGAAATGACTTTGAGGTTTCGAAAGTCCATTATAGACCCAGTCTCTCTTTTTCTATGCCTGCTTCCTACTTATAAGGAAATAAAGCTCTCAGCTTTATGTGTTCTCTGTTGCCATGTTTGTCTGCCCCATGCCATAATGAGCATGAACCAACCTCCTGAAAAGGTAATCAAGCCTCTAATTAAATGCCTGTTTTATATGTCATCTTTGTCATGGCAAATAGCACAATAAAAATAATATATAGGTCATCGACAAACACAAGGAGAAACTTTCTTCAGTGTGTCTGTGAAATCCCTTGATTGAAAATTCCAATTTTCCATCCAGTACGGCTTTGTTTACTTTTCATCGTAAGATCTATTTGTGACAATGAGGCATTGAAGTCTCTGTCATTGAACTACTCACACATTTGAAGTTAGCTTCAAGTAGATTAAGGATCATCAGCATAAGACTTGATACTCTGAAAATGCTAGAAACAAAAAAATGAAGGAGCACATTTCATCCTATAAGCACAAGCAAGGAGTTTGTGAATAAAATTCAGGGAGCCCAGGGTATAACCCCAAGAACCAATAAATGGTGTTTATGGAACTAAACACCTCTGTACAGAAAAGGAAACTGAAGTAAATGACTAGTTCACTTGAAGAATGGGAGAAAACAATCTTTGCCAGCTATTAATTTGACAAAGCTTAGTATTGAGATCATACAAAAAACTAAAACATCTTAAAGATTAAGAAAATAAATAACTCAATTAAAATTGGCCAGGAAAGAAAATCAGCTTAGATACTAATCCAGTGATAAATGAGGGAAAATGTGGTGCATGCCTATGATAAAATACTATCTACAAAGGAAAAGTTAAATGATCAAACATATATAAACTAATGATACTGGAATAATTATACTAAGTGCATTAAGTGAAGCTCAGAAAAGTTAGTAACATATGTCTCATACAATGGCACTAGCCATAAATTGTCTTTGTTTGTCTAATTTGTAGCACAAATAGAACCAAGAAAACTATCAAGCTGCCGTGCGGTGGCATGTTAAGGGAAAAAGCATAGTAAATTTTGTAAGGGGAATGCTGGAGCAAAATTTCTTAGGCATTAAAAGGAGTTCAGATATGGTGGAAACTAGCAGGTGTAAGGAACGCTATCTACTATGGAAGGAATGGACTATGGAGACCCATATGGATGCTATCTCATAATCCAACTTAAAGATCAAAAAGTGGAAGAGTCTTAGAATAGATGTGAAATAGAAAATAAATGTCCAGGAATACTAAGGTTAAATGACTAAGTGGATATGGAGCAGGGAAATAGATAAAAGTAGAAAGTAGTGGGTATATTAACCAAAAGTTAAAGTCCATGGAAAATCATATGGAACCCAACTAGGTTGCAAGCTAATTTCAAAACATTTTACAAATGAGCTCAAAGATAATGCTCCTACATGAGCAAACAGTGTTGCTCTAAGACAACATGGGTTATTAAATGAATTTCCAGGATAAGACATAAAATGTGTCCGTGTGAGTTGTGGGTCAGGTAGACTCTTTAGGTCTCCATAACAACATATGCTATTGTAATTTCTTTGGTGACATACCATCATTACATGGTATAAATCTACCTTTGAAGATGCTACATACTTTAGCTTCGGGATATAGAAAAATGACACAAAGTTGAATGGATATAAGAGGTGGTAGATCAGAAACATAATTTTCCAAATGATGTATTTACTCAGATTTAGATGCCATTCTTTGTAACAGAATCAAACTTTATAACTATACTTATTGGAGTAATAAACCTGAAAACACACACACACACACACACATACACACACAAAGATGAATAAATGTAATCAAAACACATTATAAAAAATTCTTGAAGAACTAATAACAAATTTAAGTTTTTAAAGGTAGAAATAAATCTAAATCTTAAACAGACCAAAAGATTCTCCTAATTTGCTATTTTTCATACTGTTGGATAGTGTTATGTAGGCTGCTTGGTGACAAATTATAGCAATGCTCTACGCAGAGCTAGAAACTGCATGCTAACATACAAACGCATCATGCAAAATATGCTTTCTGATGAAATAGTGGCCCAACCTTTATGGAACAGCCAATCACTTACCAACTGGATATGAAAACTGCTCCACAGGAGTTAGTTTCATGCTGAGTAGTATAACTGGTCAAAATTCCATGACTTTGGATGGCATAAGCCCCAAAGAATAACCCATTATTTTTATCTTGCTACACAGTCCTACTGTAAAATTACCTATAGATATTTATGCATATATTCATAGAACCAGGCTATTCCCAACTTTCTTACTATAGTTGTAACTTCCTTCTGAATGAGGCTACAGAGATACATGACTTGTCAAAGTGTTGAAAATAAGAGAGTGGATGGTAATTCCTAAGTAGACCATTTATTTTAACCAACCACCAAAAGGCTCAGAGAATATCAAGAAGAAGACAGACTATAAGAAGGGATTTGGGGAAAAATAATAAAGATGTTCTTTTTTTGGACATGGCACAGCTTCCACAAATGACCTTATAGCAGCAATGGTTACCCTCCCAAGACCCGTAGAACATGAAGCCAGACAAAATTGCAGCATAGATATTATAGACAATCTCCAGGTCTTACCCTGTACTGCAAAGCTACTGGTAGTAGATAATTCTTGGGGAAGGAAGAATCCTAACTTTTAGTATATGACCATTTATTGATTTCACATTCTCCATGCATTGACCCACATTTGTGTTTTTATGGGCAGCACTTTCTGAACCTCTTAGGCTGTCAACAAAAGTGGGATAAAAAGGACATGGAGCTCAGAGGACAGGACAGTGTATTGGGAGACCTCAGGGAAGTTGATAGCAAGAAATGAGTATAGTCGAGGTTATATTTAATTGTATTGAAATATAAAATTCTTTCAAAAAATTAGTTGCTCTTTTATTACCAGAAAGAACACTTGGAATTACTTGTCATATCTCCTACCAATCATCATTTTATAACTATGCTTTCAAATCTTTCTCACAGTTAACTTCATAAAAATCCCATTTTCTTTGCCACAAGCAAACTTCTGCCCATGCTTTCCTTCCGTTTTGGTTTCCAGATAGCCCTAAAATTATTCAGTCACTGTAGATAATCCTCTTGGGTAGAATAATTGTGAAAGAATTATTAGTCTGCTAACACAGAAGTATGTTCCTAAAAACATAGAAACTATAGCATGACCTACTGCAAAATGTTATAATATTGAGATGTCGCAGATTCTTCAAATGAACACAGTTCTGATGAAAAATATAGTCTGTTTTGTAATGTATAAAGTATGTAAATGTATTGATTTTCAAATTTTGAAACTTTTAAAGATATTTTAAATTACAGCAAATAGAGAATCAGGAGCTCTATATTCATGGCCTGGCTCTGCTCTACATCTTCATAACCATATGTGAAAACCCTGATAGGAATACATTACCCACTAAGAGTGGCTCTCTTTGGAAATTTGAGATTGAACTAAGATATTCTCCTTCTTCAAGTAAGAAATCATCAAAATTGCAATGATGTTTTCTTCTGCATTTATTATTTTGTCTAATACCTCATGTTTAATTCCTGGTTTTATACATATAACTCTTGGTATTATATATATAAAGGTGTCCACCTGCATAATGCTGGATTTTTTTTGTCCTCTCTCAGATCACTACTTACTTCTTTGTGTTATTGGTGTTTATTTGGAATAAGCATAGAAAATGATCATACTTATCAATTTAGATAGTTTTTATAATAATTTTGTTATCTGGATTCTAAACCACTTTTACACTAATGAATTCTTCTGTATACTTACAGTGCTTCCAGTGAGATTGCTAAATTTGTTATGTCTAATGTTGTTTTTATAGCTATACTTTCTAGCTATAATTTATAATCTTTAATCATTTATTCTTCATAGTTATTCCACATATTCTCTCATTTAAATCTGGCTACAAAGATCAAGTGACCATAAGTGTGTGGGTTCATTTCTGGGTCTTCGATTCTATTCCATTGATCTACCTGCCTGTCACAGTACCAATACCATGCAATTTTTATCACTTCTGCTCTGTAGTATAGCTTGAAGTCGGGAGGCTGATTCCCCCAGAAGTTCTTTTATTGTTGAGCTAAAACCACACAGTGGAAAAAGACAGCATCTTCAACAAATGGTACTGTTTCAACTGGCAGTCTACATGTAGAAGACTGCAAATTGATCCATTCCTATCTCCCTGCATAAAGCTCAAGTCCAAGTGGATCAAGGACTTTCACATAAAACCAGATACACTGAATCTAATAGAAGCAAAAGTGGGGAAAAGTCTTGAACACATGGGCACAGGGGAAAAGTTCTTGAACATAAGACCAATGGCTTGTGCTTTAAGATCAAGAATCGACAAATGGGACCTCATAAAATTACAAAGCTTCTGTAAGGCAAAGGATACTGTAAATAGGACAAAACTGCAACCTACAGATTGGGAAAAGATCTTTACTAATCCTACATCCAGTAGAGGGCTAATATTCAAGGTATACAAAGAACTCAAGAAGCTAGACTCCAAATAGCCCTATCAAAAAATGGGGAAGAGAGCTAAACAGAATTCTCAACTGAGGAAACTCGAATGGCAGAGAAGCACCTAAAGAAATGTTCAACATCCTTAGTCATCAGGGAAATGAAAATCAAAACAACCCTGAGATTTCTCCTCACACCAGTCAGAATGGCTAAGATCAAAAACTCAGGTGACAGCAGATGTTGGCAAGGATGTGGAGAAAGAGGAGCACTCCTCCATTGCTGGTGAGAATGCAAGTTGATACAACCTCTCTGTAAATCAGTTTGGCAGACCCTCAGATAAATGAACATAATAGTACCTGAGGACCCAGCTCACTCCTGGGCATATACCCAGAAGATGCTCTAGCATGTAATAAAGCCACATGTCCCACTATGTTCATAGCAGCCATATTTATAACAACCAGAAGCTGGAAACAACCCAGATGTCCCTCTACAGAGGAATGGATACAGAAAATGTGGTACATTTACACAGTAGAATACTACTCAGCTATTAAAAACAATGATTTCATGAAATTCGCAGACAAATGGATGGATCTTGAAAACATCATCCTGAGAGAGGTAATGCAGTCACAAAAGAATGAACATGGTATATACTCACTGTTAAGTGGTTATTAGCCCAAAAGTTTGAAATATCCAAGAGTCATTTTGCAGCAACAGTAGGACTGAGTGTGAGGTCCCAGATGGAGGACTTGGAGAAAAGACTGAAGGAGCTGGGAAAATAGTTGAACAAGGAGAATTAAAGCACTTTTGACTAACCATAGTGGTTTCAGTACTACACATATATCTATGTAGAATTCAAAATTCATAATATATAGGCATGGAGAAATAGCTTAGAAGTAAGAGTACTTGCCGTGTCAGCATAATAACCCAGCATTCAGATCCAAGTGTACTCTCCACCCTAACAATGAGGTAGAAACTAACAATAAGATTAATTTTATTGCTTATATAATATTGCTTTAATTTTTAATTAATTAATTAACCGTTTATGTATCTGGGTGTGTAATTTATGTGTTTTTGCCTGCATTCATGAGTATGTGTGTGTGTGTGTGTGTGAGTGTGTGTACCTGTGTGAGTGAAGTTGTAAGTGTATGTGTATGTACGTATGTATGTTTATATATATTGGAGCCAATGGAATATGTCAAGTGTGTGGATCTATCACTGTTTTACATCCTTAAGACAAGATTCCTTCTTGAACCTGTAGATAGTCAGAAAGCCAGAGAGCTCCAGTACCTCTCCCCTCTAATCGGACTTCTGTTTCTTTCAACACACCACTAGATAATAAGAATGACCTCACCATGTCTTGTTTAGAATAAATACAAAATATCTATCAGTGGTCATTAAACATGGAAGTAGATTAGCATAATTTTCACGGCGCTGAAGTTTACTTAGTATGTGTGACATTCTGTCTTTTTGTATTACCTTCTGGAACAAGGGACCATGGGTGGAGGGAGCCAGCCTGTAGCAAGAGCAAGGTCTAGGCATGTCCAAACCCCGGAAATCTTGGCAGGAGTAGGATTGCTCCATCCACGCCCCAGGCCTGTGTGCCTAACATATGTAGCTCTTGACCCCTGGAGGATGTAATGTAGCCCAGTAGGCCTTCTAAACTTCCTTTTCCCTTTTAAGGGGCAGTCAGGAAACCCGGGAATTCCTCCTTATGCAAATGAGGCACCCCCAGTGCCCTAGCCACAGCCAAAGATATAAAACTCACCCTTAAAGCCCTTAACCACTGCCTAAAGGTGTAAGTTGCCTTTGTCATGTGAAACCCCTCCGTAATTAAACAAGCTGATTCACTGAAGCCTTTCCTGAGAGTCTGAGCATCTGTCTCCTAGGTTCACAGTTGTTCCAGCCATGCCTGGGATTGTGGGCCCATCTCACTGCAACAACAGGCATTGAAGCCAAACCTGAATGGTAATCTTGCAGATGGATAATTTTTTTGTGTGTGTTTCTACAGGCAGGACTGGGATCAGAGCAGCTGTAACTTACTTGGGATCGTAGTGAAAGCATATACTCTTGGCTGTCATTTATTCTTAGAGATTATTTGCATACTGCTATCTTATTTGAAGCATCTTTAATTTTATTGAGATATTGATCATTTAATTACTGCCATTTGACACAAAACATGCAATCTTTCTATTGGTAAGTAGAAACATTTTTCATCCCTGGTCAGGCTTAGTCCTGTCTCTTATCACTACAGCTTAAACAGTAAAGGATGTTGCTTTTTATCTCAGGCTAGACTAATAGCTAGCTGAACAGAGCATTACAAACCTGGCAAAGTTTAGATATCCTGCTTGACAGATGATCTGCTTTCTTTGAGAAATGTTCTTGGGTTTTACCAAAGGTCGAATATTATGTTTCCATATAAAAAGTAAGATTCAGAGAAGTGAGTGACCATACACATGTTATGGTATTTTCAAACCCACCATCTTCCCCATATTACATAACATTTCAGCATTCTGCAATAATAATGAAAAACATCAACTTTAATGGTTTAAGAAAAAAAGAATAGATAACATTCTTTCAATGTCTTTAATTATAATTTTTAAAAATATATTTTAGTAAATCTGATCCCTAGAAAATTAAGAGTAGAACTACTATATAAATAACTATTGCTTTTGTGTATGTTTCCAAAAGAACCAAAGGCGTCGTACAATAAAGAAAACTTCATAGCCAGGTGGCAGTGTTTCAAATTTCTAAGGCATGGAGTTAGTTTGATAGCACTTAATGTTGGAAAGGTAAGAGAAATGTTGTACTTCAGTCAGTAAACCATTTGTTTTCCAAGCCTTATGATCTGAGTCTGATATTTACATACACGAGACAGACAGAGAGAGAGAGAGAGAGAGAGAGAGAAAGAGAGATTTAGGTGCATTGCCTTTTACTTGCTGTCTTAGAACACAAGTACAGAGTCGGTAGAGACTGGCTGGTCATCCTAGCCCAATTTGTGACTATCAAATATAATAAGAGATTCCAACTCAAAAATCAATGTGGTGGACCTTTGAAGACCAATATCTGAGCTTGACTTCTGTCAAACACACACACACACATACATACACACACACGCATGCACATACATATAAAAATTTGTTTGCCTAATCTTGGGCCCTTTTGCTTCTCAGAGTTGGCCCCTTTCAGAGATGACATGTGGGTGGAGGCCAGAGTCTGATTGTAACCTGATATACCACGCTAAGTTGATATCTCTGGGAAGCCTGGTCATTTCTGAATGGAAATAAAAAGAAGTAGTTTTGAGGAAGAGTGGAAATAAAGTGTGGGTTGTGAAAAGTGAAGGGAAGAGAAACCGCAGCGATGATGTAATGTGTGATAGGAGAGAATGAATTAAAAATAAATAGTTTTGTGTTGTTTGAACAATTTATAGTATTTCTGTTTGCATACTACTTAATATTTGGATCATTGAAGTGCCTATATTCTACTAATTTATGTGCTATGTAATGGATTTTTGATAATGAAACCACAGCACTGTGTTGAAATAAAATGCTGGTTCCAATTTATTACAAACTTAGATAACCAGTCAACCCACAAAGTAAAATGATAGAACCTACTATTTCTGTGCATCTTGATAATGGCACCTGTCATTCATACTTCTTATGAGGCCCAAATAATTGTTCCTTATATTTTACTCAATATCATTTTACAGCTACATGAGAGAGAACACACATTGTTCATCTTTCTGTGATGGAAAGTTGTCATAACATAATTTTATCTCATTCTATCGCTTTTGCATCTCATAATAGGACATTAGTATCTTCTATTTCTGAATACTAATAAGTTGTATACTTAAACCAGTTTTATTGATTCATTTATACACTGAGATATGGAACATTTTTTTTCTACAGTGCTAGTTTGATAATGTTCATATTTTGGTACCAAAGTCTTTTTTCTACACGTACAAGTCTCACTTTCTCGATATCAGAGCCTCTACTATATTACCGGTCATTAGTGTGTATGAACACCTAAGATTTTTCTTCAAGACTCCTACTATATAATACATAGAATTCTATTGAATACTTTCTCCTTGTTGCCTCTTCTAACATTAGATATCTTACTGGTACTTTCATCATCTTACTAAAATATCTTATCATGTGTCATTTTATTGTTTGGAAGAACTGTGTCCATGCCTATAATAATTTTATGAAAATAAAAAATAATATTGTGGAGTTACCTTGTAACTATGGCCTAGGGACACAGATTTAAGTTATATGAAATTTCATGCACTAAAATAGTAGTTTCACAAAACTTTATAGTTTTACAGAACAAAGAATGTCATAAATCAAGGCAAGTATAAATAAACTGTTGGGTAATTCATAGTGGTGAAGTATTTTTGTAGTCCCAAGATACTATTGAATGATATTCTTAGCTTTTGGTTTTGTGGAAGCAAGTTGTTTGCTAAGTAAATAGGTTCTAAAATATATTAATCTATTAATCAAAAGGTATTATTTCAGACATGGATGATGGTAAGGAATGGCTGTTCTTGAGGGTTAAAACTATGTCAAAATAAGTTAATTAGTTCCTGGACCTGAATTATTCAAATACCACCACAAGTACTGCAGTTCTAATTAGTCAGTTAATCTCTGTAGACAGAAATTCTTTGTAGGAATTATGAACATTTTTTGGCCTGGGTGCTATGTATTTTTATCAAATTTTATACGTTCTCTTAGAGGTAAGTTAATCATTCCTAGGATTTGATATTTATGAGGCTGAATAGTGGGCAGGACAATGGTCTTACAGTAGGAGTAATAGCTTAAAGCCATTAAGGAAAAAAGAATCCTGGCTCATATCAAAACTAGCCAATATTCTAGAGACATGAATTTCTTTTAATAACTTCCTGTATATTACATAAAGCAATTTAAAAATTTTTTGATCTAATAGATTAAAGGTAATAGATAAAAAAGGTGAATTTAAAATAATCAAATTTGCATACTTTCAAAATATTATCTATATATTTTTATCCTTTATTTTAAAAGTTATTTTGTACTCTATGATATATGATATTTAAGTGGCAAAATTGAACTCTTTATTTGTTAAATACAATTATTGTTTAATTAATTTTTAACCTAGCTAACCATACTATAGGACATTTTAGATACTTATTAAATCAAGAAGTGAAACTAGTTTTGGTATAAACTATCATGAATGTTGCTGTTATTATACACTGTTGTGTTTTATATCATTTGAATAGGAAAGTTCTCTTAGAGTTTAGAAAAACTCTAGAGTTAGAGTTTAGTGTCTGTTTAGAAAATCAACTTTTTGTTTTATCCAAATTATATTGAATAATGTAATATGTATATGTTTATGTGTGAATATGTATGTGTTTGTTTGAGTATGCATGTCAGTATGTATACATAAAGACACTGGACAAAACATTGTACCTTTTAACATTACTTATAAAAGATTGGGGTTTGAGTTAAATAGGGAGTCATAATGAACAGGAATGATCAGATAAAAGCACATGATACTTTTAATCACAACCTCATCAAAACCAAGAATAGTATATTTTATCAGAAATATGCCAAGTGGAATATTAAACATCATAAATCATGTTTTAAATATCTAACAATTATAGAAACAAAAAGTGAGAAAAATATTCAGTTTTCTGAGAATTCTGTTTTCAGTGACATTGAAGATGAACAGCGAACCCATTTTCAAACCCATATGCATATACTCTCAGATGACTGGAGACAATTCAACATATCTTTATCTAGGATTGAGTTAAAGGCACCAGGATACAATACAGATCTTTTAGTCTATGATGATCTTGTAGTCTCTTTTACTCTCTCAGTTTAAATATTATTGGGTTATTTATCTTTTGGGGTAGACTCTGCAACTAATTTACAATTTTAGTAATCATACTTAAGTCTTTTGAAATAATATGCATTATTTGTTTATTCAATGGATCAAACAACTGTCTGTTAAAAAGTCTTATAAATGCTATGTAATTTAGTGGGAATATATCACTCTATGAACAGAATCTTCTTTCACAATGAAAACAATGACTGACTATCCAAAAAAATCTAGCTTCAAAAAATAAGAGAAAGAAAAAACAAAATCATAGATTTTAAATGTCCTTTTAGTAAAAAGAATCTAAGAAAAATTAATACATAATAAAATATTGTTATAGAAAAATCACATAATAATTTTATCTCAAAATATTTAACTAAACTTAATTTTCATAATTTTTATATTATCTAACTTAGATACAATCATATCCATAGTTTAATAATAGTTTGCAACACACAATAATCTTACCATTATTGTTGTTAATACAAAATGCAAAGAACAATTTTCATGAAGTAATTTCAAATAAATCTTTAACTGTAGAAAAAAACGTGATCTCTCAGAAATGTGACAGTTATAAATACTAGTAAATTACCTTTATACATTTGTTTTCTAAATGAACTTTAAATTAAATATTTGTTAAATAATAATAAATGCCTTGAAATTTTTTTTCTTAAAAATTTTCATTTTACTATTGTCTCTGAGACATTAAAAGTAGAATAAGTCAAAAAAGAATATACAGGCAACTATAACTTTATTCATATTAAATTAACCAAAAAAGGATGAAATAAAATAATTTATTACAGTGTAAAAATTTTTAATCATTCATAACTTAAAGATGTCTCTGGAAGACTGAAAATATATATTAAAATTACAATTTAGTGTACCTTTTTGATATGCCTGGTTAAAATAAATACTTTGAAAATTCTACCTCAAAATCTGTCAATAACCATCTTGGACATTTACCCAAAGGAGTGTACATTCCATTACAAAGACTAATAAATCTTCATTGTTGCACCTTTCATAATAGCTAGAAATTAGAAACAGTCTAGATATCTATCAAGAGGTGATGAATAATAAAAATATGGTGCAGTACGTGATACAATATTCTTCAGTGTTAAAAAAAAATCACTGGGTAAATTCATGGAGCTATAAAAGTCATACTGAGTGAATTAATCCAGGCCCAATAGGACAAATATGATACTTATTCTCTTATGGTCTCTTATTTATTCTCTTATATATTGACCAATGCCATAGTAGACACCTCTTTCTACCAAGCTAAATATCAAATGCCAGTTAATTCATTTGTTTGTATTTAAAGAGGCAGTAATCATAAAAAAGAAAATCTTTAAAATATGTTCATTTATACACATGTTCACATAAAATCATATTTAATGGTAACTTATTCTCATTTAAAAAATTATTTAGAAGTAAATTTATCAGTAGAAACTTATTGTCTAAATATTTTTTCATTGGATAAGATTAAAAATACATAAATTTAAAAACATTACAAATATACATATATATACATATATGCATGTACATATATAAAATAGTATATGATCTTTTAAATATATAATATATGCTATAACACTCTGTAACTAATAGGACAAGTAAAATAATTAAAAAGGATATACATTTGAACAATATTTTTATTATTGCTGGCTTAATTAAAGTTGTGAAGCTCCCACCTCAAAATAGTAAAACACCTTCTTCTCAAATGCATGTGGAATATTTACCAAAGTAGACCCCATTTGCATAATAAAACAAACCTCAGTTAATTTTGAAGGATTCAAGTGATAACTGATGAGGCCTACCACCAAGCCCCAGCATAACTGTAGTCATTTTGTTCCATGCCTGCTAGCTACTTCATATTGTTGCTGTAATATGCCTGCCGGTCATTGATACAGACAAAACTACTTGTTTCAGAGCAAAGGTATGCTGATCACATATCCTGTTATGTTTTGCATGAGGTTTGTTAATCTTAAGAAGTTCCATAAGGCTTTACATGGGACCCATCAAAGTAGTGGTCAATATGAACTGTTATATCTAAAATAGCTTAAGTCAGAGCCAAACACCAGGCAGCCCTTCTTGCTCCTGCAAATTAGCACACTGTGTTTTTTGTTGTTTTAGCTTTTATAAGCTGACAGAGAAAGATATTGGTCATCTTAGTTCAACCCTGTGGATCCTGATCCCCGAAATGATCAACTTTGTTTGGCCTCAGTGGCAGAAGATGCTCCTAATTCTGCAATGGACATATGTAGTATGGGGCGACTAACCCCCATCTGGTGGCTCCCCCTTTACAAAGGAAAGGATGGAATGGGAGGAGGATCTGTGTGAGGGGGTAACAGGAGAAGGGAATATATTGGGGTGTAAAGTGAGGAAATAAATTCAATAAAAAAGTCTAAAACTACATTATATAAACAAATGACCTATAAATCCAAAACAAAATAGATATAAAATAATATGATGGAACAAAAATACTCTTAGAGTACTATTAAGATTGTTTCATGTTGACCGTCTACTGCTGGGCATGGACCTGTCCTTAAGTGAGGTAGTGAGAGTACCTTGAAGAAAATTAATTTGTCCTTTGTGACTGGTTATCAATAGGAAACAGATTCTGGGTTAGCCATGTGTATTGGGTCTACTTCCACTCTCTGCTCTGGATCTTTATTTGGCTTAGGCCTGTGAAGGACATGTATATTATATGTTACTTGTTGAGTACATTCTTTTTAGCCTAATAGAGCCACTTCTGTTTCTTTCTTTAAAATTCATTTTTGTTAGTGCTAAAATTAGATTTGGCATACTGAATTAAAATTCATATGCACTTTCACAAATTTAAATAGTGCGATTATATTTTAAGGTCAGATAAATGCATACTACTTTAAAATTTGAGTGCTCTGAATATCTTAAAATCTATTAAAATAAAATCTCTTAGAATATTAAATATTTCATAAACCTTAATGTTATATACATATATCTTGATAAAAATTTTCTTCCAGACTACATTCTAAATATAGACTTATATAATTTTTATTATTTAATAGCTAACATAAAATACATATAAGTTATAAAAAAGATATGTAACATAAACTGTTAGATCTAAGGTTATTTTTATTAAGGTTGGACTATATATAAATTAATTGGTTTAGTAATATTCTATATGGGTTTTTCTTCATAATGATAATTATAGAAAATATAATTTCCCAAAACAATAATGTTCAAAATTTCCACTTATTAAAATGTATCTATGTATGTTTATGTATACATAAGCTATATATATAATTATGTATGATTATGTAAAAATACAATTTTTACAAAATGTATTTATTTTAAATTAAACTTAGAAATAAATATTTATGTAAACTAAGATTATTAATTTGTTCCAGGTACATTTTATTCATAATAAAACTAAAATTTTATGAAATAAAATGATGATAATACGCAAAGGTATATTTATACCATAAACTACGGAAGTAAACATTTTGGATTCTCAGAAATCGGAAATAGTTCTAACTCAAGACCCAGCTATACCACTCCTGGGCATATACCCCCAAAATGTCCCATTATACTACAACTGTGCTCATAGCAGACTTATTTGTAATAGTAAGAGGCTGCAAACAATCTAGATGTCCCTCAACAGAAGAATGGATAAAAAAAGAAAAAAAAAATTGATACATTCACATAATGAACTATTGCTCAGCTATTAAGAAGAATGACATCATAAAATTTGGAGGGAAATAGATGAAACTAGAAAAGGTCATCCTGAGTGAGGTATCCCAGACTCACAAACACCAATGTGGTATGTACTCACTTATGTGTGAATATTAGCCATAAAGTAAAGACAACCATGTTATAATCCACAGACTCAAAGAAGCGCAATAAGAAGACCCAAGTGAGCATGGCTGAATCTCACTGAGGAGGGAAAATAGAATAGATATTTGGAGTGGATAGAGGAAGGAAACTTGGTGATAGAGGGGATGGGACAGGGTAAACGAGGGTTGTAATGTGAGATAGATAGGAGAGAATACTAGAATTAGTAGTGGGGGGTATCTCTAGGAAAAACTAGAAATACAGGACAATGGAACCTCCCAGGAATCTATGAGAGTGACCCGAGCCATGACTCCTAGCAATAGTGGATTGGAACATGAAACAGTCACCTCTTTTAACCAGTAAAAACTTCCAACCTATCCATAAAACTTTCTACCCATAATTCTTTTCTGCCTATAAAAGGTTCAGGTATAATGAAGGAGCAGAAATTAAGGCCCAACTTGAGTCTCATATCATGAAAAAGAGCCCATATCTGACAATACTAGTAAATAATATTCTACTATACTTGCAGATAGGAGGCTCAGAAGCTGATGAAAGCAGATGAAGAGACCCTCAGCCAGACATTAAATGGAGCTTGGGAAATCTTGTGGAAGAGGGGGAAAAAGGATTGAAAGAGAGGTCAATTACATCAGAAGAAAATCTAGAAAATCAACTAACTTAGACACATAGGGGCCCAAAGACTGAACCTCCAACCAGAAAGCATTCATTTGACAGACCTAGGTACCCTACCCATATGGAAAAAAATTCATGTGGGACCTCCAACAACAGGAGAAGAGGGTGTGTCTGACACTGTTGCCTGTCTTTGGATCCGTTTCCCCAACCTAGATGACCTTGTCCAGCCTCAACAGAAGATGTGTACCCAATCCTACTAAAATTTTATATGCCAAAGGAGGCCTCTCCTACTCTGAAGAAAAAGGGACAGAGGAAACAAGAAAAGGACAGGGAAGAGAGAAAGGTGGGTTAGGATGTAATGTGAATAATTAAATTAATTAAAATGTAAAACAAATAGAGATTACTAATGGTCTTAAACATATCTTTATTAATATGAATTTTAAAATTTAAACATTTAAAATGTGCTCAAGATGTCATCTCCTTGATCTTTATCTCAGTTTTAGTTTTAAACATTGTCCCTATTATTGGAGGAGACAAATTAAATTCAAGAGATGATTGCTTCTACTCAAAATATGTTCTTCTGATTGCACAAACGTTCTCTGAATTCCAAGACTGTCAGGGAACCTCCTCAGCATCTTCATTACAAAGATCAGCAGATGGCCTTGCTCCCCCACACATTTATTTTACTCCTTCACTGTCAAGAATCTTGGGCATCCTTTCTCTCTGTATGTACATTGACTCATGATATGGGGATCAGTTTCATACCTCATCTCAGCAGTTGAAAGTGAAGGGAGAAGTTTGCATTGCAACTCTGGGTCTTTGTATTATTTGTTATTTTGTTGTCAAGTAAAATAGTATTAGAAAAAAAGAAAAGTGATTCTTTCCTGATCATGGAGTTAAGACATAGGGGTTAGAATGACAACAGAAATTACCAGCACGTAACACAGGCAACAAATAACTGACTGTTACAAGTCAATGCAAATATCACTCATTGTGGATTGTTGTACATTGAAGCTATCAGGATCCACAGGGATTTCCTTTTCTACTTGGTCATATACTTGTTTGATATCCTGTACATGGTTCAAACTGGACCACACTTCTCATAAATAGAGACCATCAAAAGAACTAAAATGCTACTCCTGTTTTATCTGTACTAGTAGATCAGTACACAATTATTCCCTAAGCAACTATAATAGAGGCCTCTTGGCAGTTAGTTTGTAGCTGATGCTTTCCCAATTGGGTCTATAGTTGAGAGCACACATACCTTAACTATATAAATGTAAGGTTCTAAACATGTGCTCTAAATCTATCCAGGTGTGATGACTCATACTTTTTTTTTTTTAACATTTTTTTGATACTTTATTTACATTTCAAATGTTTCCCCTTTTCCAGATCTCCCCTTTGGATCCCCCTATCCACTCCCCCTCCTTCTACCTCTATAAGGGTATTCCCCCACCCACCCACTCATCTTCCCTCCTTGGCATTCTCCCCTACCGGGGGATCTAACACTCTTAGGCCCAAAGGCCTCTCCTCCCCCTGATGGCTAACAAGACCTTCCTCTGCCATATATGTGGCCAGCACCATGGGTCCCTCCATGTGTATTCTTTGGTTGGTGATCCAGTCTCCAGGAGTGGATATAGAAAATGTGGTACATTTACACAATGGAATACTACACAGCTATTAAAAACAATGACTACATGAAATTTGCAGGCAAATGGATGGAACTTGAAAATATCCAGAGTGAGGTAAATCAGTCACAAAAGAATGAACATGGTATGTACTCACTGATAAGTGGTTATTAGCCTAACAGTTCGGAATACCCAAGATTCACTTCACAGCAACCATTGGGCTGAGCATGAGGTCCCAGATGGAGGAGTTGGAGAAGGGACTCATGCTTTTAGTCCTAGAACTTGAGAAGTAGAGTCAGACAGACTTCTGAGTGAGTTGTAAGACAACCATGGCTACACAAAGAAACAAAGTATTTACAAAATTAAATGAGAGAGAGGGGCAGGGAGAGAGAGAGAGAACAAAATCTTTGTAAGTTTTTTTTTATTGTTGTTGTTTTGTTTTTGTTTTTTTTTTTTACAATAAACTTTTAGTTTAAAAAGGAGTTAATAGCAGAATAATCCATCTAACAGGTAAAGAATATTCTTATCAACTCATAGAATGATCTCTAAAGTAAATCACATTATAAGCCTGTTTTGTATTTATTTTTTTCATGCCTTTTCTAAGAAAAGATGCCCACTTCTACAAGAGAGAATGAGAAAATAGTCCTTCATTAGTTATGTAACATTTTAATCATCCTAGATATGGAAGGGTAAACCTCAGCAGAAAGACACTACATTAATTGTTGAGTGGAAATCTTATAAGCTGAGAGAGAGAGAGAGAGAGAGAGAGAGAGAGAGAGAGAGAAAGAGAGAGAGAGAGATTTGTCTTAGATCAGAAACTTTATTGGAAGAAATGTGAAGTTCATTTACTTCAAGTATATTTAAGAGTTGCTTGAAGGGACATTGGGTTTAAATGAGATAAATACTAGGGATCTGTGACTTATAATCAATAGAACATCACTACATTCCCTGACAGTCTTAATAATGATACACAGGTAAGATTTTTCTATAGTTTTCTAATATAAGCATGGCAGAGACTTATTGGTTACTTGGAAAATGTTATTTTTCTCTAATAAACAAATGTCTACTATAGTAATGAGTACAAAGAATGACTGATGGCCATTGGGTTTGGTTTATTCTTTTATCATATAACCTCTACCAGAAGCAGAAAATGCTACCGATAGCTATCAAAATAATTATAATTGATGTCTGAGTTAATGGCAGCAGTTACAATAACAGTACATAATTCATTTCCCTTAAATGATAAAACTGGATGGTCAGGGAAAATAAGAAATTTGAAATTAGAAAGAAAACAATAAGAAGACTACAACTGCTGACTACTGATGAGATTTATTCCTGGACTTAAGAATGGTACATGCAAATTATTTTCATGTTGATTTTTTTCTTATATTATAGGAAAGTGTAGGTTTGAAAACTAAAGTTTGTTTTTAGTGTATTATTAAGCAACTTTATCCTGTATGGTAACACTTTTGTTATGTTAAATTAAGAAGTGCCACTAAAAACAAGAAAGTATAATGTATAAGGAGTCTATGCATGATCTAAATTCTGACATTTGTTTTAAATTTCTATGTAGTGTATATTTATTAAGGATTAACAATAAAAAGGATGACAATTTTTTTATCTGTTCTAGAGGTTTTAGGAGTATTTTCACCACAATTAATGTCATATCTACTATTGGGAGATGTGTCATACTTATGTCCATGAATTGATCACTATTTACTATGCACATATATTCTTAATGCCAAAAAGTTGGATCATACTTTTGCTAGTAGCCATAGATATTTACATGCAAGGACAATCTTAAAATGAGGTTATTCAAGGGACAGATATTATGTTTGCTGGATATAAGTCTAAAGTAGGATAAAGAACTGTTTCTAGAAATATCTAAGAATCAAATAACTAAAAATGTTATGTTTCAATACACACATATATACACATACACACAAACACACACACACACACACACACACACACACACACTTGGATATGTATCAAACACTGAATGTGTAATTTCTTTCTCTTATTGTGATGACGTATTGAAATGTGAAATGTTTTTCTTAGAACCTGTCTTACTTTTGTGAAATGCAATGATCAATCCTTTTGAGATATCTACAGATGAATTCCAATTCCTCTGTTCAGGTCCAGAATAAAATGAAAATATTTGAGTGTTTTATAAAATGTAAGGAACCATACAAAATATCAGGATGTGATATCTGATCCATTGAAAATCTATTTTTGTTTATGATGTCTACCTGGAGTTTCAAATTAGCTTTTTATATAAATGCTTTTAGTTGTGAAGGATGAATTATCCATTTTGACATATACCTAACATAACATATCTTGTCAAATGAAGGATAGGCAGATGGATCAATAAATCGATAGATAGATAGATAGATAGATAGATAGACCCATACATACATACATACATACATACATATATACATACATACAAACATACATACATTTTGGAAACATTCATACTTACATAGAGATGATAGGTGATGATGATAGATAGATAGATAGATAGATAGATAGATAGATGATAACTAGAGATAAATGTACACACTATGGTATAGACTTAAAGGCAAGAAGCACAGACTACTAGAGCTAAAAGTATTCTTAGATATACATTTTTTAGTTGGAGTCACTGTACTCTGTAGGATATTTAACACTTACCCAATAGCTAGTTTGAATATTTAAAATATCATAACAAATACCAACCCTTAAGGCTTAAAATAGCCAATACGATTTAAAATATATTAGCAAGATGCTTTGACTAGTTATAAACTTCTTATCCAATGTTCTGAATGCATTAATAAGTAGCTTTTGAAACAGAGATGGACATAGAAATAGGAAAATATCATTCTGGCTGGCTATAGCCTCCTCTCACTTCCATCTCTCCATTACGAGTCACATGGAAGTTTAGGGCTAGAAATGCTTGACTTATCCAATTTCATAGTCATTGTTAATGTCAGAAGTGTGTTAACTTATCAGATCTTCTTATCACACAGAATCTATGCAAAAAATTAGTATTATAAAAATGTAAACTGCTAGCCGGGCAGTGGTGGCGCACGCCTTTAATCCCAGCACTCAGGAGGCAGAGGCAGGCAGATTTCTGAGTTCGAGGCCAGCCTGGTCTACAGAGTGAGTTCCAGGACAGCCAGGGCTAAACAGAGAAACTCTGTCTTGAAAAACCAAAAACAAAAAAAATGTAAGCTGCTCTAATATTTCACAATTTCATATGGGTATATTGTTCTTTTTCTGTTGGTGTAATTTCAATGTGTGATACATTCATTTTCTATTTTCAACAATGAAAGAGTATAGAAGTAAAAAGGTATATAATATTGTTAGTAGTGACACAGATATCATAAGTGAAATATTGGTGAAAAAGATGTGGGCTTGGAGTGAAGAACACATACTGCTCTTATAAAGGATCTGAGTCCCACTCAAGCCATCTCTGTGCAAATATCACTTTTTAAAAGACCTTTTGTTTATTTTTTTAATATGTGCATTAGAGGAAACAAAACACAAGAAGGCAATAACAAAGTCACCCAGTCACAAGCAGCTCAGCTCTATGTGATGTTCTAGATATTGAAAAAGTACATACACATAGCTAATTGAAATTATATAGTATATACCATGCTTGCCCCACATTATAAATATTCACCAACTAAAAATACCCCATGCTACATGAGGATTTTAATAACCAAGAATACACCATACCATCTCAATCTGTTAGACAAAATTGTAATCCTGTCTTTCTTGGCAACAGGAATTTCATAGAGGACAAAACCAGAAGCAGACCTCTAGATAGACATATTGGCAACGATACAATTACATTCTGCATTTGCCCAGTGCTCAGCTCACAAAGAAACAACAGAACACACCAAGTATAGCATTCCTAAGCTTATCATAAGTTCTGTATACTAACATATGTAGAAGAAGGGGCATTACCAGTCAAGAAATGTATTCCTATAGAGAAGTTGGGAGATGCACCTATGGCAAGGGCTCTCAGGATGTCAGTTTCAACACAGCTGCAGACCTCTCCCTGAGAACCTCTCTTTGCTCCTCCACTCAGCCTAGCAACATGAATTGCCCCATACTGTCCAGACATAGCTTAGCAGTTCCTCATTCAAGAGGATCCCTTTTTGTCAATTCTATCATATCCACTAACTAGCTTTTTACTATGTGCTCCTTTAGGACACAACCTTAAGATGATAAGGCACAAACTGTGCACAATGAACACAAGTATTTTACCAAGATGCACGTAGGGTCCATGGCAGCTGTCTTCTGGATGCAGAGGTACTAGGAGTCTTTCTCTCATCCATCCTCTTCCCTGCACATCTCCTAAGTGCAACTGATGCTAGTGAGAAGATTACCAAAGGCCACGCCCAGAAGACAGCCCTCCCCAAAGACTAGCCTGACATTTAGTGATTTTTTTGCTGCTTCTAACATCCTTTAGGCACTGGGACTTACCTCTACTACCTGGCAACATTAATTGAAATGCACACCTAGTCAAGGGCTAGACAAATTGAACCAACCAACAGCTATAGTGCCTATTTCTGAGCACTAGTCTTTGCCCTAGCCCAACTCCACCACCTGGTAACAGCATCTTTTCAAAGGCCAAGTGTATCCTCCATTTTCCCAGTGTGACCATTCCTATGAATAACAAAATAATTCTAAAAAGTGGTGTCAGCCCTCTACTTTTACCATGTTGTGAATTTTTTACATTTATGCAATACTGTATGCATATGTGTACATATGTGCCACTGAACTTGTGTGGAGGTTAAAAGGCAAGTTGTGAATCACTTTTCTCCTGTCTAATGGATCCTGGAAATCAAACTCAGATCACCAGCTTGGTGGCAAGCACATTTACATGCTGATCCATACTACCACTTCATTATGCACACATTCTTACTGTTTTGAGTCAAAGTCTATATAGCCAAGAACACAGAGACCTACCTGCCTCATCCTAGAATTAAAAGCATGCATTATCATATCAAGTCTATTATACACTTAAAAGTCTAAAGACTAGATGTTTCCAATAAGCACTTCAGATTCCCCAGCATATGCATACTGTAGTGAATATATTGCACACCTAACAAAGGCTATGGTCTGAAAACACATTCTAAACAGCAAAGTTCTGGTCTAGCCCCTCTTCCAGTTCTTTTCACCCAGGGGTCACATGTCTGCAACTGGCATGTTTTTGTGGGGAGATTAACAATTTCACTTCCTACTTGGTTTTAAGAAGAGCATTTTCCTACAAATTTTAACATAACATACAAACATGTCTATTCACTAACTCTACTTTGTCACACTCTGGACAAAGTACGGTTTGCTGTCTAGAAAGACTAGGTGCTGGAAATTTGGACATATGTCTTCTATATATTGCAAAATAAGGTGCTTGGATATAAGAAAGAATGACTTATTTTGCCTTACCAAACTTACATTAGCATTAGGCCCTTCATTCATCTCCTTTCTTCCTCCTAAAGCCTTGTAAGCAAGGCTGTACTTGTGGATTGAGGAGGTGAGAAGAAAGAAACTGCAAAAGGATTCCATTAGTGTGCTAGACATTTCTAGCTTACCCATCACCCTGTATGTTGTGTGCATCTCAGGTAACCTTGCTATGCTGTATATATTGTACATATTTGACAAATGAGTCCCAATGTTGCCAATGTATGACAAAAGTAGTTAGTAAACTCACACATAATGTATACTCTGTTAGTTCATAGCAAAGTTTGCTTCTGAAGAGTTGTAAAAGTATATCATCCAAGTGATGGGTGTCTGTGACACAGGACACTGAGAGGGGCTGAAAGGGAAGAAAGGTCGGAGACCAGAATGTTCTCACCAAAAGACACTGTGATCTAACTAGTTACATGTGTGTGGTTTCAATACTACTATCTATATAGGAGACAAATTTATGTCCTCATTTGAAACATCTAGTCCTTCTAGGTGTTTAGAAGTGCACAACAAAGTATGTTAAAAGTAAACATAGTAAATAATACATATTGTAGATTCTCCTGTTTAAACTCATGGAACTAGAAAGAGAAAACCATTTCTGAGCAATGTTGCATCACTTCTAACTCCTAGTAACTCCAATTGCAGGGCACCTGATGTCCTCTTTTGATCTCCACAGAAACATTCACTTTACATGCATTAGTGAACTCCAATCCATAAACACAAACAAAAGATTTTAAAATATGAGTATAAAGATATTGTATTGCTAAATATGTACACACATATATAATTATTTATACATATGCACATATGTATAGATAGCGAAATATACACACATATATACATTTGGAAATAGAAGATTGGGAATATTTATTGCAATCTAAAAATATTTTATTCTGGATCTTGGTAAAATCTCTAACCTCCTCTAATCTAATAAAAAGATTTCAAAATTATTTTCATTTTATCATTGATTACATATTGCCTGATAACTAAGTTTTAATATTTTGTAAATGTCAGTTTATATATGAATACTTATTTAATTCATTTTTCTTAAATAATTTAAATGGTATTCTATTAAATTGTCCATGGTTTGCCATTTTTGAGAAATGTATAAACAAATATAATGTGCTTTGATAAAAATCACTTACCACTCACTAGCCTCCAATTCTTCCCATATCCCTGATCATTTTGTCACAAATCCATGTAGGTTATTGATCCCTCTCAGCCCATGTGGTATTTACAGTATGAGAAGTATGAAGTCATCCACTGGATTATAAGTAGCTTCTCTGTGACCATGTCAAGGTAAAGCCTTTCTCTTTATCTGTGACTATATCTCTATCTCTCTGTTTATCTGTGACTATGTCTAATATCTTTCTTTCTTTCTTTCTTTCTTTCTTTCTTTTTTTGCAGAGGAAAGAATTGATTTGGCTTACACTTCCATGTCATAGCCCATCATTGAAGAAAATCAGGAAAGGAATTCAAGCAGGGAAGGAGGCAGGAGTTGATGCAGAGGCCATGAGAAAGTGCTGTTTACTGGCTTGATTTCCTGACTTGCTCAATCTGCTTTCTTCTTTTTTTTAATTGGATATTTTCTTTATTTACATTTCAAATGTTATCTCCTTTCCTGGTTTTGGGGCCCACTCCCTGAAATCCTCTATCCCATTCCCCTCCCCCTGCTTCTATGAGGGTGTGCCCCAACCCATCCACCCACTTCTGCCTCCCTGCCCTCACATTCTCCTACACTGGGGCATCGAGCCTTCAAGGAACCAAGGGCCTCTTCTCCCATTGACGCCCTACAAAGCCATCCTCTGCTACATATGCAGCTGGAGCCATGGGTGCTCCTTGGTTTGTGATTTAGACCCTGGGAGCTCTGGTTGGTTGATATGGTTGTTCTTCCTATGGTGTTGCAAACTCCTTCAGCCCCTTCAGTCCTTTCTCTAACTCTTTTATCTCTTTCTGTATATGTCTCTTTGTGTCTGCCTCTGTCTTTCTCTTCTCTGTGTCTGTCTCTGTCTGTCTCTGTCTCTGTGTCTCTGTCTTTGTCTCTGTCTCTCTGTGTGTGTGTGTGTATGTGTGTGTGTCTTAGCAATCACTAATTGTCAATAACTCATCATCTAGGGATGGGACTTCTTGAGTTTCCTCTCCATACTTACAGTAATTTTGACTAGCTTAACCATGTGCAGTTCCTGTGCACACAGCCATACCTAAGTTCGTGCCTGCAGCACTTCTGTCATGTCATGATGGAAATGCAATTTAACACAACAGTCCCTTTGTACTGACTTGTTTGTTTGTCTGTTTCTCTGTGCAGCCATGGCTTTTGTGGAAGTATGTCTGGCCTTGAATTTAGATATTTGCCTGCCTCTGCTGAGATTAAAGGCAGTCACTACTACTTTACTCCTACTGACTTTTGGTTTTCAATTAACTAATTTATTTATTTATTCACTTTACATCCTGATCACAGTCCTCAGTCCCTTTTTGTAAGGCCCTTCTCCCATCCCCCATTCCTTCTCTTCAGAGAAGGCACATCAAGTCACTGTAGGACTAGGTACATCCTCCCCAGTGAGGCCAGACAAGTCAGCTTAGGTAGGGGAACAGGATTCACTAGCAGGCAAAAGATTAAACTACAGCCCTCACTCCAGTTGTTAGGGGTCCTTCATGAAGACCAAGCTATACATCTACTTCCTATGTGCAGTGGGCCTATGTCCAGCCTATGCTTGTTCTTTGGTTAGGGGTTTAGTCTTTAGCAGCCCCAATGATCCAGGTTAGTTGATTCTGTTGATCTTCTTGTGGAGTACCTTTTCTCTTCGAGTCCCTCAATCCTTCTCCCAGCTCTTCCACAAGACTCTCTGAGCTCCTTCTAATGTTTGACTGTGGGTCTCTGTATCTGTCTGTTTCCATAGCTTCTGAGTGGAGCTTTCAAAGAACAATTATGCTAGGCTCTTGTCTGCAAGCAAAACAGTATCATTAATAGTGTCAGGAATTGTTTCTTGCCCATAAGTTGGGTATAAATTTGGGTCAGTCATTGGTTGTCCATACCTCCATCTCTGCTTCATCTTTGTCCTTGCACATCTTGTAGACAGGGCACATTTTGGAGTTAAGATTTTGTGAGTAGGTTGATGACTACATCTATTCACTGGAGGCCTGCCTAACCACAGAAGTTGGCCACTTTAGACTCCATATCTCCCACTGATAGACTTCTCAATTAGAATTACCCCTATAGACTTGCCGGTGTCTTCTCAGCCCATCCCAGGTCTTGGCACCTCCTAGAAATGAACCCCTGAATGCTGCTGATTTCTGTTTTCACCCCCATTCCCTATACCTGATCACCCTGTCCATTCCCTTGCCATACCCTCTCCCACCAAGTCCCCTTCATCTATCCACCTTTGACTTGAATTGTATGTATCCTTCTATGAGTACATCCCTCCACCATTATTTATTTTGGAGAGAAGGGACTGTAATATTTATGTCCTATGTAGGACCAAGGACTTCACAACCTATTATTCACTGTGTATTGACCAGTAGTAAGTCTCTGTACTAATCACTATTTTCTATAAAAAAAATGTGTCTTTATGGATGATTGGAATACGCTGTAATTTATATAATACATATACATACTCTCTCTCTCTCTCTCTATATATATATATATATATATATATATATATGAATGATACATTTTAGTACTATGACAATTTAGCTAAGTAATATCAGGAAGCTCTCTATAAATCATGCCAAAACTGGTTCTTGGCTCAGTTAACCATACTAGACATGAGTTTGGCTTTGTGGAGCTGACCACAATCTAATGTGAAGGTAGCTGATTATTTCCAGAATATTCAAGTTACTATTGTAACAATGAGCATATCTTTACAGGCCAGCTGTTCTAGCAGTTCAACTGGATCACTCAAGGCAAGACTACTGATAACATTCTTTCTCAGTTGCAGTCACAGAAATACAAGACAGTATGAGTGCTAGCCTGTAGCGATGAAGCTTCCAGGTTGATGTCCCATTTTTTTCTTGATTTATGACTCAGGTGTATGGTATCTTCAGGAATAGCTTCATACCATCAAGTTCTAGAAGGTAACCAATTTCATTGGAAGTAGTCTATTGTTTGAGGGATATATTATACCCCACTGACCAAAAGTTAAAAGGAAGTAACCCACATCCAGCACTGGGTTCTTGTTTGATAGTCTGTGATTTCTAGAGGAGCCATTTTCCTATTATAGGGTAAATATATTGAAACAATATATGGTATTTTAAAAGGTCTTTAGTGTTTTGTCTCCCTCCTCATTTTCCTGCTTATACCCTGTACATCCATTTACTACTCCACTTAACCTTCCCAGACAGATAGTTCTCCTTTCCTTATTCATGCCATCTGTATTGTACATTTTATACTAGGACTCAGTAGACAAAGTAGGGGAAAATGGCCTGAACAATAAAGGGCAAAACTAACTAATTTGTAATAATCACAAAGTGAAAGTGCTAAGAAACACTACAAAATCCCTAATATGACTACACTTTTTATGATTGTTATATTTAATATTGCATTTTATACCCTTGAGAGCAAGACTTTGAAGGTAATTTATCTTCATTGAGCACTTATTCAACCTCCATTGTTACTAAATAGAGAACTGCAGTGAATTTTTACAAAGCACAGCAAAAAATATTTCACATGTATTAGAAGTTTCTTAAAGTCTAAAAAGACTCTACCACTTTTAAAATTTTATGTCATACATTGGAAGGCACCTTAATATTATGAAAGCTAAATATTAAATCACTATAATAAGAATATCTAGTACTGTATGTTTGTTTTCACTATTTTGTTTTTGTGTGATTTTGGTTTCTTTTTGTTTGAGACATAGTTTTACTTGTAGCCCCAACTAGTCTAGAACTTTCTATTCAGTCTAAGCCGATGTTGAATTTGAGGCAATTTTCTTGGCACACCTCTCTTCATATTACCTTTTATTTTTCCACCCCATGTTTCCATTTTATTCACAAAATATTTAGAATTAATAAAGAAGAAAACCTAACATTTTTCTTTTATAAAATGAATTTCAAGTCTAGATATGTTGATAGAGGTTTGTCATTCTATCACTTGAAATGTGTTAGCAAAAAGGAAGATTTGAAGTTCAAGGTTATCCTGGGCAACATGAGACTATGACACATATCAATGATGAAATATGTGGAATAAGATTTTGTTTATAGTAATAATTAAAATACATTACATATTCACAAGTCTATAGATTTTGAATCAATTATTTTCAATAAATTTTAAGATAAGCTTTTGGTTCACAGTAAACAGAAGTGTCTAATACTCTCCGATACACATACATATGATATTTCTCATAATGCTCGTTAGTTACCAGAGTAGAACACTTGCTATGATTCATTTGCAGTTTAATACATAGAGGTATTCTAAGTCTATTGGGGCTGTTTGGGTTCTGCAATGCACCACCTATGAGTTTGATAAATTTTTATAAACATGTATATGCACTGTTGAAGTATAATATAATAAAACTATTTGCTGATTTAAATATTTCTTTCTAGTTATCTATGACTTTCTATTTGATAACCATTGACAAAAACTAACATATTTTTTTAAAACCCACATACTTATTGTATGAGCATGTATCTGAATGTGAGTATATGTGTCATGTGCATATCAGGTGAATGAAGAAGCCAGAAAAGGTTGTTGGACCCCAGGAACTTACAAGCAGTTGTGAGTTACCTGGTGTGGTATCAGAAATTGAACCTGTATCTTCTGCAAGCATACAGACCTCCATCACACCAGTGTTGTATTTAATGTTTCCATACTTTGCCTTTTTCCAGAATGTTACACAGTTGGAATTAGAGTGTACTGCTCTTGCAGATGGATTCCTTGATACTATACACTTAAATTTCTTTAGCTTTTCAATTCCTCTCAGGTTTTTAAGTCACTGAATAATATTCCAATATCAACATTTATCTATTCATCTACTAAAGGAAATATTTGTTGCTTTTACATATTAGACCTTTTCTTATGTTTAAAAATAGTTTCTAGCCAGAGCTGAAATTGCTGGCGTGGATCAAGTTTTCTAGTACATAGGATGCTAAGGAAGGAGAACATCAATTAATATGAGTCCACATTAAGCTATATAGTAAGTTCCAGTATTGCTTTGGCGACAGACTGAAACACTGTCTAAAAACACATAATAGCTTCTAACTTAGATGAATATACACCAGTGAACATAATTTCTGGAAAGTAAATACTTCATTAGAAGGTAGAAATCATGCAATCTAATACATTATGCATATTTCAGAATATAATTTATGAATTTATAAAGTTGTATTGTTATTAATTTACTTTAGGATCTTATATTTATTCTTGAAAACTTTTTAATATATAAGAAGGTTTTTGATCCTATCCATCCCTCACTTCCTCCTTCCAACACTCTTTAAGCCCCTATACACATCTCACATCTAACTTCATGTCCTTTTGTTTCTTTTTTTCTTAAACATATCCTACTGTGTGCTGTTTGTACTGCCCATATGTACATGTTCATGGTACCAACTGCAGGGACAACACTCACGAGGAAAACTGACTTTCCCTATCCAAGAAGCCATCATCTACTGAAGATTCTTCAGCAAGTTATGGGGACTTAGGGAATCAGCCCTATTCATACTTTAATTTTAACCTGGTTGATCTTGTACAAGTAACTACAGCTGCTATAAGTTCATGTGTACAACAACCATGACATATTTAAAATTTTTATTTCACAGTACTCCTTCACACCTTCCAGCTCCTAGATATATTTTGTCTTCTTTTACAAGGTTTTATTTCCTGAACCATGGGATAGAGGAAGTTGGCGTAGATGTGCCAGCCAAGAATTAGTTCTCATAATCATTTATTATCAACACTTTTACCAGATAAGAGTTTCTGCATTAATGATTGCCCAATGGAAAAAGAACCTTCTTTGATGAAGTTTGAGAGAAGTACAAATATATGGTTGTGAACATAATTGTTTAGAAAGCATAAACTGTTATTTGTACCATGGGAAGCGAAGTAGAGAATATTGAGAATAGAAACACAGAGATTCATATTAATGGCTTCTGATCCAATAATTAGAGTTATACATGACATATTTTCTCAAAATAGAGGTATTTTTCATCAAAGTGCAGAAGAAAAGAAACCCAAAAATATGCTAAAGGCTTGCACAGAAAGACAGAAATATTCATGAAAATAAAGAAATTAAACTATTTTGGTAAATAAAATTAACCAATACTAATGCAGTAGAGAAACATTCCTAATACCAAAGGTTTTACAAGTAAATGAAATATGAAAGAATAGCCTACAGTTAATGATAGGATAATCATTCTGTGTAGCTGATAATAATGTGAGCACAAAGATGTGAAAAGGGCTAGAAAGTCAAGAAAATTGCTGTATGAGTGTGTTTTACAAAGTTTACACAAAGCCAGCCATTTAGTGAATGTTTCGGCCAGACTCCATTATCTTTTGTTAGCATGCCAAGAGTCTTGAATTTAATCGTTCAGACAAAAATAAAGTCACATTGTGTCTTGAAATTTACCAAGCACATGAAAGATCTGTATGACAAGAACTTCACCCAGGCCAGATCACCCTATAGCCTGTCTGCCTCCCAGGAGGTCAACAATAACCAGGAACACAGGAGGCCTGCTCTTATAAGAGATACAGGAAGCTAACAAATAAGATGAGGAAGGTCCCTTCATATTCTTCAAAATAATAATAATAATAATAATAATAATAATAATAATAATAATAATAATTACCAGAAAGACTAAATTCTGAATACTATGTTCCAAAGTGCAAGGACAGCCGTATTTGTAAAAGAAACTTTACTAGAGCTCAAAATACACACTGAATCTCACACTTTAATAGTGAGAGACTTCAATACCCGACTCTCACTAATGGACAGGTCATTGAAACAGAAACTAAACAGAGACAGTGAAACTAATAGCGGTTATGAATCAAATGGATTTAACAGATATCTATAAAACATTTCACCCCAAAACAAGAAAATGTATATTCTTCTCAGCACCTCATGGAACTTTCTTCAAAATTGACCATACAATTCAGTGCAAAACATGACTCAACAGATACAAGAAGATTGAAAGAGACCCATGCATCCTATCAGATCACAACAGACTAAAGCTAGATTTCAATAACAACAAAAAACAACAGAAAACTGACTGACATACCCATGGAAACTGTACAACTCTCTATGCATTGATAACTTTGTCAGAGAAGAAATAAAGAAATTAAAGACTTCCTAAAATTCAATGAAAATAATGACACAGCATACCCAATATTATGGAACACAATGAAAGCAGTGCTAAGAGGAAAATTCATAGCAGTAAGTGACCTTGTAAAGAAATTGGAAAGATCCTACACTTAACAGCATACCTAAAAGCCTTAATCCTCTTTAGACTCCATAGTCTGAAGCCCCCCAGGAAATCTGCTACAACCAGGATCACAGGTAAGGAACCCTAACAAATAACCACATCAGCTGCGAACCCTGAGGAGCCCAGTGGACTCCAGACCCATCTCCACCCCAACTCCTACCCCCTTCGAGAACTTTACCCTCTTTCCAGCTGTGTCTTCTGCCTGGTCTGACCATCAGCATGTCTGCTCCTCTGAAAATTCCACAGTCTGAAGGCCCCCAGAAGGTCTTCTACAGCCAGAGCCATAGGCCTCCCAGGAGACCTACAGCAATCAAAGGACATAGGAGGCAGCTCTCCAGAGACACCCAGACTAGTCAACACCAGAGATAAACAGATGACAAAAGGCAAGCACAAGACCATAAACAATATAAGCCAATATACATTCTACATTCGGGCACCATCAGAACCCAGTTCTCCCACCACAGCAAGCCCTGGATACCCCAAAATACCTGAAAAACAGGATGCTGACTTAATAACCTATGTCATGAAAAATCCTTTAAGGAGAATATAAATAACTCACTGAAAGAAATACAGGAAAACATAGATAAACAGGTAGAAGCCCCTAAAGAGGAAACAAATAAATCAAAGAAATACAGGAAAAGACAATTAAACAGAATACATAGGCTACAATCCAGAGAACTCAAGAACAAAGCCGTAAGACCCAATTGAGGATACTTTAATCTACTTGGGAGGGAGAAGAAGCCAGAGGGCAGAGGAAGGAAGTGAACTGGGTGGGAGAGGAGAGGGGTAGGAGCAGGGGAAAAGGGGGAACATGATCAGGTATTGGAGGGGAGAACCTAGAGTGAAGCCCCAAGGGCCAGCAGAATGAATGGAAATATATAACCTTGGGAAGTGGGAGGTGAGGGACCCTCTAGAATGTACCAAAGACCTGGGAGGTAAGAGACTCTCAGGACTCAAAGGGAGGGATTTTGGATGAAATGCCCAACAGTGGGGAGAGAGAACTTGTAGAATCTGCCTCCAGTAGAAAGACAGGGTTTCAAGTGGAGGAATGGTATTGTCATCCCACAGTCAGAAACTCTAACTCAGAATTGTTCTTGTCTAAAAGAACTGGAGGGACAAAAATGGATGGAAAAGAGGTCCAGTGACAGGCCCAAATTGGGATCCAGCTTAAGGGGAGGCTCTAAGGCCTAACACTATTACTGATGCTATGGTGTCCTTACAGACACGATTTTAACATGGCTGCTCTCTGAGAGGCCAAACAAGTAGTTGACTGAGACAGAAGCAGATATTAAACCCAAAACAATGGACAGAAGCTGGGGACCTCTGTTGTTGAATTAGGGAAAGGCTGGAAGAAGGTAAGGAGAGGGCCACCCCATAGGAAGACAAGCAGTCTCATTTAACTCAGACCCATGAGATCTCTCAGAGACTGAGCTACCAACCAGGCAGCATAGCTGGTCTGAGACCACCGACACATACACAACAGTGGACTGCCTGGTCTGGGATCAATGAAAGAAAATGAACCTAACCATTGAGAGACTTGAGGCTACAGAGAATGGGGAGGCCTGGTAGGGTTTAGGGGGTGTAGGGGTATGGGGACATCCTGTTGGAGATGGGGAAGGAAGAATAGGATGACGAACTGTCAGAGGGGAATAACAACTGGACTGTAAAAAAAGATTAAACATCATTTTAAAAATAACAAAAATAAATGTAAAAAATAAAAATAAAAGAACTGCAGGGACAAATGTAGTGAAGAGACTGAATAAAAGACACTCAGTGACTGGCCCAACTTGGGATCTATCTCATGGTGGAAGCACCAAAGCCTGACCCTATTAATAATGCTATGATGTGCTTACAGACAGGAACCTAGTATGGCTGTCCTCTGTTTGGTCCTACCAGCAGCTGAATGAGACAGATGCAAGTACTTACACCCAACCTTTGGAATGAAGTCAGGAATCCTGATGGAAGAATTAGGAAGAAGACTGAGGAGCTGAAGGAGTTGACAACCTGGTAGGAAGATCAACAATGTCAACTAACCTGGATCCCTGAGAGCCCCTAGAGCCTGTGCCACCAACCAGGGAGCATGCAACTACTGGTTCGAGGTTCCTGTTACATACATAACAGAGGACTGCCAGGTCTGGCCTCAGTGGGATATGATGTGCCTAATCCTAGAGAGACTGAGGCCCCATTGAACAGGAGTGCCTGGATTAGGGAGGAGCACCCTCTCGGAGGCAGCAGGGAGAAGGAATGGGATGAGGGACTGTGGAAAGCCTACTGGAAGAAGGGCAAAACCTGGAACGTAAATAAATAAAATAATTAATTAAAAATGACAAGAAATCTACAAGCATGCTGAAATAGATAATGAGAGTATAGAATTGACAAGTAGGATGGTAGAAGCCTGTAAGCCCAAAGAGTCACAAAACAGAAGCAGGAGTGTGGCGATTAGTTCAAGGACTATACAGGATATGTGATAAGGTCAGGAGGAGCCTGAAGTTTAGAGCAAGAATCTTCATAGAAAACCCAGATATATAATGAATCCTGAAATAAGTAGGATCATATCAAAAATGCTCCATTACCTCTAGATGAATCTCACCTCTCCTGTGATTAGTGAGTGTCATAGTTAATTCCCATTGTCAGTTTAACAGAACATAGAATCTCCATTTCTATTATGGAAATTTCAGTGAGAATTATCTGAAGAGGGAAGACCCTTTCTGAATGTGAAAGACACCATCTATGTCTGGGGTTCAAGACTTAGTATAAAGGAGAAAAGAAGAAAGTGAGATGAGCAACACAATTTACCTCTCTATGCTTTCCAGAATTCACATGATTTGAGGAGATCTAGTCATAAATTCCTATTGTCCTGCTTTTCCTAGCCTGGACTTTATAACTACACACCAGAAACAGGAGCCAAAATAAACATTTCCTATTTAATTTTCTCTTTTCTTACAATTGTTCTCCATATTTGGTCTCAGATAAGAAATGAGAAAAAATACCACACAATAAGGACTCTGAACAATAAGAAAGAGGTTAAATTCATAAATAGGTGAACACATAAGATAAAATAGAGTTTTGTCTGTTGATTATTTGATTGGATTATTGACAATTGATCTCATACTATAGCCAAGGCTAACCTGAAAAGTATAGATGGGTTGACATGATGTCCAACTTTTGTGTACCTCCTGTTTTAGTCTCTTGTCTGTTGGAGGTACAAACATAAGCCTTCACACCAAGTGGCTGAAATTTGATTTTTATAACATAGTTACCCAGATTCAATGAATATCCTTTAGTTTTGTAATCAGTAAATATCAATTCATACAGTTGGCCATTTTCCACTAAGCTAGTCATTATCTACATTGAGAATATTTCTTTCTCTGAAGCATGTTATTAGTTCTTTAAGAATTTTATTTAATGTATTTTCATTATATTTACTCCTCCAAGAACTACTCCTATATCCACTCACACCCAGTACTGCTGTTCTCTCTCTCTCTCTCTCTCTCTCTCTCTCTCTCTCTCTCTCTCTCTGATACTATGTCTAATGCATATTGACCATATACTTTTGGGTGTGTAACATCCCCACTGGACCTTGTTCACCTTACTGCATGCCACTCCCTTTGTCACTGTGTTTAATTTGGACTCCAATATAGTTTTAAGAGGAATATGTTCATACGGATGACATTAGCATAGCCCAACACATAGAAATAGTCAGTCCTACTAGGTAAATAAAATATACAAGGAAATAAATGGTGTACAAATAGTTAACATAAAATTAGACAATATGCTAGGTGTCTATTTTAACTTTCTCAGAGGCAGAATTTAATCTGAACTTTAAAAGTGTAGAGAAACCATAGACTCTGTTAATAAGTATGGAAAAGGATGAGGATAGGCTCAACGTAACTATAGACACAAATTAAACAGGTTCCAGTTATTTACTAAAATCCAGGATACCATATGACAATTACAATTTTATCACATGAGTAGAAGTGTAAATAGATTACAAGGTTGTAGCCATTTGTTCTCTATTTACATAAGTTTGGGTTTTTTGTTTGTGGTGGGGGAGAGATTATCCTGTCTTAAACCAATTTCTATAGATAGACCCACTCCTTATCTGAAGCATCTATAATAGACTAGAATATCATTATGTTCTCTTTTTCTAAGGCTAAACTATTAGATTTTATACAATTAATTGCCTTTTGTATGAAATGTTTCTAATGTAGAAGTATTGCTGGATATTTGACCACATTGTGAAACCTGATCTTGTGAATTGTCAGTATCTGTTTCCAATTGTAGCTCAGCATTTGAACCTAGAGCTTTTGGCATACTCTAAATAAGTACTTGTGGTATAACTCAGCCCTAAAACACCTTTAATCCAAGAACTAAATAAAGTAAATCACAGGTCAAGAGGCTGAGCAAACCACCAACTCATAGGGAGTGAACCCAAGTAAACAGAGAGGAAGGTTTTTGAGTCAAAGTTGTTTTTAAGACAAGCTGAAGAAAGGAGGAATGTGTTTCTTTCTTGGCCATCTGTGGAGTAAGACTGTCTGCTGGGCGCTTTCTCAGACTCTCAGAGCTATCAGGATTTCACTACTGTGTCAGACCTCTGAGTCTTCAATTGGTAAAATCAAAAGACTGATTTTAATTTTTAAAACAACATAGATCCATCCATTTGCCTAAGAATTTCATGAAGTCATTGGCTTTAATAGCTGTGTACATGTACCTCATTTTCTGTATCCATTACTCTGTTGAAGGACATCTGGGTTCTTTCCAGCTTCTGGATATTATAAATCAGGATGCTATGAACATAGTGGAGCATGTGTGCTTGTTATATGTTGGAGTATCTTTTGGGCATATTCCCAGGAGTGATATAGTGGTGTCCTCAGGTAATAATATGTCCAATTTTCTAAGGAACCACCAGAATGATTTCTAGAGTGGTTGTACCAGCTTACAATCCCACCAAAAATTGGGGACTGTTCCTCTTTTTCCACATCCTCACCAGCATCTGCTGTCACCTGAGTTTTTGATCTTAGCCATTCTGACTTAGTGTAAGACGAAATGTCAGGGCTGTTTTGATTTGCATTTCCATGATGACTAAGGATGTTGAACATTTCTAGAAAATTTCATCCTGAATGAGGTAACCCAGTCACAAAAGAGGACATATGGTATGTACTCACTGAAAAGTGGATATTAGCCCAAAAGCTTGGAATACCCAAAATACAATTCACAGACCACATGAAGCTCAAGAAGAAGGAAGACCAAAGTGTGGATGCTTCAGTTCTTCTTAAAAGTAGAAAGAACATTCTCATGGAGGGAAGTATGGAGACAAAGTCTGGAGCAGAGACTGACCCATCTGGGGACTCTCATATGCAGTCACCAAACCCAGACACTATTGTGGATGCCAAGAAGTGCTTGCTGATAGGAGCCTGGTATAGCTGTCTCCTGAGAGGCTCTGCCAGAACCTGACAAGTACCTAGGCAGATGCTCACAGCCAATCATTGGAGGAGTTAGAGAAAAGACTGAAGAAGCTGAAGGGGTTTGCAACCCCATAGGAAGAACAAAAATATCAACCACCAGACCACCCAAGCTCCCAGGGACTAAACCACCAATCAAAGAGTACACATGGAGTGACCCATGGCTCTAGCTTCATATGTAGCAGTGGATGGTCTTGTAGGGCATCAATGAGAGGAGAAGCCCTTCGTCCTGTGAAGGCTTGATGCCCTAGTGTAGGGGAAAGCAAGGGCAGAGTGGCAGGAGTGGCTGAAGGACTGAAGATGGGATACGGTGTTTCTGACAGGGGGAGGAACTGGGAAAGGGGATAACATTTGAAATGCAAATATCCAATTTAAAAAAATGTAAAGACTAGCTCCCAAAACTTATAATATTTAAAGAGCCAATAAGATTACACACTGGGTAAAGGTACTAAACAGTCATGACTAATTACATGTATTCTGTTCAGAGAGCCCTCAGAGTGGAGAGAATGATTCTTTGAAAGTTTTCCTTTACCATTCACATGGTGGCTGTGGCATGTGTGAACATGAACACACACACACATAAGCACACACACACACACACACACACACACACATATACACACATACACACACACTCTCCTATTAATAAAATTCATAAATATTCCTTTAGACAAATATGTCAGAAAATGCCATTCACACCAGACATTCCTGGAGGGGAGACAACAATACCTTTTTTTAATTTTCACACCTTTCTGGAGTTCATGGACTAACTGGACTATTTCCTTATATATTATATTACATGTTAAATCCCTAAATAAAAAGTAGATATCTTACAAAGATTATCAAGCTAAAATGAGGACATAAGGGGGGACTTTAGTTTGATTGGAGTTCTTATATAAGAAAAAATAAATTGGGACATACACATGCAAAGATTGTTGTTTGAAATAGAGAGAAGACAGACCTGTAGCAGATGTTTTGTGCATCAGCTTTAGAAAGAAGAAACCCTGCTGATTCATTGATTTTGGGACTCAGAAATGTAGGACAATAAATTTCTGTTGTCTAGGCAACCCAGATTATGGTATATGTTGTGGGAATCATAGCAAATGAATGCAAAGAATAAAAATAAAATTTCTCCTATATACAGATGTTTCTTGCTCTCCAGCACAATATCTCTCATTTTAAGTACTATAATTATTAAAATAATAAACATTTTCCTCACTGATATAGAAATGAAATATCAATCATTTTTGACAGTGATAAAGAAGACTTAGAAAACCACCCTGCCTTCTTCTTCAAATATAATTGTCTTTCAGCTAGGGTTAATATTCCTGAGGAAATACACCATGACCAAAAGAAATGTGAGAAGAAAAAAGGATTATTTGGTTTTTACTTTCATATGGCTGTTCATTATAAAGGAAGCCAGCAGATTAGGAACTCAAATAATGCAGGAACCTAGAGACCTGACACAGAGGCCATAGATGAGTGTTGCTTACTGGCTTACTGTGTATGACTTGCTCATCCTGCTTCTTTTTACCTGTCACCATCCATAATGGACTGAGCTTTCTCCCATCAATTACCAATTAAAAAGATGACCTTCAGGCTTGCCTGCCTTCTAATCTTAAGGAGGCATTTTATGTCTGATGTTCCTTCTCTCAGATGACTATAGCTTGTGTCAAGTTGATATAAAAGGAAATAGAATAATACCGTATTTGTGGTTGGGATGTGGTATTCAGAATTGAAGTCACAGAATTCTATTTTGTAAAATAATTTGAAGACAGCTTTCTTTTGGCAATTCTAATGAAAATATCTGACTTGTCTGAATAATTGTCCAAATGTTCACTGCTTGAGACAATGTGAAATAAATCATATCTCAAGCTTGAAGTAAAGATACTCTGGTAAAGCTGACAGGAACATTTCCTTTTGATCTGCACTTCTCAACTTATGGGTCATGACCCTTTTAGAGTTACATATCATGTATCCTATATAGCAGGTCTTTACATAGTGACTCTGAACAGTAGTGAAATTGCAGTCAGAAAGTAGCAGTAAATAATACTAAGGTTGACGTCCACCACAACATAAAGAACAATATGAAAGGTTCAGAGCATTAGAAATTTTGAGAACCATTGCTCTTGAACATCTCAAGAAAATCTCAAACAGCAAAGGATTGCACAACTTGGTAAGTAAGACTTTTAAACACATGATTTCTATGCTTTGCTTTAAATAACTCAGTTTCTCCAAACACCTTCTGTAGTCAAAGAAGGCAGCTTTAACTACATCCATAAAATGTGTATAGTTGGTGTGTGCACAGCTGAGAATTTCAATTATCTATGTACAGTAAGTTCTTAAATCCATAGCTTGTATCCATTACAAAACAAAACCACTCTTGTCTTGAGTAATAAATCATCTGCATTGCATCAATCAGGACATTTAATTTACAATGAAAACCATTTGTGACTTGCTGATGCCAAAAATAATATTCCATCTATTAGGAAAAAAAAAAAAGAAAAAGAAAGAAAGACAGATAGGTAGATAGAAAACAACAATGAGAAGAATAGCAGCAACAACAACAAAACCACTTTTACAATTACACCTCAGTACAAGAAGGACTGTCAGTCACCTTGATGGCAAAGCAGCCATTTTGGATTGTAGAAATGAAACAGACAAACAATAATGTAGACGATCTTAATGGAGAAAAAAAGCCAAAGGTATTTGAAGAAAAATTGACAGATGTGTGTGGGTATTGAGGCTTTTTAAACAGGGTAGTGTTCTGAAGGTATTAGGTGGAGGAATATTAAAAGTCTGAGAGTGCCACTCCTGGATTAATAGTCTTAATTAACAAGTAGTAGTTTTACTAAATATTATAAAATACCAGATTATTACATGAGCCATTAATACTCATTTACATTTATTGCACATCTAAACTATCAAGTGTGTTTAGTGTCTTTTGTTTGTTTGTTACTGTTTCTACATTTATTATTGTGCTTCTTAATGAAATGCATGCACATTCTTAGTTACATGTAGGGAGTATGTGAGGGTATGGTACAAGTGAGTACAGAAACCAGGGAACAGTCTTCAGTGTCATTACTTAGAGTCCATTCATCTGGTATTATGAACTACCTAATCTCATTGCCCTAGAATTTGCCAATTTTGTTAGGATGTAGAATCAGTGAGCTTTGGAGAACTGTTTTTCTCTTCCTTTCCAGCCCTAAAATAATAAGCATGTCCACATCCAACTTTTATTTTAATTCATGCACCTGTTTAAATTGTATATCATAATGTATGCCTGAATTTTCTCTATCATTGGTAATATCGGAAGTAGGAAAAGGTGATAGGATAGAAACTAAGATTTATAGGAAACATGATGAGGGATAAGATAGGAAATGTAAAAGTTTTATTGGAGTATTACTCAAGGAAAAAAACGTTTATATTTCTTTTTTTCCAGCCTATAAGAGGCACATTCTTTCTCTAAATGTCTTCATTGTCAGTACTTGCTACTTTGAAACCTTTGGCCTTTATCTCTAGTAAACCCCATTAGGACTATCATTGGTACAGGTTAAGAGTCCAATAATGTGCTTAATGTTAGGTCATTAATTAGAAGCAGGGATCCATCTTAGGTGTGCTTTATTCCTGCAGTCTATTTATACACTCTCAGACTTAATGATAAAACAGAAGCAAGTGAAAATAATTTTGATTTTCACTGGACAGTCCTCAGTCAGTGTCCTGTGGCCCAATGTTAACAAAACTTCTGTTAATAATAGAAAACGTTTTCAAGGTAAATTATTATAATCATACAATTAGAATTTTTGTAGGTTAAAATATTTAGAATGATAATTACTATGAATGTGATTTTGGCAAAGTTACTTCAGCTGTGAGTCCCTTAATAATTGTTTATTTTGAAGAATACTTTTCAGTAACTAAACACAATCACAAGAAATACTGTGGCAACTCTGGCAAATAACTTCTGGCATTAGGAAACTGGCAGTGCTGTGAGGTAGAAGAGCATGGAGAGAAGCAAAGTAAAGATATATTATCAATTTTTATGAAGTACCACAATTTAATTATTAAATTTAAAATATTTAAATAGAAAATAAGTGGGTAGGAAAGTAAATTTACATTTAAAATTAGGGTAGGAAGTTTAAATACTGGGGCAAGTAACAACATTACATAACTGTGTCGTGTCTGGTGGGGATTAGTTATCCGTGGGATAATCTTACAAAAGTGGGGTATATATAAGATTTCAGAAACTTTGAAGTCTTAAAGTGGGAATGGCCTTTCCAAGTGTGAGAAAGCTTACAAAAGGTAATGGTTTCACAGTAAATTACAAGTGAGATTAAATCATGGTGTTTGAGGCCAACCAATTTTGGAATTTATTACTTTGAATTATGAGATTTCCTGTAAGTTCTAGGTGAAAGAATGACAGGTGCTTAAATTAGCAATGATGCCACTAATATAGTTGGTTATCATTCTTTTAGCTATTGTGTGAAGAATGCGCTAAACTCAAGAAAGGATGAAAACAAGGAGAGAAAAAATATAAACTATTCTAAACACAACTTATGACTATGAGATTATTTGTACTATAAATAATATATTTAGTCATCTTATGATGAATGTGTACTTCAAAACACATATTTATGTTGTACAGTTCTTATATATATGTATATATATGTGTGTGTATATCATATATATATGTATATATATGTACACACACACACACACACACACATATGATTTTAGCCATGACTATAAAAGTAAAAATTATGCCCGCTGTATATCCCATGCTCGTAATCACAGCACTCAGAAGCTTATACAGAAGTACTGTGGTGAGTTTGAGGTTAGCTTAGTCTATCTAGACAGGTCTAAACCAATATGGACTACAGAGTGAGACCTCATATCAAAAATATAAGAAAAATAAATAAAAATAAAAGGTATAATATTTGAGACAACGAAGAAGATACAGTTAGTTCCTAACTGTTCTAGTATCAGTGAGAGATACAGATTCCTTGATTCTGTGATATCCAGAGTGAAACTGGTGGTTAGGTGTGGGATATATTTAGGAAAATCAGTAAGAATTTTCTGATAAACTACATGTGGTTTATGATAAAAATGAGAATTAAGTCTGATTTTTAGCATGAATTTAAACACAAAAACTATGATATTATTTGGGTCACCAAAGAATAAATATAAAAAGGCAAGGTTTCTAAGGGGCAGGAGGTTATTAGTAATTATTTTTATGTTTACCAATTTGATTAACAAAAGCCTATTATACATTGTAAAATTGTGAGATCATAAGAATGGATATAGATACAAATTATATAAGTGGGAAATATTGTCATAATTAGATTCTTAAAACTGGGCATCATGACCATAAAAACAGTGAAAATAGACCAAAAAATAAAAATTTGAATATCAGAGTTCAGAAGAAAAAGGAAAACCCTCAAAATTAAGCAAGCTACAAGAGTATACATTTAATAAGTCTAGAAGATATTTGGTGAGCCTAGAAAGGCAACATACAAATGATTTTGAATATTATTGAGAGCTTGGACAAAATAGAGCCATGTCATAAATATGTGTTTAACAGAGATTTTTAGTGATATTAATAATTTGGAGTTAATAATAACAAAAAACTCATGTTCAAATTATAAGAGCTGAATTACAGTTAGTAGGTATTTTGTTTAGTGAATGCTATATTATACATGACTACTGAAAATAAAAGCATAAAATATTTGTTAATCTTATGGAGTCTGGGTATCATAAATTCAGGCTAGGTCCAGGTGGGCAATTCATGCTCAAGACTCTTTTGTGGCTATTATAGAGTGCAGTTGACCCTTAATCTTCTGAAGGCTGACAGAACTGAGAAATCCTCCATAAAAAACATATTTTTTTTCAATAATATTATTTTCACTTTATTTAAATAGTTGACACTGTAACAATGTGAAAATGGAAATATAAATTAAGCAAATATGGTCTTGGCAGGGCAGCATTGGCTTTTGGACCACAGATAAAACTGCTTGTCCCTGTAAGGCTGATTGAAAGACTATTTATGTAACTCTTTGTCACGACAGCTCTGTGTCCATGGATCTGGTGATTCAAGACACAGCTTACGGATAGTTATACAACATGATTTCCTTCTGCCATCCCATTTGGCTCAAACGATCACCCCTAATTCATAATGCATGATATGCTGTTAATATTTTTTTTTTTTTTTTTTAGAAAGTAAAGACACATGGTCTGAATCAGAGGAGGACATTGTTGCTGGTTAACTACAATAAAAATATATTCTCATTAAACGCATTCTTTGGATGATGCAGTGAGTCTCAAGTAAATGATATTGACTTTAATTAGTGAAATATAAGATTAGAGACACAGTTTATAGGGAGTCATATGTAGATAAGACATCTGATAATCTACAATTAGTGAATCCCCAAGTTCATTTCCATTTTTGATTAGATAACTGTAAAAGTGGACGTTCACATAACCATCCTTCTCATTGGGAGCCCATTAGAATAATTTAGATCATTTAACAATCTTCTATGCTCATGATTATAGTTTACACTTCAAATAGATGCCAATAAGTATCGATAGAAAAAAAAAAGAAATTCCTAAGGTAGAATACAGGATATAAATAACTCACTGAAAGAAATACAAGAAAACACAGGTAAATAGGTAGATGCTCTTAACAAGGAAACAAATAAATCCCTTAAAAAATACAAGAAAACACAATCAAACAGGTGAAGGAATTGAACAAAGCAGTCTAAGACGTAAAAGTGGAAGTAAAAACAATAAAGAAAACACAAATGGAGGCAACCCTGGAGATGGAAAACCTGGGAAAGAGGTCAGGAATAACAGATGTAAGTTTTATTTTCTTCAGCATTTTAATAGTGCTAGTTCAACAACTGTGACTATTTTAAAACCTCAATCTACTATGTCTATGATTACAACTTTCTTCATATGAATTTATAAGTCATATTTAGCAAATGTTACAATTTTGTAACATTTTTAAATGTAATCTACTTATTTATGGTCAATAAAATATGTGTTTTGCTAATATTCATCATTGCATCATGTTTCTCTTCAATATATGAAATATATATTTCATTTTAATTGTAAAATGAAATTTTGTGCATAAAATTAAAATAATACTAAGGCATATATTTTCATGTTTTATGCAAATTAATAGCTTCTACTTTACCTAAATTCAAAATCTTCACATGCATTTGTTTGGATTTCTGATTTCAAAATGAGGACATTATCATAATGCCCAAATTAAAATTTGGGGGCCATAATTTTAAAATATATATTACCACTTAAAAATATACAAAGAGGGAATAAAGCAGTAAAAGATGTCTTCTTAGTGGCAGCTGCATATGAAGAGAGTTGTTTTGTTCACACTTTGTATCTAACCATCAGGTGGAATTCTTAAGCAGAAACAGATTTGCCTGCAGAGTTTATATTATTCTTCCATCTACAACATTTACATTCTAAATATTTATTTTGATTCTTTGTGACATTTTTGTGATTTGAACAGCAATATATTCATGACTATTGAATTTTGTTTTTATTTCCTACCCCCTCTTTTATCAAGAAATATTCTTTTTTCCCAGATAGTCTTGTGTAAAAGGATATATCTGTACAAAATTCATAATTTCCACACTTCAAGCACTTTATTTTGATTTGTTTTACCCCATCCTGACTGGTTTAACTGAAGCAGCATTGTGACAAAAAATAAGAAACTGAAATGGGAAGATCCATTTGGGCTCAGAGAAGCTACTCCAGACATTCCAGCCTGATGATTTCCTCTGGAATCTTGAGTGAGACTTTTAGCATTACTGTAGGTCAATTTTTGCTACTAACTTGGGGCAGAAAGTCAAGCTCACACAGAAGTCTATTTATGAATAATAAATCATATTTAAATATAAGTAAATAATTGCAATCATTTCAAAATAGCCATGAACACTTTGAAAACTCTAAAGGAGGTACAAAACAGAAAATTGTGACTACCTACATGGAAGGAGAGTAGAGCTCTACCTTTATTTTATTAGACAATTTTTTCTGTTTTTAGTAGTATAAGTATTTAATTTTAAAATTCTTTATTTTTTTCAATTATTTAGAATACAATCCAGCAAAATTCAATAACGTGCTATTTTGAGCTGCTTTAACTGTCTTAACCTTCAAGAAGATGAAAGTTCAATGCAAGGGCTTCTAGACAGAGCCAGTCCATCCCCTCCCTCCTACCATTACAAACCACAGACAATAGACCCAAGTGTGATTATCTGTCACATAAAGGCTATTCATATTACTTCTAGATACAAGCTTAATAATTGACCCTCTGATGATATACTGTTACAGTGATTATTACAGTCTTGTCCTGGTTTTTATGTATTAGAACTATTCTTTACTACAGAGATCCCAGGTGGATTCCTAAACATGATTCACCAGAGGCATCTGTTCTGAGGAGATGTTCTTCCCAGAGGAGTGAACAATGACTGTAGCTATGTAGATTTACTCTGTAGGAGTGAAGGATGAGAGATGTAAAGATGTTTGTGTAAGGAGAAATGTCCAATATTAAATTTTTTGTGTAGTTAAAATAAACCTAATCATTACTAAATTATACTTTGAGAAAGAATAAGCATTTAAATCCAAAGACAAATGTTTCTCTTAATTGATGTTTAAAACCTGAATACAACAGAACAAAATGAAGACATAAAGTTTCTATAAGAGTAGAGCAAAACATTGCTAAGGAGTTCTTATTGTAAGATATAATAAATAAAAGAGTTTCATTGGTTTTATATGTTGCAAATGATTTCCAGTACTAATTTCATAGTTCTCATGGCATTAAATATACATGAAGAACTTGACACTTATTAACTTTCTGATAAGTCTCACACTTTGAAAGTAGTCAAGATTTCATAAGACATGAAAATGAAAATCTCACTGACAATTTTAATTTGAATTATGTCGACATTTATTAACAGTGAAAGCAAAACACTATGCTACATGACTTTTCCTATTATACGTAACACAAGATTTCAAGTTATATCAATTTGGTTTTATAATATTTTGTGAAGTATATGACATTTAGCATTTTCCCTTGTCTATTTTCTTATCACTAATTGCAAAGTTTTAAGAATCCTATTACAGAAAAAAATTGGTTATTGCATTCTCTAGTTATGTGAACTCTTGAAATTCTCAAGTCATTTATTCAAAGATATTTGTTGTCTTAGGGTTTCATTGCTGTGAAGAAACATCATGCCCACAGCAACTGTCATAAAGGAAAACATTTAATTGGGAATTATTGTTGGATATAAGATGACCCTGTGAACCTGGTGGTTTTGTAATGTATCACAAAACCTAGTTGTTGTGTGGCTGAGATTTTAGCACACACCTTTAATCCCTCTGGATGGAATACAAACATGCCCTTAGTACACATCTTTAACCTTAATCAATGAAGGCAAATATAGTTTTTAGGAGAAAGCACCCATGTTTAAAAGTGAAGTCTAATTGATTGCCAGACAAAGAGATAAATAAGAGAATGATTTGACAGAATAGGATATGCTCACTTCTCATGAGAAGAGAGAGGAAGAGAAGCTACTTAAGAGAGAACATTGCAAAGAGGTGAGACAGTTTTACTTGGACAGTTGTATAGAGACAGGATGCAGAGGAAGAACAAACTAGAAACAGGTGAAGATAGAACAAGTCAGGGAATGGGAAGGAGCCAGAAGATTAGAACATATTGCCAAATTTAGTATGAGGACAAGCAGAGCAATTGAGGATAAACTGAGAGAAGCCAGACTGAATCAGTTTGAGTGGAGAGGAGTTTTGAGCCTGAACATCAGAGTTAACCAGCAAGCCAGAGTTAAGAAAGAGCTTGAATGGGTGAGTTTATTCAGCAGTACATCTCAGAGGCTAAGCATATTTTAGGTCTAAATAAGATTACACAAAGGCTTGCAGAACTAGACCTGGGTTAGAAGACAGAGGATGTAAGCCTCAGAGTCAGAAATTACTTCAAGCAACGAAAAAAAAAAAAGGTTATATTTACAGTTTCATAGCTCTAATCTTTTACCATTATGGTGGGAAGCATGGAGGCATGTAAGCCGACCTTGTGCTGGAGAAGTTTCTAAGAGATCTACATCTGGAGTGGCATGCAGCAAGATAAAATGAACCAGTAGGCCTTCCTTGAGCTTCTGAAAGCACAATCACACCCCTCAGTGAGACACTTCCTTCAACATGGCCACATCTACTGCAACAAGACCTCACTTTCTAACAGTGCCACTCTCTATGGGCCTATAAGGGACATTTTTATTCAAACCACCATACTTATGAGTATCATTGTCCCATATATTAATATCAAAATTTATAATTATATATAGATTTCAACATGACTTTTCCATTACAACATTTAAATCTCAAGAAAAGAATTAATACTACATTTTACTATCTATATTTTTCCCTTAAAATTACCTCATTCTCCATTCTCTCCTATTCTTTACCTCCCATTCTGTAAAACTTCAGGTTATTTTTCCTTTATCATTCCTGAGGTTGTTATTTTGTACAATACATAAGTATTTCCTGACAACAAGCACAACCATAATAGCAAAGATTTAATTAAAATTATCATTTTGAACATTTATCTTGAAATAATTTACATAAGGTAAATCAGGCAAACATTTTCCATCAGAACATTTATGAGACACACTTTATATTACAAAATGATCCCATTTTATAATGTGCATTAAATCAAGATTCAGAAGAATCTTTTGTCTTATCTAGAACTATGCAGGCACAGAAAAAAGAGACTCTAAAATCATGGCTACACAGTTAATCAAAATCCATCTATGAACTCTTAACCATCACATTGGCTATATGTTATTAGTTTATTAGGCTTCTACTTTACTATACTTCTTAAAAATTATTTCATTAATGATATTTTAGATATGTCCTAATTGATGCTAGCTAATATGTGTCCACCTTTATGGGTAATGTGAACCTTGTTACCTAATCTATGCAGCACTGGCAAGTTTAATTTTTTCATAATAATACTTGCATAGTATTTCTGTTTTATATATGTACAAAAATTCTTTTTCATATCAATTCAACTATAAATGATTCATCATTGTAAAGATACTTCTCCTTATAAGCTCTACTGTAGAGGGCTCTTGTGCAATGTAGGAAGTTTCACCTGTCAATAAAAAGCCTTTGACCAATGAACTGAGGCCTGATTAGAAGGTGGGGCATCCTGGAGAGAGATTCTTTTCTGGTATAGAGACAGGTGGCAGAGGTAGTCAGGGGGTAGAGGTGGATTTGCCCTGGAATGCTGATGGAGACCACTGTAAAAAGAGAGCACTGGGGAAAATGTCATATGGCAGAACTTAGAACATAATTACGGGATGATTAAGTTATAAATTACGGGATGATTAAGGGAACAATCCAAGGCTTTTGGCCTAGGCATTTACTCACATATAAGAAATTTCAAAGTTGTTATTTAGGGGAACATGGCAAGGGTGGGAAATCCAACAATTACAGATGGTGCCCAATTTTTCAATTCAATTACCTCTAAGGAGGTAATCTACCCAGAAAAGATTCCTTCTGGGTATCTACATGACCAGCATGTGTCTATGGTGGTTAACTCTGCCTTCTTGACTGGGTTCAGCAGACTGCTCCACTGGTACCACTTTCTCCTGGCCCTGGTTAGGCCTCTCTGACCCACTGCAGAAGCAAAGCTTTCGATTTTCATTTTCAGAAACCAACCTGCCTCAGCTCTGAGTCACATTTTCACTCAGCTCTGTGAAGTTGTTGGGTCTCTATTCTGCTACATGTCTAGGGCCCGTATGCCAAGCTGTTAAGAGTTGAGCCTAACACTTAGGGGCTGGTGTCATGCCTATTGTGTCTGCAGCTTTGCTGCAGCTCTCAGTATGGCATGTGTTCCTGCTGCCCTCGGCTCTCCTTTTGAGCCACTGTACACTTCCGCCTCTGCAGCAGCCTGGGGAGATTCTGGTTTGCTTTGAAGCAGAAGATGCCTGATGCATCACTTACCCACCCACTACTCACAGGCCTCCTGAAGGATTATTGCACTGCTGCTTGTGCTTGGTTGCCTGACTTCTGATCCAGCTTCTGTGTCTCAAACTTTTTTTTTTTTTTCCAGTTTTTCGAGACAAGGTTTTTCTGTGTAGCCCTGGCTGTCCTGGAACTCACTCTGTAGACCAGGCTGGCCTCGAACTCAGAAATCCACCTGCCTCTGCCTCCCAAGTGCTGGGATTAAAGGCGTATGCCACCACTGTCGGGTTGTGTCTTGAACTTTTATCCAACCGCCTGAATCTTTTTGTTCTAAGCTTGTATTCTATGCCCAATGGTGGATGCCATCAGGGACTGTTGGCTTTAATCTGTAACTTACATAGCTTACAATCCTACAGGTCAAGCACTTATGGGGAATCTAATTATTTGTTAAAGAGAATGTTCATAGAACAGAATGGGAATATAAAATCTCCCAAAGATAGAGTAAATAATCCTTTATTGACTTAAAATTTTTAAATGTAAATGAGACAGATAACACAACTACTAAAATACACTGGATTTTAGAAAGGACTGCTGAATTTGATCAGCATAAATATAGTTTCAGAGGAGAAGACAAGAAAGGAGCTGTGTTGGGCAAAACAATATTTTCTTGTTCCAACAGGTTAAAGAAAAACTGTGTATTTCTTCCAAACTGATAAAAATCAAATATGACAATGGAAACCCCCTGAAGATTGTGGCTGGAAATAGAAAGAAAGGAAGGAAGGAAGGAAGGAACGAAGGAAGGAAGGAAGGATGGAAGGAAGAAAAAGAGATTGGGAAAACCAACAAAGCAGGAAACTTGTTTTGCTGACATATCTGCATGGGAACAGCTCTGACACAGGCTGAGATATATAAATGTCTCTAACTAGAACTTCAAATATACATAGCCAAAAATATTATTAGCTGCAGAATCCTTTAAATTATGGTTTGCTTATATATTCCAAACTAACTTATATAAAAAAAGAGACAGATTACTTACCTGCTCAAATAGAGAACAAAAAAATCTTTAAATTGTGCACACTGTACATTCTGCACATGCTTTAATGCAAAAATGTATAATGCCTATAAAGTTTTATATGTTCACAGAGAAAAACAGCCATTAAAGCATCCCTGACAAGATTCGCTGCCAGGGAAGCTGAGACACTGAGGCATGTATATTCTAGCATTCTGCCTGATCCTACTTCAGACTGCCTTAATCAAAACCTGCTTCCAGGTCAGCTTCAAAAAACAGGACTGACCCTAATTGATCCAGCATTGTAGACTGTTCCTGTTAGATCTGCAGTTAAGCCCTGCATACCCAGATAATACTTATCCCTTCTCAGTCTCTAATAAGACTAGTAATTATAGTCTCATGTTAAACTTAAGTTCTTTAGGATTTAAGAAAATGGTTTTAGGTCTAAGAAGATGTTTTTAGGTTGGTAATGCAAGTTAAAATTAAAGAAAAAATGATTTTGGTACAGAATTCTAAATTCACCAAGATTGAATATATAATAGAGTACTTTCTCCAAGGATGTCATATGCATGTGGGCAAGACATTGTAAATGTAAACCTTACCTGATAGTTCTCATAATGTTATTATTGTATATAGATTTCTTTATTATAAGAGAAAGAGCCTTTATTGGGCTGAAAAGAGGAAATATAGAAAGAGTCTATTGTGCTATATAAGGAAGTTTCACCTTTCAAAAATGAGCCTTTAGACAAAAAACTGGAGCAAGATTAGATAACTGGTAATGATTTTTTAATGGGCTAGAGATAGTCCTAGTGTAGGGGTATGAAATATACTCCTGAATGTAGAGAAAAAAAAATTAAACAGAGGATTAGGTAACTAGGTAAGTGGGGGCGGAATGTAGAATAGAGTAACAGGATGATTAACTTAGGAATTAGTCAGGGAAGGATCAAGGCTTTGGCCTAGCATTTATTCCTATGAAAGAAGCCTAAGAGTCATTATTTCAGGAAACTTGTTATATTCTACATTGCTCTATCTAGTCTCATGCGAACCTGTACCTGTAAACCCATTTTGTCTTTCTGCTTCACTTTCTAAACCCTCCATTTTCAAGTTCCTGTGCCCAAATCCACTCTGCTACTCTTTGCTCAAGTTGGAGAGTCATTACTTTATAAAAATTTTACAGAGCTTAACATCTCTGTCTTTGATATTCTCTTTTATATGTCACTTACTTTCCATACTTCAGCTCTGACTATTAGATACTTCTCTTCTAATGTAAGGGGTTTTGTTTTGTTCTCATCGAACCACAAACATTCTCTTTACCATGAATATTAGGTAGAAAAGTGGATGCTCAGTGTTTATATAGACCCATCGATTTGCCAAATCAGATGTAGGGGTCCTGATATCATTATGTGTACAAGATGCTTGAGTGAAGATGTTGACATTGAAGCATATGATCTATACACTCTACTCTTACCAAATATGTTCTGTTGTATCATCTTGTGCAACTTTTTTAAAGTGCTTGTGATTTTTTTATCTCCAGTTCTCTCTCTCTCTCTTTCTCTCTCTCTCTCTCTCTCTCTCTCTCTCTCTCTCTCTCTCTCTCT
>JADRCH010000075.1:230227-315900 GCA_019843965.1 Rhynchomys soricoides
TCTCTCTCTCTCTCTCTCTCTCTCTCTCTCTCTCTCTCTCTCTCTCTCTGTGTGTCTTTGTATGTGTGTATGTGTGTTTGAATGTACATGCTTACATGTATATGGTAGATACATTCTGTATGTATTGATTTAGATCTCCATTTGAAATAAAGCAAAGTCTTTGTATTTCTAGTTTTTATAGTGTTCAAAATAAATAGGCAGCTGGTTTGGAGAAGTATTTAACATGAAAGCAACTCAGACTGGGGAAGAATGAATCCAAAGTAGTAAGGCTGAATTACTACTATTTATGAGTAACTGACACTCTTTCTGGGTGTTCTGAAAATAAATGTGGGAACCTCAGAATTGCTCTCCTGAGATTCACCAGATGACACACTTTATAGAATTTTCTTAATTTTCCCATTTGTATATATCCGTGGATGTGTATTCTTCAGTATTTTTTTTTAATTATCTTGAGCAAGAAAGTTTGTGAATGTCCCTAAGTAAAAACTGTAAGAGCAAAGGAAGGTAATATGTCTCATGGCTTTAACACAGGGAGGTGAAATGCTGTCAGTTAACATCAGTGGACAGGTGATACCTACAAATATACCTACAGCAAATACAAGGGCTAAGAACATGTGGCAGATGATAACAGAACTATCTAATATACTTTCAGACAACGGTATCTACTCATCTAGGAAGTATCCAAAGTTAGGAAGATCCCAAAACATATAAAGAGTAAAGCTAATTGATTAGTTTGTCTATGAATAATTACACATATATATTACTGGGTAAAATTTTGTCAGCCTTGGATAATTTTCTAACATTATTTCTATCATTTCTAAGTGTATTTTTTCTAGTAACATATGCAAAGAGATAAATAAATAGTATATGCTTTATTTTTAAGATATTTTTTTCACTACTGCCCTGTAGTACAGCTTGAGGTCAGGGAGGCAGATTTCCCTAGAAGACCTTTTATTGTTGAGGATAGTTTTTGTTATCCTGGGTTTTTTGTTATTCCATAGGAATTTGAGAATTGCTCTTTCTAGGTCTATGAAGAATTGAGTTGGGATTTTGATGGGGATACCATTGAATCTGTAGATTGCTTTTGGCAGTTTGGCCATTTAAACTATGTTAATCCTGCCAATCCATGAGCATGGGAGATCTTTCCATCTTCTGAGGCCTTCTTCAATTTCTTTCTTCAGAGACTTGAAGTTCTTGTCATACAGATCTTTCACTTTGTTTGGTTAGAGTCACACCAAGATATTTTTTATTGTTTGTGACAATTGTGAAGGGTGTCATCTCCTTAATTTCTTTCTCAGACTGTTTATCCTTCAAGAATAGGAGGGCTACTAATTTGCTTGAGTTAATTTTGTATCCAGCCACCTTGCTGATGTTGTTTATTGCTGTAGCAGATCTCTGGTGGAGTTTTTCGGGTCACTTAAGTATACCATCATATCATCTGCAAATAGTGATATTTTGATTTCTTCCTTTGCAATTTGTATCCCTTTGATTTCCTTTTGTTGCCTGATTGGTCTAGCTAGAACTTCAAGTACTATATTGAATAGGTAGGGAGAGAGAGGGCAGCCTTGTCTAGTCCCTGATTTTAGTGGGGTTGTTCCGAGTTTCTCTCCATTTAGTTTGATGTTGGCCACTGGTTTGCTATACATTACTTTTACTAAGTTTAGGTATGCTCCTTGAATTCCTGATCTTCCCAAGACTTTTATCATGAAGGGATGTTGAATTTTGTCAAATGCTTTTTCAGCATCTAATGAAATGACCATGTGATTTTTTTCTTTGAGTTTGTTTATGTAGTGGATTACATTGATGGATTTCTGGGTATTGAACCATCCCTGCATCCCAGGGATGAAGCCCACTTGATCATGGTGAATGATTGTTTTGATGTGTTCTTGGATACAGTTTTCAACAATTTTATTGAGTATTTTTACATCGATATCCATAAGGGAAATTGGTCTGAAGTTTTCTTTCTTTGTTGGGCCTCAAGCTGTACTACAGGGCAGTAGTGATAAAAACTGCATAGGATTGGTACACTGACAGGCAGGTAGATCAATGGAATAGAATTGAAGACCCAGAAATGAACCCACACACATATGGTCACTTGATTTTCGACAAAGGAGCTAAAACCATACAGTGGGAAAAAACCAGCATCTTCAACAAATGGTGCTGGATCAACTGGCGGTCTACATGTAGAAGATTGCGAATTGATCCATTCCTATCTCCCTGTACAAAGCTCAAATCCAAGTGGATCAAGGACCTTCACATAAAACCAGATACACTGAATTGAATAGAAGAGAAAGTGGGGAAGAATCTCGAACACTTGGGCACAGGGAAATTGTTCCTGAGCAGAACACCAGTGGCTTGTGCTCTAAGATCAAGAATTGACAAATGGGACCTTATAAAATTACAAAGCTTCTGTAAGGCAAAGGACACTGTGAATAGTGCAAAACTGCAACCTACAGATTGGGAAAAGATCTTTACCAATCCTACATCTGATAGAGGGCTAATATCCAAAATATACAAAGATCTCAAGAAGCTAGACACCAGAGATACAAATAACCCTATCAAAAAATGGGGAAGTGCGCTAAACAGAGAATTCTCAACTGAGGAAACTCGAATGGCCGAGAAGCACCTAAAGAAATGATCCTTAGTCATCAGGGAAATGGAAATCAAAACAACCCTGAGATTCCACCTCACACCAGTCAGAATGGCTAAGATCAAAAACTCAGGTGATAGTGGTGATAGTAGATGTTGGCAAGAATGTGGAGAAAGAGGAACACTCCTCCATTGCTGGTGGGAATGCAAGCTGATACAACCTCTCTGGAAATCAGTTTGGTGGACCCTCAGAAAAATGAACATAATACAACCTGAGGACCCAGCTATTCCACTCCTGGGCATATACCCAGAAGATGCTCCAACATGTAATAAAGACACATGTTCCACTATGTTCATAGTAGCCATATTTATAATAGCCAGAAGCTGGAAACAACCCAGATGTCCCTCCACAGAGGAATGGATACAGAAAATGTGGTACATTTACACAATGGAGTACTACTCAGCTATTAAAAACAATGACTTCATGAAATTCGTAGACAAATGGATGGATCTTGAAAATATCATCCTGAGCGAGGTAATCCAGTCACAAAAGAATGAACATGGTATGTACTCACTGTTAAGAGGTTATTAGCCCAAACGTTTGAAATACCCAAGAGTCACTTTGCAGCAACAGTAGTTCTGAGGGTGAAGTCCCAAATGGAGGGCTTGGAGAAAGGACTGAAGGAGCTGAGGGAGTGTGCAGCCCCAGGGAGGTAGCAACAGTGGCAACTGGCCTGACCCCCCCAGATACTTCAGGAGACTGATCCACCAACTAAAGAATATGCATGAAGAGACCCATGGTGCTGGCCACAAATGCAGCAGATGAGGGTCTTGTTATCAGTCAGGCGGAGGAGAGGCCCTTGGGCCTGAGGGTGTTAGATCCCCCAGTATAGGAGAATGACAAGGAGGAAAGATGAGAGTGGGTGGGTGGGTGGGAGGGTGGGTTGGAGAATATCTCCATATTGGCAGGGGGAAGGCGGAGGGAATGGGGAGGTTCCAAAGGGGAGATCTGAAACATTTGAAATGTAAATAAAATAAGAAAATAATTTAAAAAAGGATATTTTTTTTCAAAAAGATTTTGATAGTGCATTAAGAAAAGCTAACTTATCAATTTTACTACTCAGATATTGTGAAGAAATTTTCAGAAACGGAGTTATAATGAATACACAAAATAAAGTTAGTGAAGAAAGCAGCATGGACCTCAAGCTGAGTACTTTAAGTTGTTACAATCCAGGTCATGAATTCTCAAATGTATCATAGGCAATAGCATGATGGACAATGTGATAAAAGGCAGATGCCATACTCAGGCCTACATTAGGAATTCCACAAGGCAGTGGTAAAACCTAACAATTCACATTTAGAACAATATCCAGACAATGCTGGTATTTATGACTTGGGAAACAACTTAAAACTTACTGACCTGCAGATTCAAGTACAGTTTCATTCCTCTGATTCCCTCTGAGATTTAATTTCTTCAAACTTTTGTTTCTAACATAGCAGGCATCAGAAGTTCCTGTTCATGCTTACTTTGCATTCAGTATATATAAGAGTGTGCATTATTTTCATGCTAAGTAAACTCTGTAGACCTAAATAAACCTTAGAAATCACATTCTTTGGTGGACTTTTAGTTTATTTCACTTATTTCGTGACCTTCAATGTCTCAGTTATCTATGTGAACTATTTTCTCAATGACATTCTAGCATTATATTGCTACATCCTCCATCCATCCATAAAAAATGCATTTTAAATTAACTTTTAGGCAAATTGCTCACAGCATTGATCTTTTTTCCATTTTTTTCACCAAAATAACATCTCTACCACTATACTATCAATTTCATTGGAGAAAAAAATCCACGCAAAAGGTAGGTGTTGCAGCAGGGCAATTATAGTGGTACTTTCACAGAGACATTGAGGTTTGCAATATTCTGGTTGACATTTACTTTAGAGGTACACCTAGGCTGTAGATTAAAAGGGGAACTCTTCATGAATATTGTAAGTACTTGAAATTTCACAGGCTAGAAAAAGAATAACATTTTTAGGACAATCAAGGTATACACTCATGATAATTTTATATATTCTGATCTATTCTGAAAGCAAGCCAACAAGTAATGAATTTATTACTTGGAAGTAGTACAATATTTTTTTTCCCTAAAAATGTTCTTAATAAAAAATCTTCATGCCTCAATTTCATATTTTAAAATAAAAATCACTCTTCTGTTGGAGAGGTGAAATGTTTTGATGTAAAGTTATTTTTCCTAGTTATAAGAACAATCTTTTTGTTACATAGTAGAGAATAAATCACATTTATCAAGGTGGAAAACACTAGGCAAATGGCCTGCACTAGAAAATATCATCCTGAGTGATGTAACTCAGAACCAAAAGGACATACATGGTACATGCTCACAAATAAGTGGGTATTAGCCAAAAATGTACAGAATACCCAAGATATAGTCCACAGAACTCAAAAAGGTTAACAAACAGGAGGGCTCAAGTGAGGATGCCTTAATCTCACTTGGGAGGGAGAAGAAAACAATCACAGGAGGGAGGGAGGGAGAGAAGCAGGGACCTGGGTGTGAAAGGGGACAGGAAGTGAAAGAGGGGACATGATCAGGTATTGGATTGGGGTAATAGGACTGAAGCCTTGAAGGCCAGCAGAAAGAATGGAAACAGCAACCTTGGGAAGTAGGAGGTGGGGGCTATCCAGATTGTACCAAAGAACTGGAAGATGAGAGACTCTCAGGACTCAAAGGGAGGAACCTTAGATGAAATGCCCTACAGTGAAGAGAGGAAACTTGAAGAGCCTACCTCCAGCAGAAAGACAGGGCATCAAGTAAGGGAGGGAGTTGCCATCACACAGTCAAAACTCTGACCCAAAATTGTTTCTGTCTGGAAAAAAAAAAAAAAAAAAAAAAAAAAAAACTGCAGGGATGGAAATGGAGAGGAGCCTGAAAAAAGAAGGTCCAGTGACAGGCCCAAAGTGGGATCCAGCTCAAGGGGATAATACAATATAATTCTAAATACAATAGGTATTTTAAACATAAGTTTTGCTTTTTAGCAGCTTACAGAAATTTTGTTTAACGTGAAGAATTTACTTTATTAAAACGTTTATAAGTTTGGTGTGAATGACTTGTATAACGGACTAATGATTTCACTCTGAAAGACTTTTCAAACTTAAACTTCCATAAATCCAATAAGGAACAATATATCCTTTTGTTTATATGCAGAATCTATATTTAAGTAACAATAGAAAGAGGCATCTGAGAAACTACAAAAACTAAATAGAGGAAGACGAATAGTGAGTATGCAGAATATAATACATTAGCTGCAAACTCCATGTCACCAATAGTGCATCTGTGTGGTATTAAGGAAAGGAAGGGAACAGAACTGCTTCCTCTTTTGATCATTTACTGAAGAGTGAATCCTCATTTGAATTTTCTATTTAATGTTGCGCATGTCTTCAATCTTCTTTCTCTCTGTTGTATGAGCCTGAATCTTTATCAAACTGAAGACTGTTTTGTGATCTGCTTGTCCTTGTGTCTGTCCTTATGTGTGTGCATGTTTGTCTGTTCTGTCTGTCTATGTGCAATGTTCTTATGTGCTATATGTGTTGAGGAGTATTTTCATTCCCTAACAAAGTCTTTAATGAACAGTACAGAAAGCTCCCTATGGGAAGGAATAGGATACTTTACCAAAAATTTTAGAGTTTCCAAAAGATTAAATCATTTTCTCCAATTGATCCCAAACTGATCCAGATAAAAAATATCATTGTTTATCATCCACAATTGATAAAAGGTTCCTTTCAAAGTTTATGGTAGATTTGAGACAGTTATCTTCAACTTTGATATTTGCTGCTTTCAGCAAATAGTATACATGTCTTCTCTGAGTTAGAAGCATTCAGGTTCTAAACACTGATTAGATAGGAAACTCTCAGCAAATAAGGTTGGTATTTGGAGTATTCTCTTAAATACAGTTAAACAAAAAGTTTAAGTACATGAATATTGTATTGTACAGTTCTGTATGTTAACTTGACACAAGCTAGAATCATCAGAGAGGAAGGAATCTAAGTCAAAATGTGCCTCCACAAGATTCAGGTATAAGGCTTTTTCTCAATTAGTGATGGATCAGGTAGGGCTTAGCCATTATGGGTGGTGCCACACCTGGGCTGATGATCCTAGATTTTATAAAATATGTCTACTTTCTGGATCCAGGTGGGTTCTCCAGTAGAAACAGAGGGATACCAACCCACTGACAAAAACTTGTACTCAAAATTCTTCCTACATGCTAGATTCATAGGGATAAAGATGGAACAGAGACTGAGGGAATGTCCTACCAAAAGTTGGTCCAACTTGAGACTCATCCCATGGGAGAGAGCCACCACATGGTACTACTAATGATACTCTGCTATGCTTGCAGACAGGAGTCTAGCATCACTGTCTCCTGAAAGACTTCATCCAGGAACTGATGGAAACAGTTGCAGAGACACAACCGAATACCAGGCAGAGCTTGGGAAGTCTGGTGAAAGAGTGGGGGATAGGATTTAGGAACCTAGAGAGATCAAGGGCATCACAAGAAGACATACAGGGTCAACTAACCTGGGCCCATGGGGGCTCACAGAGACTGAACCACCAACCAAAGAATATGCAGTAGCTGGATGTAGGTCCTGACAGATTTCTAGCAGACATACAGCTTGGTCTTCATTGTGGGTCCAACAAAATTGGAGATTTTGCTGTCTCTGACTCTTTTACCTGCTTTTGGATACCCTTACCCTAGCTGGACTTCCTTGTAGAGCATCAGTGTTAGAGGAGATGCTTAGGCCTGCTGCTACTTGATGTGCCAAGGAGAGTTGGTAGCTAAGGAGTACTTCATTTACCTGAAGAGAAGGAGTGGAGATAATCAGAAAAGAAGTTTGGGAGGGTAGGACAGGGAAGAGAAGAGGTTGGGGATTCAATTGGGATGTAACATGAATAAATACATTAATAAAGAAAAGGAACATAAGATAAAAGGCTGAGTAAGCCATGAGGACCAACTAGTAGGCGGCATTTTTCCTGGCCTCTCTATCAGCTCCTGCCTCCAGATTCCTTACCTGTCCTGACTTCCTTTGATGATAAACAGCAGTGCAGAAGTGAAGTGTAAGCTGAATAAATCCTTTCCTCCCAAACTTGCTTATGGTCATGGAATTTTGTCCCAACAATACAAACCCTAACTTAGACAAGTACGTAGTCGGTTAGTGATCTTAAAACCAAATTGACCCCAAGATGTGTTGTTAACTTTGGCATGAGGACCAGCAAAATCCAGTCTCTGAAACTATAGAGGATATAATCAGAATATTGCATTGCCACAGAGTTGGAATAAAGACAAAGCATCACATGCTGTCATTTATATTCAAAATCTATGTTTTATATTTAAAATCAGAATATATACACAAAAGTGTGTGTGTGAATATGTAAATGTGTGACATAAAAGCAGAGAGGAGATTATGTAGATATAGGAAAAGAACTAGTTGGTGAGGAGCAGGGACTGAGGGAGAACACAGAAGGAGGATTCACAAAGAAGGGTCTCAATAAGAGCAAAGTACAATGATGCACAGTTACACATGTATCTTGAAACTCATTAGTTTGTGTTTTAACTAAAATATTAATAGTAAACATAAGTAATCCTCAAAAGAAAGAAAAATAACAAAACTACCAGGAGGCTTTGCCATATTTTTCAGACACACACATGAGTGAGCATATTGAAGAGCATTTCATTCTTCAAAGGAGACAAGAATGAGTGCAAGTGGTTTAGTAGAATCTGAAAAGTCTTATGTGTTTTCCATTCTACTATCTCAATAAAGCAGGGGTGGAGATTCATGTGCAGGAATAAAAATTGGATTTTTAAGATTTGTTTGTTTTTAATTTTTCAGATATGTGATAGGTAGAGGTCATCCACTTCAGTCCTCTCTTATTAAGAAGAACCACATGCTGAATGACTGGCTTTCTACTATCTGCCTTAGGTTTCATTAGTTTTTCAGAGTTACTTGGAAGCTTCTTTTCCTACTTCTAAAGTAAATGTCATATATATATATGGTTTTCATCTTAGAAGTGCCACTGAAATTAAAGGTCTTCCAGCCTGAGACAGCATTTCTAATCAATTGGACTTCTCTTCTCATAACTACATGAAGAAATGTAACAGTTTCTGATCATTCCATGAATGCCATAAAAACTTTTCTTATTGATGTTTGTGTCTTCCTATTGCTTGTGTCTTCCCCCTGCTGCTTCTTTAATTTCTACAGTTTTATAGGCGGGAAGTGTCTCAGGCTGGTCATGTAAATCTGATCAGATTATTAATCATAGTGAGAATAACTTGCTTATTATTCTCATGTTATTGTTCTTGACAACATGCTGGTATATAACTCCAATACTCACTATTAACAGTGCTTCTTTTGTCATGTGATAGTAATTCTTTCATGCAAATTGAAACTATAAAAATCTCGTCTTCACAGTAATTTTATACATTTTCTTTCACAAATCTAAGAAAATTATATACACAAAAATTAAATCATTATATTCATTCAAACATAATTATAATAATATTTATTAAATTTGTTGCCATTATACATTAAAAGTATCATCAAGTCAACAAAATTTCTCTATGATTACTTTTGTGATAAACTATTTAATGTGAAACTTCAAAAAGTATCCAAAATTAATAATTTAAAATAAAATGAGGGTTTTTGTTTTGTCTATCATATCTTGTTTACAATGTCTAGTTGTTGTCTCTTGGAGGTGTATAACTTTTTGAAGGGAAATGGAGGCGGGTACCCTGAAGGAGAGGGAAGGTAGAGGTCATGTGGTGAGAAGTTGATGGAAGAGAAATTGGGGTTGGAATATACTGTATGTGATAATATGTTTTTCAATTAAAGAATAAAAAAGTCATATAATATAGACTAAAATAATTGATGTCTTCTAATTCTTAGTGATTTACATAAGATTATTCATAAATTATTATTAAACTAAATCACATATATTAATATTATTCATCTAAAATATTTAATGATTGAATTAAAATATGTGTTTCTCCAATGTGTTTTTTTTATGTTTCCTACTTAAATGAATCCTTAATCATCTATTCTCATGTAATTATTTACATAATTTAAGAAAGAATATATAAAAATGGAGGTAATTTTAAGTTTTCATGTTCAAAATTTTCTTAGCCATGATTAGACATAATCAAACTTAGACATGATTTTGAGTTTATCAAGAATTAGAAATGGGCTATTCCATTTTGTTTCATGCAAAAAGCCTATTGAGACTGGAACATTGGTCATAAACTTAGTGATGTCTGTCATTAAGACTAGTTTTAAATCATGGTTGGGTTAAAATAAAGCCCTGTCTATTAGTTATCAATGCAAACACCAAATAGGCACAACAATAGATGAGGAGTAAAACATGGAAGAGAAATTGATATAAACAACAACTAAGAACTTTATTTTTACTGTTTTCTGAATATCAACAACATAAAAATTCAAAGACACTAATATATGCATATATCTTGTACAATCAAGTGCATCATTATACAACCACTAAACATAAGAGCTAAATGAGAGCTCTAGGTCAATAAGTAAATATGTCTATGATTTTTAAATTCTTTATAATGTTAATTAACAAAGCAAATATAATCAAGATACAAACATTTCTAATATATACATGAGAGAATGGCTAACAAAGTTATCCAATTTATGCCTTATGAACATAATTATTAAATTGTTTTGAGAACATATAATCTACACTTTTAGCAACTTTTGAGTGTATTATTTATCGTTATCAATTATAGACAACATGCTAAACAATAGATGATTTCAATATATTTGTACTGTTAAACAGAAATTTTGCATCTTTGGCTCTTTCCAATTATGCTCTGCCTCACTAACTCATACAATATCAATTTTTCTTCCAATTCTATCACTTCTTTTTTGTCACATGTTGCAGAAGGAATAGGATAATTTTTTTTTTGTTGCCTGACTTAACTCATTAAATATAAGTGAACCTATCTTCATTTTTCTGCTTTTAAATAACAGAATTTCCTTTTTTCTGAGATTTAATAACCCACAATCTCATACACACACACACACACACACACACACACATACACACACGTACACCTATACATGTGTTCCTTTCAGCCATTAAAACAAACTTTTGGTTTAATTCATATGAGATGATAAAATTTTAAATCTTATATAATTCTCTTTCATTTGTTTTTTGAAATTAAAATTACTTTCTTCCTTACAGTAGGTGATTATATTTCAAAAAACATGATAACAAACACTGAAGAATAATACTATTTTCTCTATTGTACAAGATATAATATGAAAAATCACCACAGCATACTGCTAGTGTAAAGGAAGAATGTGAATTTTTAGCTGTTTGATGGCAAGAATGGTTATAGAACAGCTAAAAGATACATGAAAAATGATATCAAAATATTCCGAATTATGACAATGACTATACAATTCAGTAAAGCTCAAAATTGTTTAATATAGTAAAAAAATGTATTTCACTGATAATTTTGGATAAAAATAATTATACAAATACATTTTGAAAGGTATTTCCACAAGATAAGTGATAAACAAAAGGAAAATGATTTTGCTTCATTCTCCCCAATCATTCCTTCTACTGTCTAAAGCAATAGCTACTACATAGAAGGTGTTCATTACCTGAGAAACAACTGAATAAAAACAGGAAGATAAGAGTAATAGAAGGAAATGAAAAGATAAAGAAAGGACAAATGTACTACAATTTAAAGCTGGAACAATGGCTAACTGGTCAAAATATTTGCTGCACAGGCTTAGGGATCCAATTTCAACCCCCTCTGGAGGACAGACCCTAGTGGATTCTTGGAACTTATTATTCTAGCTAATCACAAAACTCCAGACTTAAACAGATAACCTAAAAATAATGTGGAGAATGAACGCAAAATATCTGGCATAGACTTTTACCTCCATATGACAGGCACATACATTCATATGCACAGACATGTACCTGTACACACATACAAATCTACACCCGTATATACCATATATATATATATATGTTGTTTATATATATATAAACAAAAAATAATGAACAATGAATAATTGGCCAATCACCCTGCCAGTCATCTTTCTGTAAATACATATTAGTATATATTTATCCACTTATCTATTGTACACATATATAGAATATAATTAGAATCCCTCACATACACATATATGGTATTTCTTATTGTCCATATTTTATTTTATAACAAAAAAGTATCATTTTAGTTTAGTTAGTTATCATATCTTTTCCTAGCTCTGAAAGAATCTATGTCATACAAAATTCTAATTTTTGTACCCGGGTCCATAATTACAGGGATAGTTGAGTTGCTAGTCTGCTATGCTGTTAATTTAGCATCTTGGAGCATTGAATCTATAGGCAAAGGGGCTCTTTTAAGAGATATTAGACTGTAGGTATTTAGGGATAATTAGGTAAAAGAAAATAGAATTTAAAATGTTATTCTGGAATACTGGAAACTCTTTGAAATATCTCCTGATATTTTGACATTCTCTGTTAAAAAAAGATATTGAAACTTTCAATAATTCAATAGAGATGAGATTACAATCAGCCTAGGATTTGTAGAAGTGAAGTCACAATCTATCATTTTATCAGTGTTTCCTCTGGTGAACTTTCTTGAGACTTCAATGACATAGACCATGTTGCTTAATGTGGCTGCCATAAAACACTGACAATGACATTGTGCAAGAGATTGAGGGAATAAACTGGAAACAGGAACTGAATAAGAGATTATGGAAGAATTCCTAGTAGTTGGTTATTTTCAGTTTTATGTTCTGCCATTTTACCTCAAAGGAAACCTCCACCAATGGTATGGATAAAAACTGTAAAAAATCCAAGGGATAAAAGCAATCGTATATAAGATTTTGTATGAATTCTTATTATCCATTTTCTTTCCTATTTTATATACCCCTCCTCTTACCTACTGACGCTACACCTAGCCATCAAAATCATGGTACAAAATGAAAACATGCTTGCAGAAAGCAGTATCTATAAGAAAGCTACAGCTAAGAACCTTGGAATTTATACATATGCTATCAAATTCTCTACCTTTCAACGTACATTATATTTTAAAATTACATGATCAATAACAAGGGTAAAATTCCATGTACCCTTAATTGGTTAGTTAAGCCATCTGTAATCTGTTAATTACCTACAGATTCTAAACATAATCTGGCACTTATGCTATTAGATTGTCATTGAGATGATAACCACTATAATTATATGACCATCATTGGGTTATTATTTTGTTACAGAACTTTCTATTTTGTTCTTTGTTGTGATAAACACTGTGACACAACTTGGGGAGGGAAGAGTTTTGTGGCTTACAGGTTAAAGTTCGTCATCAAGGAAAAACAACAGAAGCTGAAGTAGAGTCCACACAGCAACGGGTCTTACAGGTTTGATTTTTATATTTTGCTAGATTTGCTTTTATATTTTATTCCAGGTTCAGCTGGCCAGAAGTGCCATTATCCTAGAAAATGGGGCTTCCCACATGAATCATCAATGGCCACAAACCAATCTAATAGATAGAAATGAAGTTCCCTCTTACCAGGTTACTCTGTTTTATGTGAAGTTGACAAAAGGAACTAGAATCTGAAAGAAAAGCCACTAATAAATGCTTCCTGTTACTATATAAATGTTCAAAATGGCTAAATTTTGAGATAACAGTAAAACTTCAGACATTTAGTATGTTTTAAAATGTTATGTATATGAGAATTTTATATTTCTTTCTGATTTATATTTAACTGTTTAATGAGAGCCTATTATTTGGGAGTTTAGAGGAATCTGCTTTATTCTTTTAATAAAAAAGATTCTATGTGAGAGATTTTGCTATTTATATTCTCCATTGTGAGCCCAAACAGAAAACAAAAACAAAAACAAAACAAAAACAACAAAAAGAAACAGGTTTTCTCTCCCTCCTCATCTGTCCTCTCAGATGAGATTCTTTTTTCTTCATACACTTTTTTCCAGTTTAGCAGCTCATGTATGAACCTGTCTGAAGAATCCTGCTTACAGTCATGTTTTGCCTCTGCGGGTATAATAAAGCACATTGCCATAGACATTTTTCCTGTAAACAGGCAGTCCTGTCCTCCTGACTTTTGTAATCCTTTGATTTCCCAGGCAAATGCTTTCCTTTCTCCTTTGCTGTGTATTCCATAAATCTGACTTAGCCACCTTCTGATTTCTGCTGCTGCTCTCCATAAGGGTGATGCAGAATACCATTTACAACTATCCCAGGGAATGTGAGAGCACCTACGTGGCACAGGCAAAATCTACACAGTTCCAAAAATCACCCATTCATTTTAGAAAAATCCATAGTCAAAAGTTCACAAAGATTGTATGATGTGAAGTTACATCAGATAATAAAAATAGAAAAGTCTGAAATATTATGATTTCCTTTTAAATCCATGTTACACAAAGAGTTTAAACAATGAATAGGACATGATATTGTAAACAGTTATTAATGAGTATATTTAAACTGTTTATATGCAAGCAGAGATGAAATTGTTTAGAAACAATATATGCATATATATACACATACATACACACACACACACACACATATATGAAGAGAGAAAGAGGGACCTCTTTCCTCTTTTGAAATGAATAGGGTCATTGGTTAATGCCACAGTGAAAGTTGACTGAATGACTGGAAATATGCTAAAGAAGGTCTATATATTTCTGTATTTAATCTGCACTACATGTTTAAATATTTCACGATGATGTGCTGCTGATCACAGATTTTGAAGTGACTTCTGCGGGCACTGTGTGGAACATTCTGAGGCTGAAGTGTTTAGGCTGTAATTTGGTAGGATCATAAACAAGTATTCTATGTCCCCTGAAGCAATAGTGGGTCATGTGTGACTTTTATTCTTGCCTTTGGCTGGAGCCAGCAGACAGCATTAGTCACTGTACTTAATGATAGCTGTAGACCAGAATGTGGATTTAATCTCAGTTTTTTCACTTGAAAGTTAGAAATACTGGATAAGTTAATGACATGATATTTCATGTCATTCAACATTCTAACTTTCAGTATTTAAACGATGACATTCGTTACTAAATTGGAGTATTAAGGTACAGGAAAAAGTACACTCACATGTGCTTTGGGCATAATTTAAATGCACTTAAATTTTTCCTTATTTATTTGTGTTTACACATTAAAATTGAGTTTATGCAACAGATTTTATACATTCTACTGATGACAAGTGGTTGTCAGAGGACAATGTACAAGAGTTAGTGCTTTCTTTTCATTATGTGGATCCCAGTGATCTAATTCGTCTTTGGGTTTGCTAGTGGGAGACATTATCCACTGAGTCATCGTCCTAAGATTTCAAAATGTGTTTTGTGGTTGGCATTTAATGTTCAGACATTATTGTAACATGTTATAATAACATGTCATTTAGGAAATTATCTTCTCCAGTCATCTCTTCCACCTTGAGACCCTGTCTGCAGTGCTGATTTGCTCCACTCTCTATTCTTATCATGTCACTTGTGGCCTTTTGCCCTCCCCTCTCTATCTTTTCTAGAACTTCATTTTACCCTCTTCCTTTTCTTTCTAGCTTTATATGCTTCATCCATATTTTATAAAGCCTTTACATACAAGCATGCATATATTCATAAATAAGTGCATATATTATAAGTTATGAGAACCAGAAATTTTACCCTGTCATGGAGATATTGGCACATCAATTAAGCCCGCTGCTCTATTCAAGATGACAGAGAAATGGAAATAGTTTAATGCCCATCAACAGAAAAATGGATAATAAAAGCGTACTACATACACACATTGGAATTATGGTCATTTCAAACAAAACTGACACTGAAATGTACAGAAAAAAATAGATATATCTGAAAAATACATTAAACAAATTGACTCATCATCAGAAAGATAAAACTGCATGTTTTCTGTAACATATTTTCTTTAATGTGATAAAATGGCAAATTTACTTAATTGATAAAATTTAACTGACACACATACAAAAGTATTTGCATTAATAATATCTGACTTCTTGTTTATTTTTTTATTCATTTCTTCTCATTTCTAATCAGATATTCATGTGCACACATGTTATTACAATTTGACTCTGTTTGCATTAATGTTTTTTATTTATTTATTTTTTAAAATATGACGATTATGAGAGAATTTATTGCTATGAACATTCATTTCAATGTCTGATCTTTGTTCTTCGGAGTGGCTGTAGAGTCTTTCAAATAAATACTAAGAAAAATGATGAAGTTAAATATGGAACTTGTGAGCCATCACTAAGCTCACCATTTTAGAGTGGCAAATAGTAATTATTTGATTATTGAAAAGTTAATAAGTAGGCAGTGTTTCAAACTAATTGAACTCTAACAAAAAATTTTTCTTTTTTTATATTTATATTTTTACACTCCAGATTTTATTCACCTCTACTGTCCACTCGCCAACTGTTCCACATTCCATACTTCTTCCCCACTCCCTGTCTCCACGAGGATGTCCCCACCATCCCCCCATGCTCCATCCCCCCTGACCTCTAAACTCCCTGGAGCCTCCAGTCTCTTGAGGGCTAGGTACATCTTCTCTGATTGAACCTAGACCTGGCAGTCCTCTGCTTTGTATGTGTTGGGGTCCTCATTTCAGCTAGTGTATAATGCCTGGTTGGTGGTCCAGTGTTTGAGAGATCTCAGGAGTCAAGGTTAATTGAGGCTGCTGGACCTCCTACAGGGTCACCTTCCTCCTCAGCTTCTTTCAGGCATTCCCTAATTCAAACTCAGGCGTCAGCATCTTCTGTCCACTGGTTGGGTGCAAATATCTGCATCTGACTCTTTCATTTATGTCGTGTGTGTGTGTGTGTGTGTGTGTGTATGTGTGTGTGTGTGTGTAGCATTATATTCACATAATAGGAAAGAGTGGTTTCCTCATTCCACCATTTGAACCCTGTGATTGATCTCATGTTTGCAATCTTAACAGGAAATGTCTTTAGCTATCCATCCATCTCTCCAGCCCTTAATAAAGATTCTTAAAATTGTCATTTAAATTCCTTCACATCTGTGTGTAGTATATATGTAGTAACATTTGTGTAGGTGTTTATGACTGAATTAGTAATCCTAGAATGAATTAGCTTTGCTTCCAACAGTATTTTCCTATCATGACAATGTTAGTCCAGACAATATTTGGATTGAAAAAAAAAAAAAAAAAGCAAGTAATTTCTACTGTTTTATGGATCTGGTGATAAGCTTACTATCTTAATTTATCCTAAAATTATTTATAGGCAGCTCCATTAGTAGACAGGATCAAGTTCAACCATGAGCAGCTTTATTTTTCAAACACTCAAAAATAGATGCTATAAAATTATTCTTGAGTTTCCCCCAGTTTCTCTTTCTATTTTTCCATCAGAAATACCTAGGTATCACCCTATAGCATTTTGTGTCATTTCATTGTATCATCATCACAGACTTCTTTCTACATCAGAGATATGTTATTTTTTCCAAGTAACAGAGAAAAAAAAAAGGAGTAACATTCAGTGTATAATTTCATAAATAGGCCTAATATAAGAAGCACTTAGGAATTTTAAGTGATACCATACTCTTAAATACTAAATGGATAGAATAAATGTAGAACAATTCATTGAAATATAAATGTACTTTTATTAGCCCTAATCACATAAAAGATCATTAAAGCACTTGCTTTGTTTTAAATAACTCAGCATCTCCAAGTTTTTCTGCTGTGTATTTGCTGTGTGGTTGGCACTGTCATCTGGAGCACTGGACTCTGACCAGAGACTATACCTCAAAGAAAACAAAACCTCCCTGACTCAAAAGCCATCAACTGTCAAAAGTTCATCATCAATAAGGGAAGACTCATGAAGTCTCTCCCCTGCACATTATAATATTGATTGACTTGGTGTTGTGAAAGTCATGATCTCATGGAGGTCTTGTGCAGGCAACTACCTTGCAAGAATTACATCTAGAAGAGAGGTTCACTCTAGTTTATTCTAACCTCTGAATCTTAGAATATTTCTATTCCCTGTTTAACAAATGGTCTCTGAGCTTTGGGGTTATTTAAAACAGACAAAACAAAACAAAACAAAACAAAAACCAGAATATACAAATTAGGAAGAATTAGGTCAGAAATGGATCTGTAAGAAATTGTGAGTGTGTGTGTGTGTGTGTGTGTAATTGTGTATTTCTCATTTATATGTGTATATTTTTCAGATATATGTATAAATATACTATGATATACCATGATCTCTAAATTCTATTTTTAATATATTTTCTTTTTTTCAAAATGAGAAAAACTAAAATAAATACAATTTTAGTGTATCTGAAACAAATAGTCAGTATGTATTTCTGTGTACATATGTGTGTGATATGTGAGAATATTTGGATATAGGCTTGTCCACCGTATGGTGGTAGGAATGCACAGATGTCAGAGCATATATGTAGAGATTAGAGAAAAAGCTCTGATTTTGGTCCTTACCTTCTCACCTTATCGAGACAAAGATTTCTTTGCATCTACATAATCCCACATAGCTGGCCTATGTGCGTCTAGAAATACCCCTGTCTCTACTTTCCACCCGCGCATAGGACTACCCTTTCAGTGCTGACACTTATGCTACTGCATCTGGCTTTTACATGGGTTGTGGGAACCCCATAAAAGCTGGAAAGTCTGCATGGCAGCTGCTTCTATCTATTGAGTTATGTCTGCAGCTGTGAAAAAAAAAATGTGTTTTATGCAACACTTATCCCAGGTTCTTGTAACTGGAGATGAGATTATTTTGTTAATAGAAAACAGGAGAAAGTATGTTGACTGTAGGAATTTCTATGAGGCTGATATATTTGTGTGATAATTAGCCAACCAGAGAGAAAATAAAATGCAAACAGATGAGAGCAGTGAACTTACGTGTGTTTCTGATGTTCTACAGAGCATGACATATCAGAGAAAGCACATTTGGATTTTATTTCTGTACTTTTCTGCACAATTTCCTCCAATCCCAGGAAAGTAATCTGCAGGGTGGAAAAACAGATGGAAAGAGAAGAGTGTTCTGTAGAGCGTGCTAGAGAGGTTGGACCACACAGAGCTGCCTACTTTCCCTTGAGTTTTTGCTTCTAAACTTTGTTTTCACTCGAAAGACAGCAAATCCTAACTTACAGTCTTCTGGGAAATTATCACCCAAAGAGAGACAATTGTTATCATTTTTTTCAGAATTCTGAAAATTCTGAAATGCTACTTCCTAGAATTCTGCATGACTGATCATTTAAGGGATCTTGAAGTCAATTTTTCTCCCATGAAATCAGGTGTAATAATTTGAGTTAATATCCAAACTGTTTAGCTCATACCACTTGAGATTGTAGAAGAATGTGTTTTTACTTCTAGCTGAGCCTCTGAATTGTAAGACTATCTTTTATTATTTTGAAAGGAACTATTTTATTTGTTATTTTTGGGAGGGGGAGGGTTCAGGCGATTGTTTTTAAATTAGCTTTCTAAATACAATGAAATACGAAAATTTAAAAAATGTACCATGGTGATAGACATTTTGAGAATTCATAGAACAGAAATCCTTACATGGATATTTGTGTGTGAGTGTGTGTGTGTGTGTGTGTGTGTGTGTGTGTGTGTGTGTGCCACACATATGTGTGTCCTTATGGGGCCAGAAAAAAAGGGGTCAAATTTTCTGGAGTTAAAGTTACAGGACATTTAACTGGGATACATACAGATACTGAGAACAGAACTGAGATTCTTTGGAAGAGCAGGAAGCACTCCTTATTGCTGAATTATTTATCTATCCCTATCTCTCCTGTTTTTAGTAAATATAAATCTGGAACCTTAGAGAACAAAGTTGTGCAACAAATCTTGGTGTTTGAAGCAGAATTTTCAGTGAAACCTCTGATCAGTTTTCTGTTAGCCAATACATACTCTGCATCAGTAACTCTATATGCTTTTAAAATATCGTTATTCACGGAAAGATACTAAGCAAAATCTATTATGTAGTCATGTAGTTTTCTCCAAAACTTTGCCTGCAAACTAATAGAATGCTTACAAAACTAACCTGTCATTACAGACAAATATCTATGTAAGCTACAGTTTGCACTCCTGTTACTATGATCTCCATCTATCTCTTCAGTGTGTCAGGCTATGGCCCTTGCACTATTTCACTCAATGCTGGCTGTCATATAGACATGATCCTGTTCCGTTACAGCATCTGTAGTTAGTCCACTAGTTTTACACAATCACTTCTGATTCAAATTGTCTGCTTGTGATGGCAGGGTTTTTTAATATCTGTTGAGAGATAAAGGAACAGATAATGGTTAACTGTCACCTTGTCTGCCAAAACTATACAGTAAAACAAATAGATATTTAGATATAGTTAGAGAAAGAATAGCATAGACTTAAAGTGTTCTATCTAATTGAGTATATTAAGAAACTAAAAAATTGAACTCCTTAAATCATTGTCTGTAAAGTCTCTTATCCATCATCAGCCCCATTCATTGTAATTAAGGCAGTAACAAATAGAAGCATATGATATTGTTTGCATGAAAGTTACTTGATATTCCATTGCTTTTGAATTATTACACTTTACCATTAGGATTGTGTCACAATTTCTAGCTGACCATTAATGCCTTGAGAATTAACTAAGCAACTCTACATTTACTGGCTCCGTAAGCCATGCTTCTTTTCCATAACAGTCTCAGTTTGAGCACAGGAAGCTGTGACCGTATGAAGTTGTTCCCCACTCCTGTGTTCAGATAACTTGTGTAAGTGTTGGTCTCTGACATAAACTTGACTAACTATTTGGTTTCCTCTAAATCAAATTAAGTGTGATCAACATGTCTCAGTGGGTAAAAATGATTCCCATTCCAGCCTGATATCTGATTTTAGTTTCTAGAACCCACATTTAAAATGCCAGGCTCAGTGGCAAACATCTGTAATCCAGACACTTATAAGGTGAAATGGGAAGTGAGGAGATAATCACCACTGAGAGGAGATCAGTCTTCAGAATGGTTGAGTAAGGGGAGAGAGCAGGCCTCAGAATTCTGGAGACAAATAATTCAGGAAAGATATCCTCTGACCTCGGCATCCATGGAGTTGCATAAACGTCCATCTGAACTCTCACATACGTGCAAACACATGCACACAAACACAGACACGTGCCCATACAACTGTGCCATATATATTCCCACATGCGTCCATACAACTGTACCATATACATTCACACAAGTATTCATTAAAAATTGAAAATGTAAACGTTGATATTTAAGACAAAATAATGTTTTAATCTTTCTGGTATTTTCAATAAATGAGGTAAATTGTAGTTAGAATTGGTACAACTCTGATTGTGTGGCTCTTCTGACTTTTCTGAAAATATAACAAAGATATAAGAGGGTAAAATAGATAAGACACCTGTCACCAGGCCTGATGACTTGAGTTTGACCCCTAGATTCCAGTAATGTGAAGAGAAAATGTATTCTGCAAACTTGTCCTCTGACTTTCACACACGCACAGATAAACACCCTTCTGCAAATATCTCACATACACATACTAAGTAAATAAATATAAAAATCAAATAAAACTTAAACATAAAATGAATATTAGTAATTTTATGTCAGTATAAGTCTGACATATCTGCCTAAAAGATGTGCTTACTAATTATTCTCTTTTTCATTCACACAGAATTTTTCTAAATAGTCTTTTATATGTTAATTGCTAGAAAAAAAAAACAAACTCCATAGTGTGGTAAATAGATTAAATAAGGTTTCCTTTTATAGTGATATTTTGTTTGTTCTGGAAAGTCATAGACATCCTTTGTAAGCATGTTGTTATAAACTAAATGGCAAAAAGTAACGTTCAATTATTGTTAGATGTCACCAGAACATGGACTACTGTAGAGATACACACATTTATTTATGTACTCATACCATCAAGATCAAAACAATTATAAATTAAAATGTCATTAAATTTAAATACTTTCTTAAATGGTTTAGTTAACTCTAAAATTTCATTACAGATATATTACAATTAACTTGTTCTTATGTATCACTGGGGTCATGATATCTGTCTCAGCTTCCCATCTTAAACTGAGAGAGAGAGAGAGACAGAGAGACAGAGAGGCATAGAGACGAGAGACAAAGAGACAGAGACAGAGTCAGAGACAGATGAATTCTGAAAGCAACAATAAAATATAATCATTCTTCACATATTTGAAAAAACTTATTAAACATAATTAAATATTTTGACCTATCTGGATCAGGAATAACAGCTAGAGCTTACTTCTCAAAACAATATGCCATGATCTTCAAAAATACTGGTAACAAAATAATGTGCTTTCTTTCTGTAATGAGAAATTCACAAAAACTGTGGTGGAGGCAGTCACTCTTCCCTCAGGAACACATGGCTTCTCGAGAGCACTGTTCCTTGCTATCTTCCACTGTCACCTGGCAATACTCCAGAGAGTAAGACCACATGGATTCATACCTCAAATCCACAGAGACTCATGCCTCAAAATTCTGCATATAGAATAGCAATTTCACAGATTAGATTGCAACAATTTGGAAAAAAAGATGAGGAAGGTATTTATTATAGTTTTTTTAGGGTATTGCATTTATTTACAATGGAATGAATGATAAAACCTTAGAGAAGTACAATAGATTTATAATTCATCTCTTTTTCACATAATTAAGGATGTGTTACTGAGTATCATAATACCTCAGGCAAGTAACTTCACACTAGATAACTTTTTGTTAGACATAACAAAGTAGGATGTAAGAACTAATTAAAAACATAACTTCCATCTCCAACTTGGGCATGACTTTTCTTTAGTAGTAGAGGGAATATTGGAAGAAGTTTTTGTTTATTTGTTTGATTTTCTAATTATTTTTTCTAATTCTTTTAGGTGTTGCCTATATGTATACCTGTGCACTATTTATGTGCCTGTGGTCCTCAGAGGCAAGAAGGTATTGTATCCCCTGGAACAGGAGTTAGAAACGATTGTGAGCTTCCAAGTAGGTGCTCCGCATTGAACTCGGGTTCTTTGGGAATATACACAGCATGCTCAACTTTCTAACATTGTCTTCAAAGTAGTAAATAAAATTAAAGCCAAAGATGAGACAAATATTGTTTATGGAAAATGTAATTTCATGAATCATATGATAATAAGTCAAGAACTTCAAAATATATTTTTAAAAACAAGTTAATATAGTATGATAGAATTTTTATGGTATACTTAGGAAAGTAAGACAGAAATACAGATATTCTATTTTTTTTAGAACAGAAAGAAAACTTATAAAATATGTTTTAAATTGTTATTTTAATTAAATATATATGGTCTGTGGATGGCTATTTAAGGTACTGAGAGAGATACAGTTTAAAAGTAGAAAAAAGAAAGTCTCTGCTTTCTAGACTTGGTAGCAGAAAAAATAAAGAGAAAGAAATATTTTCCTCTAAGTAAGTGTGAAACATGAAGATTTCTTATAGTTATTTGCTGGGCTCTGGAAATCAATCATAAGAAGCAACAGACTGAGAATCATTAATCCATGAAAAGCTGGCAGGGATTTGAAAATGAGCCATGGGAGCCTGGCATCCGCTGCCTAGGTCTGCTTACATCCATGGGCATGCTTAAGGGCCAGTGCAGGTTTGACTGGAGTGGAGACCCCTTTCTGCCAAATAGACAGACATGGTTTCATGAAACAAAAAGGAAGAAACATTTTAGCCTGTGTTCTGATGTGTCCGCTCATACCTGCAACTTCCGTAATAAAGAACAAGGCAGGAGGATTGTTATTAGCTTAAGGCCAGTCTAAACAATACAGTGAGCTCTATGCCTTCCTGAAATTTAAATATAAATCTATATAAAAAGTAGAAATACTAACTTGAAATTTTCAAAACTTCAAAACTATAAATGATGAATATTGATCAAAATTTAAAAGATCAAGAAACTCAAGGATGATTTAATGAATGAAGAATTATTCATAGAAGTGTAAGTCATGGCAAATAGCATGGGCAAAGAAGGAATTAGTCTGAAGATGGTCAAGTGCTAGTGAGATGGCTCAGAGGTTGAGAGTATAGACATCTTTTAAAGAGGACCCAGGTTTGGTTAGCGTTGTCCACAGCTGACACTCACCTCCATCTTCAACCTCATAGGCTGTACCAACCTCTTTTGGCTTATACAGTTATAATCCTGGGTCCATATTCATATACATATGTAAAAGTAAAAATTCAAAAACAAAAACTAATATTAAATTCTTTACAATAATTATCTAATAGACAATGGGATATATTTAACTAAGCAGGAAATTAAAGTCTCATAACACAATCTATTTATTTATTTATTATTTGGGGGAGTTAAATTGGCTTACATATCCTGAGTCACATACATACATAGTAGGTTTATATTACCATCTTTGTTTCACCGCCAAAAGAATTTTAAAGAACTTGACTTCTCTATATCCGTTTTAATTTTTATAACTTTACTATTTGATTATACTAACATTAAAAAAACTAGAGAAAAAGATATACCATTCCATTATGAGAAAACAGGATTTCCATTTGATTGATTCATTGTCTAAGAGAAACATGGTATATCTATCACAGTTTTTGATGTTCAGATAATTTTGAATAATTTGCTATGATAAGTAATGTTCATCTTTACATCTGACTATTTGAATTAATCTCCCATAATTTCTTAAAGAGAATTTCCTAGAGTGACAAGGTACATTAAACATTTTTAAACTCCCTGGGAGACAGGAGGGCAGGGAGGAGGTATAGGATGTGGAACCGGGAGGGTGGACCAGGAGGGGAATAAAATCTGAGTGATAAATAAATAAATAAATAAATGAATAAATAAATAAAAGACTTTAAAAAATGTTTAAGCCTCAATTACATTTTATCAAAGTGGCCTACAGAAAGATGGGCCATAATTTACAGTCACGGAGTCCCATTTCAAGCTCATATTCATTATTAGCAAGGTAAGGAGTCCCATTTCAAGCTCATATTCATTATTAGCAAGGTAAGGAAGTGGTTGTTCTCATGAGTGTTCATTGTTGTCAATTTCATAGGGAAAAATGAGAATGGTAAAGTCTTGGGAATTGTTCCCTTCTATCTCTCCAAGCTGTTTGCTTTCTGTTGGGAAGATTGAAAATAAATAAATAAATAAATAAATAAAACCCTCTGGATTATAAAAACTGTCTTTCAAAATGGAAAACAAAACTGAAATTTTCTAAGAATGAGAAAAATGGGAGTATATTTATTGCATTCAAGTATGTCTTTTTCTTATTAATTTATTTTTTTTATTTTCATATTTTATTTACATTTCAAATGTTTCCCCCTTTCCAGATCTCCCCTTTGGAACCTCCCCATTCCCTCCGCCCTCCTCCTGCCACTAGGGGGATATTCTCAAAGCCACCCCACCCCTACCCACCCACTCTTGTCTTCCCTCCTTGACATTCTCCTATACTGGGGGATATAACACCCTCAGGCCCAAGGGCTTTTCCTCCACCTGACAGGTAACAAGACCCTCCTCTGCAGTCTTTGTGGCCAGCACTAAGGGTCCCTCCATGTGTATTCTTTAGTTGGTGGATCAGTCTCCAGAAGTATGGGTGGTCAGTCCAGTTGCCAGTGTTGCTACCTCCCTGGGGCTGCACACTCCCTCAGCTCCTTCAGTCCTTTCTCCAAGCCCTCCATCTGGGACCTCGGACTCAGTACTATACTGTTCCTGTGAAGTGACTCTTGGGTATTTCAAACTTTTAGGCTAATAACCACTTAACAGTGAGTACATACCATGTTCATTCTTTTGTGACTGCGTTACCTGGCTCAGAATGATGTTTTCAAGATCCATCCATTTGTCTATGAATTTCATGAAGTCATAATTTTTAATAGCTGAGTAGTATTCCATTGTGTAAATGTACCACATTTTCTGTATCCATTTCCCTATGGAGGGACATCTAGGTTGTTTCCAGCTTCTGGCTATTATAAATATGGCTGCTATAAACATAGTGGAACATGTGGCTTTATTACATGTTGGAGCATTTTCTGGGTATATGCCCAGGAGTGGAAGAGCTGGAACCTCAGTTAGTATTATGTTCATATTTCTGATGGTCTGCCAAACTGTTTTCCAGAGTGGTTGTATCAGCTTGCACTCCCACCAGCAATGGAGGAGTGTTCCTCTTTCTCCACATCCTCACCAACATCTGCTGTCACCTGAGTTTTTGAAGTGTTCTTCATATTACCAGAAAATAATCACAGACACAGCAAAGTTACAAGGAAAAATGAAGAAGAAAAATAGAAATATATTCTTGTAAGCCTTCATTAACAAAAAATTAACATTTTCTTCTATTCCTCATTTGTTAATCATGTTTCATAAAACAGTAAGAATAAAGAAGAGCTCTACACCAAATAGGGTCCCAGTGCTGAGAGAAGTGGACACTCGCTCCCAACCCTAATATAGAAGCTATCTGAAATTGATGACCACTAGTTTTCTCCAAAGGTGTCTCACTGGGCAGTCAACCCACTATTTTATATTTTTTTCATTTTTTAAATTAATTATTTTATTTATTTACATCCAAAATGTTGCCCCCTCAAAGTCCCCCCTCTAAAGGGACTTTGCCTCCATCCCCCTACCTCTTCACATCTGAGAAGATACTTATTTTTAATGGTTGTTCTTTTCTCATACATTACACCCAATTTCAGTTTTCCCTTATCCCCATTCTTTCCCCCTATCTTCCCCCTCCCCAAGATCTAGCCCCCTCAACCCTTTAGAAAAGAGCACTCCTCCAAGGCACATCAACCAAATATAGCATAACAAAAAGCAATAAGATCAGGAACATACTATCACATCAAGGCTGAACAAGGTAATTCAGGTGGGAAAATATGGTTCAACAAACAGACAAAAGACTCAGAGTCAGTCCCTGCTCTCACTGTTAGGAGTCCCACACTAACATCAATCTACTCAGCCATAACATATATGCAGAAGAGCTAGGTCAGAGCCCTATGGGCTTCCTGACCTCCGCTAATCCCCATAAGTCCCAGTTAGTTGATTCTCTGGGCTTTGTTCTTGTGGTGTATCTGGTGTATCTGGTGACTCTGGTTCCTCTGATCCTTCCTCCCTGTCTATCACAAGACTCCTTAGCTCCACCTAATATTTGGCTGTGGGACTTCTGTATCTGCTTCCATCAGCTGATGGATGAGATTTCTCATACACATACAAACACATACACACACACACACACACACACACACACACAAACATACACACACACCCTATATCTGTATAATGCTTATGCTAAGCTTTAGTCCCAGAACACTCTGCAAGCAGGATAAACTGTATGTCAAAGATTTTGTGACTGGGTTGAAATCCAGTTGAGCCCTTGCCTAATTACAGAAGATGCCCCAGATCAGACCCTATATCCCTATTATGAGGGGTCTTTACTAAGATTACTCTTGTAGATACCATGTAGTTTGTACTGCACTGGATTTCTACCTACCCCAAAATGACCCCTAAATTTTTTGTATAAAATATAAATATTTAATATATTTAACATACATGTATTATAATAGAATATACTATATTAAATATATATTATATATGGGATTTATTAGAATGGCTTACAGGTTGTGGTCAAATTAGTCCAACAATGGTTGTCTATCAGTGGATAGTCCCAGAATCCAATAGTTGCTCAGTGTCCAATACTTAAGTCTCATCTGATCTTCAATATGTGACAGAATTCCAAAGAAATAGGCTCTAATACTAATGAAAATAACTAAATTGCCAGAAAAAGCTAACTGGCAAAGACTGAAAGCTTTCTTTTTTATGTCCCTTTAGAGGCTGTGAGCAAAAAGCATGACACAGATTACAGAAGGATCATCCCAACTCAAATATCCAGATTAAAAGTAGATCTTAACAGCTCAAAAGAGATAGACTAAAAGATGGTATTTTCAATACAAGTGATTTGAAAATCTATCCCTCACAAGAGTACATAGTGACTGTGTTTTTTTGTTCTTTCTAGACTTAGGGAAGTTTACAACTAAGAATGGCCATCAAAAGTCCACCCCATGTCAATGCAACACAAATTCATATCTCCTTACTTTGTGCTGAATTTCCGAAAGAAAACAGTAAGTGGGTCATAATTACACCTAATATAATATAGCCATCACTTTCTTTTGAAGTTGTATATACAATTGCAAACATATTATATATTTAGATTATGTGGCAGGAACTCTTTAGTGCCTGGATCCTGCCTGGCCCAGAATGGGCTTGAAATGGGACATATCAGATGAGGCTTTAAAGACTGACGGTCTCAAGGGCCTCTCCTCCCACTGATGCCTACAAGGCCATCCTCTGCTGGTGCTCTTTTCTCTAGTGATTCAACCAGAAGCCTCTCTGGCTAAGCTGGTTAACTCTTTATGAATTAGAGGGGAAGGAGAAGAAAAGAATGAAAATGCTTTATACAGGTAAATATGCACAGACACATATACATTCAAACATTCATACACCTACACTCTGGCTGGGCCCGACTGCTTGTCACAATCAATTTCATGAGTTTTTGTGTGTGCTTACCTATATATACATATACCTAAACACAAACATATAGACAAAAAGACGTACAGATTTGGATGGATGGACGGATGGGTGGGTGGGTGGATGGATGGATGGATAGATGGATAGAGCAAGCTCTACAAGCCAAACCATTCTACCAACAACTTTATTTCTTCTTCTTCTTCTTCTTCTTCTTCTTCTTCTTCTTCTTCTTCTTCTTCTTCTTCTTCTTCTATTTTTTTTTTTTTGGTCTTATATACCTTGTTAGACAAAAATTTCTTTAGAAAATTACCTCAGAGATAAAACACTATAGGAGTTACTTAAAGATGTTGATATTAATTCAAAGCAGTGTTTTGTTATAATATGCTCATTATAAGTTCAAAGGAACAGTTTTACATGGCCTTGTCTTATCATAGTGTACACCTGTGACTTTTTCCTTGGCCCTAAATGTTTTTTCTTGAACAGAAAATTGTCCCAAGTCTATTTCTCTTTTTAATGTAATTATGAAAGCTTATTGTACTCCTTATTATGCAGCCTTTACTTACTATTATGAGGAATGAGTACATTCTAGTCTTGATTCTAACTTTACTACATCTTTTTAGCAACTAAGACCATCTCTAAAAACTTTCTTCCTAAAATTATTTGAATCAAGCCAGGAGTTTTATAGAACACTATTTGTCTACATAACATCACTATAAGATAGTACATCTTCATAGGTCTGTAGAAATCTGCTCAAAATGATGGATCAATATCTAGGAAAAGCATATTAATAGCAGGAATCTTTCCTTAAAAGTGATCTCCTCAAATTTGCCTAAAGAAGCAAATCCATCATAGATTTACAATCCATGGCTGAACCACATCAGGAAGATCACCTGCTCATTTTTAGCTTCTCATAGATAGCCCTTGGCACTTGAGGGACATTCTTATAGTGTCTCAAGACTCTTATGATATGGTTATATGATAACCACTGATATTCTTTTAAATGCAGATACATTGTCTGACAAACAAATGGAGGAAATAAAACACAAATAGCTACACAGGCACATTTTACATTTATAGAAACAGTCATGTAAATTATAATCTTCATTTCTGCAACTGTTCACACGGTCATTGCTAATATTATAACTACTTACTTTACTACCCATTTTATATTTCCCCCCAAAATTGTCAAAATGTTTTACATACAGAGTCACCAAATTCTTTGCATTTCACAATACTTGAATCGGGATAATTGGAAACATTCTTTTCTTGAGTTTGTAAATATTTTGCACCATGAACTTACAGTACTCCCCAAGCTTCTGGGAGAATATTCACTAACTGACAAAGCTTTAGTAACTAGAGTTTTGGCAAATTGGAAAGATCATTCCAGATACTTAAAATGTATATGAAATGTATATGGAATGTATTTGCTCTTATGTATCTGTCACCTTAGAACCACTTTTGCCTCTGTATGTATTTCTTGCGATTCCCCCCACACACCTTTGGTTATTTTCTTCTGTTTGTTTTGTTCCATTCTAGCTTGTTTTGTTTTGTCTTATTTTATTTTTTATTATTCCTTGCATGCCTACTTATTTTCTAATAAGAGAATGAAAGGGTTTGAATTCAGATGGGAGGAGATATGAGGAGTATTTTGGAGGAGTGAGGGAGAAGAAACTATCATCAGAATATATTGAGTGAAAATATCTATTTCAATGGAATAAATATTAAAACTAAATACAGCATTATTATTTTATATGACTTCAGTTTTAAATAAGCATTATATATATTATATTTAAAGGATAATGACACCTTGGGTTTTTTAACGTTTAAGTTTTTCCTATTCTCTCTCTCTCTCTTTATATATATATCTATATATCTAGATATAGATATAGATATATAGATATATATATTTCATCTTATTTCTCCTCCACACAACTTCTTTCTGAGTTTTTCTATTTCCTTACTCATTTGACTTTCTCTTTTTTCTCAAATCCCAAAATAAAAACAAACAAAACAAAAACAAAAACAAAATCAAATAGCCTTTGATGTTTGATGGCCTACTGATTATTCTCTGTAACTGGACTCAACAAGATGTAATCCAATCCTGGCACTTGTCGTTTTACTTTGTGGCATAAGGTGTCTATTTGGACCATTCTTTCCTCCATCATATAGTAAAACTATTAAAATTTCTGTAATAAATATATATTTTAGTAAGCTTTTTCAGTAGTAGGTTTTCATATGTCTTCTAAACAGACTTCAGTGTTAGTTGTTCCTCCAGACATTCTCTAGTGTATCCCACCATCCTGTTCTCCATCACACTAGATCTTGCTATCCTAGTTTACCCACTATCTCTTTATAATCTATTATCTCCTTTTTTTTTTAAATAAGAGATTTTTTGTTATGATTACTATGATTTTTTGAAAAAGTATTTATTTACATATTAGAATCTAAATGTTGCCCTGCCTCCAGGGACCCCCTCATCCCTCTCCCTCAATCTTTGAGAGGGCATCTCCCCCATATATCTCCCCACCTTGGAACATCAAACCTTTATTGGATTAGGCATATCCTCTCTTACTGAGGCCAGAAAAGGCAGCCCTATGATACATATGTGCCATGAGTCTCAGACAAGCCATTTGTATACCCTTTGGTTGTTGGCTCAGTCTCTCAGAGCTCACAGGGTTCCAGGTTACTTGATACTGTTGGTCTTCCAAAGGGGTTGTCATTTGCTTCAGTTTCTTCAGTCCTTCCCCTAACTCTTCCATCAGGGTCCCTAACCTCAATCGAGTGTTTGGCTGTAAGTATCTGAATCTGTCTGAGTCAGCTTCTGGTAGAGCATCTCAGAAGTCAGCCATGCTAGGCTATTGTCTGCAAGCACAACATAGTATCAGTAATAATGTCAGGATTTGTGTCCACTCATGGGCTAGATCCCAGGTTGGGCCCATCATTAGTCAGCCATTCCTTCAGTCTCTGTTCCATTTTTGTCCCTGCATTTATTTTACTCAGACACTATAACCTTTCAGGTATGCATCACCACCAGCACCCATGGAAGACTGGCTTGCCTACTCCCTCATCCCATAGCCCAGTCTGTCTCATAGGAGGCCTGCTCTAACCAGAAACACAGATACGATTCCATGTCCCAATACCCATGCCAACTGGAACGCCACAACGCTCAGCAGACATAAGCTCTGTCCTGCCATGTTAGAGCCCCGTCTCCTTCTGGTCAACACCTCTACCTGTACTCAGGGCAGATTGGTGCACCTGCCCTACCCCCACTCCAGGGCAGATTGATGTACTTGCCCTACCCCCGACCCCAGCACTGCCAATCACCAATGAGACCTGCTCAAACCAGAGGCACAAGAGCCATGCTCTAACCAGAGACACAGCACTGCCTGATCTAACCAGGGACACACAGCTCCAACTGCCTCCCGGAAGGCCTACTCCAATCTGGAAGATCCAGGCCTGTTAGCACTATAGAAAAACAGATGGTGAAAAGCAAACCCAAGAACATAATCAACTGAAGCAAATGTAATTTGGCACCTGTAGAACCCAACTCTCCTACTACAGCAGGCCCTGGATACCTTAACACACCTGAAGAGCAAGATTCTGTCCTTAAATCCCATCTTATGAAGATGATAGAGACCTTTAAAAGATCCCTTTTATATAAATAATTCTCTTAAAGAAATACAGGAAAACATAGTCAAACAGGTAGAAGCCCTTAAAAAGAAAGCAAATAAATCCTTTAAAGACATACAGGAAAATACAGTCAAACTGGTAAAGGAAATGAACAAAACAGTCCACGACCTAAAAATGGAAATAGAAACAGTAAAGAAATTACAAATGGAAGCAACCTAGGAGATAGAAAACCTAAGAAAGAGAACAGGAACTACAGATGCAAACATTACCAATAGAATACAAGAGACAGAAGACAGAATCTCAGGTGTAGAAGATATCATAGAAGAAATTGACACATAGGTCAAAGAAAATTGCAAGTGTAAAAAGTTCCTATTATTGCTTTATATTTTATTTTCCCTTCCTTACAGGAGTCCCTCCTCACACTTGAACTAAACACCTAACCTCTGTGGCTATTTGGATAGAAGCATATACATATCTAAAGTTTGAAAACTAACATCTACAGGTAAGAGAAAATATTGAATATTTTTCATTTTTAGATTTTGGTTAGCTCTCTCAATGTTGTTGTTTCTAGTTTCATCTATTTATCTGAAAATTTCACAGTATTATGTTTTTAAGAGCAGAATAATAGCCCATTGTGTCTATCCATTCACCAACTATTAGATAGTTAGGCTGTTTCCAAATATGGCCAATAAGACAGCAGTAATTATATTGATAAACAAGTAACTCTCTACTAGGACATGCAGTCATTTAGATATATGTCCAATAACTAGTGTTAATGAATCTTGAGGTACATTTATGCTCAACATTTTGAGGAATCTCTACACTGATTACTACAGTGGCTGTATCAGTTTATACTTCCACCATAAATGAGTAAATGCTCCCTTTTCATATATCCCCTTCCAATTTTATTTATTGATCTTGGCCAGTTTGAATAAGCATGATGAAATATCAAATTAGTTTTAATGCATTTCACTGATGGTAAATGATTGTACATTTTATGTATTTCTTATTTATGTTATTATCTTTTAAGATTTTCTTGTTTATATTGTATCTCATTTTTAATTGAGTTATTTGTTTCCTTTGGGAGAAGATATTTTTAGTTCTTTGTATATTGAAGATACTAATTATCTATCAGAAGAATAATTTGTTTTTTAAATATTTATTTTATTTATATGAGTACACTGTAGCTATCTTCAGACATACTAGTAATGGGCCATCAGATCCCATTACAGATGGTTGTGAGCCACCATGTGGTTTCTGGGAATTGAGCTCAGGACTTTTGGAAGAGCAGTCAGTGCTCTTAAATCCACTGAGCCATCTCTCCAGCCCCAGATGAATAATTTGTAATATTACCATTCTGTAGACTATTGCTTTGCTAGAGTTATGGTGTCTCTTGCTGTCTAGAAGATTTTTTATATTCATGGTGTATAATTTACTAATTTTTGGTTTCAATGGCTATGCTATGCTTTCGAACGTCTTTTTTACTATATTGGTAATCCTTTCTTTCTTCAGAAAGTCCTATCATGTGCCAATGAATTTGTGCCTATTCCCCATTTTCTCTTCTATCAGATTTAATGTTCTTGTCTTATGCTGTGTTCCTTGATCCATTTACAAATGGACCATTTTTTTTTCAGGATGATAAGTATGGACCTATTTTCATATACATCCAGTTTGAGGAGTACCATTTGTTGAAGGTGCTGTCTTTTTTCTGCTGTGTAATTTTGTCTTTTTTTTTAAAATTTTGTCTGTATGTATGTTGAATTATGTTTGGGTCTTCAATTCTATTTAATTTATCAAGGTGTCTATTTTTATGCCAATACTGTGACTTTTATTACTATAGTTGTATAATATAACTTGAAATATGATCTGATACCTCCAACACTTCATTTATTATTCATTAAAGAATAACTAGTTCAAGGACAATTGAGTATGACATTACAGAGTTTAGTTTAGACAATGTGTGTTACAAATGGCAATGAGGACATGAACTATGGAAAATCAGTTATTTATAGTCAAACAAAGTTCCCTTTATTACAAGATTTAACACATTACTAACATGATGCAGCTTAATGAATAGCCAATATTTTCTAGTTGCTAGAAAACTCATCAGAAAAGCAATTTTGAGAAAATAGTCTAATAACTTAAAAGAAAAAAAGATAAAATATGGCATAATGAAATTTAAATACAGGCATAGTTATATTAGGTAAAATTGGTTTGGACACTTTAACCAAAATGTAGAGGGTAGACAGAGCATGCAGAATATTAGCAGACACAGTTTACATTGAAAAGATGGAAGGGTAGAAGGCTTCATTGCTTGTATATTTGAATGTCAGTTTATATTCTGATGCCTTCGAATATCTATTTAAGACCTGTACAAATGGTTCAGTGGTTAGGAGTAGTTGCTTCATTATTATGCGGACCAGAGATCTAAACCTAACACCCACAGAACAAGCCAGAGTCTTCTGCATGTGTGTGATTCCAGTTCTGTTGACAGCGGAGACAAGCTGACAACTGGAACTGACTTTAGACTGACTTCTAGTCACACTAAAAAAAAAACAAGCTCTGAGTTCAGAGTGAGAATTAGCTTTTGAGGAATAGACAGTAAGAGAAATAAGCATGCAAAAAAACTTTCTTGCACAAACCATCAAGAACTTGCTAAAATGCCTTATTTTGGCTTTCTGTTCATACAGACATGTATACATGTGCATACATACACTTTCATACACACATAAAATTAAATATATAATGTTTTAAGTGAATAATCATTTATTTTTATACTGGTAGATAATAAGTCATATTACTAATTTTAATAATTTAAACATAATCTACTTTAGATTTTGAATGTATTTTTAAAAGATACTTTGAAAATTATCTTATGTAATTTATACCTACAAACATGCTCTATGTATGGAATTAATAAGCCTCTGCTTCCTCTTATTCTTAAAATGGGAAGAGAAGTGGGCCTTTCCTTACAGTGTTGGCTAAAGAACTGAGTAAGTTAATAAATACAAAATGGGTGGCATTTAATATTGAACAGTAGCTGTTCAGTGTCTTTGATACTCACTTGCTGTAATAGATGAATGGCAATAACATTTATGTTATTCCTTAATACTCAAGAAGCCAAACTGTCAACTGAAAACTTAAGATGAATGAAGTAAGTATGACCATGCTTCCTCTGACAGAACTTTCCGCATGTGTTTGCACCAATGTACTTACTGAAAAAGGCATACTGAAAAAATTACTGCTCAAAGCCTTTTATGTTAAGTATTCAGAAAAAGAAATTACTGAGTGAGAAGCCTGCTATTATCTCTAGTACTAAAGCCACTTGAAATTCTCTTGTTAAAATTTTATTTCCCAATGTCTGCTTAAAATAAGGGGATGAAGAATTTTCAAATAATGGCAATATAATCCAATTAAGATATAACACTAACAATTAAGAAAAATGATCATAATGTGAAAACTTTCCTGCACAAATCAAGAACTTCCTAAAATGTGTCATTTTCACTATATAATGGGATAAAATGTGAATACTTTTAGCTTTCTGTATTCTATGTTAAATAATAATCACTTAACTAATGGGAAATATCTAGAAATTAACAATAATTCTAAAAACAAATTTTTAGGAATAAAACAGCAAGTATTTTCATTTCATCCACTCTGAAGTGTAAGCCCAGCAAATTGTAAAGAAAAGGATAGGGGAGAAGACTTGAAGGTCTTCCCTAAGGGTCATCTGACTCTTGCCTGGGAAGCATATAAGAAAAAGCTTCCTCTTTCCATGAACTGTTGTGAAATTTAATGCCACATGATGCAAACTGGAAGTGTAATTTATACTAGGATAAACTGAGGCATTGTTTCTGCCTTAGCCTGCTGAGTGCAGGCATTGCAGGTATGCACCGTTGTAACTCACCTTATCATGCATCTTCCTCCTCTTTTCTATTCAGAGTCACAGTATCAGACATATGTTACCTTTTTATTGAGTTATAATACTGGTAATATAGATGTGATGTTTATGGCATAATATTTAGGGACATGAATGGGATCCTAATGTGAAAGAGAGAATAGCAAGATAATGTGAGTATTTCTGGCAATTAATTTATCTTCTATAACACTGGTTTCACTGAGTAGCCACATATTTTCTGACGTGCTGCTTTCTGTTCCTCTAAGCAAGGGAAAACCATGGGAAGAGATGACACTTTTGGAAGAGGCTAATGAAACTAAATTCAAGTCTTAATATAGAAAATCAAGAATAAGCCAACTACAGAAAAGCATAGTGCTGAGAAGAAAGCAACAACACAAAGACAGTATATTTAAAAAAATAAAAAGCTTGACATGGAGATATCAAAAATCCAGATTGCAGGGAGCAATACAATTATAGAATATTTATAATATGTATTTTGTTTATTCTTTTAGTTTTTAACCATTATAATTATGACAATTTGCTTTCATTTCAAACCAAGTTGCTTTATTCCAGTGAGATTGTATTTGTTTAAGGTGCATGGCTGGAGACTAGTTTGCTAAACAAATCTAAAACAAATGAAAATCTTTAATCAGCTGCAAGGTAAGCATCTCTATAACATTGATTAAATGTTGTATGAAGTCCTGAAACATTGAAGAAACACTTCAGAACTGACACATATTTATTATTTGTTTCCTTTTGTTTGTTTTGTTTTACACAAGGCCCATGTGTAGCAGATGAGATTAAAAATGGGCAATGGAATTTTTTCAAACACTAAAGTGGCTATACTACAAAGTAAAAATTCAATAAAATGAAGAAAAATCCTGCAAAATATAAGAAAATATTTGTAAACTATGCATCAGATAAAAATTCACTCTGGAATATATATGAGGAACACAAAAGCTCAACAACAAAAACCATCTCTTTTTCTTTTCTTTATGTATTTATCCACTTTACGTTCTGTTTGCAGCCTCCCTCACTCCTATCCTTTGAGTCCCTTGTTTCTAAATCTTTTCCCCTTTTCTCACACTGATTGACCCCCCACCCCCAACTTCCTTTGGGTACCAGCCCTCACAGCCCTTACTAAGCTTATCCTTGTCCACCAAGGCCCAACCAGGCTATCTAATTAGGGCAAGGGAATCTAATGGCAGGCAACAAACTCAGAGATAGCCCCAGGTCCAGCTGTTAGGGCCCCAACATGAATACCAAACTGCACATCTGCTACAAATGTGTCTGGGCCCTATATCCAGCCCCTGTTTACACTTTGGTGTTTCAGTCTCCGTGAGACCTCATGGGCCCAAGATAGTAGACTCTATAGGTTTTTGTGTGGTGTCCTTGACCCCTCCAACTCATTCAATGCCATCCCCCACTCTTCCACAGTACCCTCCAACTCCTCCTGATGTTTGGCTGTAGTTCTCTGCCACTGTTTCCAGTTAGCTGCTGGATAAAGCATCTCAGGATATAATTTATGCTATATTCTGTGGAGCAGTAGAGCATGAGAGGTAGCCTGGTCCTCTGTAGAGCTAAAGGCTTTGAAGCCCAGGAGACCCTGAAGAGATCGTAGGAGCTTCACTTGCTCCTGGGCACCAGGCCCCTGTCATATAGTGAAGACCCCCATAGATCTTTGGCTATCAGTCACATAAGGGCGAAACCCCAAGCCCTTCCAGATGTAGATGAGGCATTCCAAATATGTTAGACTAAGACAATAGGAAAAGAGAAGTGACCTTTGATCAGAAAGGCTCAAGACAGAGATTTCCATGCTAATGAGATACCTAGAGGTCCAGAGGGCCTTACCAATAAGATTCCTTTCCCAGTCATTCCTCCCTGCAAAAGGAATTTAATCTCAGGCCCACCCTGAGAAGTGGGGTATGATTTTACACTTTCACTTTCCAACATGACAACAAATGCCTCAGAACCATGGACCATCTCTTTTCATCAAAATCTGCCTTGGGGAGCTATGAAGAAGGCCTTTGCCTACAGAGCCAGAGTCTAATCTCCAATAGAAGGCTTCTCCCTCCCAACCCACCCCAACTCCAAGCTAGACCCAGCCCACCAGGCCTCACTCTATTCCCAACTTCTTCCAGAGGCACCTGGACATCCAAGAGCCTGAAAACCCCACAGCCCGAGGCTTCATTACAGGCCCTGACCTGAGCCAGCTATGGCTTTCCTATGTCTCAGACTGTACTTCCCATGCCTGGAGCAATGTCCCAGCACTTCCCTCCAGCCCATACCCACTCAAGTAGTGGCCTAGGGTAAGTGCATTCAAACTGCTCTCAAAGGAAAACTCTCTCCATGTTCTGACTCCCCAAGAAGCTGTGACCAGTGGTGGAGCAGAATTAGGCCAACAAACCCTATAACTGGCACCCAACATGGGGCAGTGAGAATTTGATCTTGGAGTCCTGGAACTGCTTGACATCTGGCCAGACAAGCATGCCAGCTGCAATCCCGTCTACCTTCAAGATCTGGATGGAGGATGCATAGGCACAGTGTCTGCACCCATGTCAAGGAAGCACTGTGTGACTGTGCAAGCTGTGGTCAGTTCCCAGTACTTTCAGTACATGTTGTCTGTGCCACTGAAGGAGTTATATCACAAATGCCTAAATTCTTCACAGGCAGGGGTGACTTCTCAAACACCTGCCCAGAATACACAATCTCCCCTGATGAATTCTTCATTTTCTTCAGCTGTGACACAAAGTACCAGAAGCAGGAATTAGCTACCACACGGTTGGGTGCAAAGATTCTCATTTGGTAGAGTTATGGTATGTGGCATTTTGGGATTGGCAAGCAGTGCCCCACCACCTTGTGCTCTGGAAGTGTGACTAAACCTTCATGGCACTGCATGCTTGTTTACTGCTTCAAAGCCTTTAGCTCAACCAAGCACCAGTCTATGTCTCATGAGGACCAATGACCCCCAAGGCTTCTGTCTCAAAGCATAGCAGAGTATCATTAAAAGTATCAGGGGTTTTGTCCTGTTTATAGTGTCCTTTGCCTTACAGAAGATTTGAAACTTTATGAGTTCTCGTTTGTTGATTCTTGATCTTAGAGCACAAGCCATTGGTGTTCTATTCAGGAACTTTTCCCCGGTGCCCATGTGTTCGAGAAGTTTCCCAACTTTCTCTTCTATTAGATTCAGTGTATCTGGTTTTATGTGGGGGTTCTTGATCCACTTGGAATTGAGCTTTGTACCGGGAGGTAGGAAAGGATCAATTTGCAATCTTCTACATGTAGACCACAGGTTGAACCAGCACCATTTGTTGAAGATGCTGTCTTTCTTCCACTGGATGGTTTTAGCTCCTTTGACAAAGATCAAGTGACCATATGTGAATGGGTTCATTTCTGGGTCTTCAATTCTATTCCATTGATCTACCTGCCTGTCACTGTACCAATCCCATGCAGTTTTTACCACTACTGCTCTGTACTACAGCTTGAGGTCAGCAACCTACAGATTGGGAAAACATCTTTACCAATCCTACCTCCGATACAGGGCTAATATCCAAAGTATACAAAGAACTCAAGAAACTAGACTCCAGAGATCCAAATAACCCTATCAAAAAATGGGGAACAGAGCTAAACAGAGAATTCTCAACAGAGGAAACTCAAATGGCCGAGAAGCACCTAAAGAAATGTTCAACATTCTTAGTCATCAGGTAAATGCAAATCAAAACAACCCTGAGATTTCACCTCACACCAGTCAGAATGGCTAAGATCAAAAATTCAGGTGACAGCAGATGTTGGCAAGGATGTGGAGAAAGAGGAACACTCCTCCATTGCTGGTGGGAATGCAAGCTGATACAACCTCTTTGGAAATCAGTTTGGCGGACCCTCAGAAAAATGAACATAATACTACCTGAGGACCCAGCTACTCCACTCCTGGGCATATACCCAGAAGATGTTCCAACATGTAATAAAGACATATGTTCCACTATGTTCATAGCAGTCATATTTATAATAGCCAGAAGCTGGCAACAACCCAGATGTCCCTCCACAGATGAAAGGATACAGAAAATGTGGTATATTTACACAATGGAATACTACTCAGCTATTAAAAACAATGACTTCATGAAATTCCCAGACAAATGGACGGAACTTGGAAATATCATGCTGAGCAAGGTAAAGCAGTCACAAAAGAATGAACACGGTGTGTACTCACTGATAAGTGGTTATTAACCCAAAAGTATGGAATACCCAGAAGTCATTTCTCAGAAACTTTAGGGCTGAGTGTGAGGTCCAAGATGGAGGAGTTGGAGAAGGGAGTGAGGGAGCTGAGGGAGTTTGCAGCCCCATGGAGGGAGCAACAGTGGCAACTGGCCTGAACCCTTGATGCTCCTGGAGACTGGATCACCAACCAAAGAATACACATGGAGGGACCCATGGTGCTGGCCACATATATGGTTGAGGAAGGTCTTGTTAGTCATCAGGGGGAGCAGAGGCCCTTGGGCCTGAGGGTGTTAGCTGCCCCAATAAAGGAGAATGCCAAGGAGAGAAAGGAGAGTGGGTAGGTGGGTGGAAGAATACCCCCATAATGGCAGGGGGAGGGGGGAGGCAATAGGGAGGTTCCTAAGTGGAGATCTGGAAAGGGGGAAACATTTGAAATGTAAATAAAGTATGAAAAAATAAAATAAAACCAAAAAAATTAATAATAAGTAAATAAAAAAATAGTATCAGGGTCATGCTTTCTTACAGGTGATGGTTCTCAAGTTGGCCAGCAATTGGTTGGCTGTTGATATTAGTGTCTGAGCTATTGGTGTTCTGTTCAGGAATTTGTCTCCTGCATCAATGTCTTCAAGGTAATTCTCTACTTTCTCTTGTATTGATTTTAGTATATCCAATTTTATGTTGAGGTCTTTGATCTTAGACTTGAGTTATGTTCAGGGTGATAAATATATATGTCTACTTGCATTCTTCTACATTGAGACATCCAATTAGAGTAGAATCATTTGTTGAAGGTGCTTTCTCTTTTCCATTGTACATATTTGTCATCTTTGTCAAACAAAAAAATCAAGTGTCCTTTGATGTGAGGGCTTATTTCTGAGTTTTTTATTTGATTCTGTTGATCAACATGATAGTATTAGTCCAGTACCATGAAATTTTTATTACTATTGTTATGTAGTACATCTTGAAATCAGGGATGATGATAGCTCCAAAAGTTGTTTTATTTTACAGGATTATTTTAGCTATCCTGGAGTTTTTATATTTCCATACGAAGTTGAAAATTATTCTTTCAATGTTTGTAAAGAATTCTGTTGGAATTTTGATGGGAAATGCACTGATTCTGTAGACTGCTTTTGATAAGATGATCATTATTACTATGCTAATTCTGCTAATCCATGAGAATGGGGATCTTCCCATTTTCTGATGATCTTCCATTTCTTTCTTCAGAGATTTAAAGTTCTTCTCATACAAGTCTTTCACATGATTGGTTGGAGTTACATACACCAAGGTATTTTATATTATTTGTGGCTATTGAGAAGGGAGTTGTTTCCCTGAATGCCTTCTGAACCCATTATCTTTGAATAAAGGCAGTTTTCTGATTTTTTTTTATGTTAATTTGTATCCAGCCATTTTGCTGAAGGTTTTTAATCTGCAGTAGGATTTCTCTGGTACAATTTTGTACTCACTTATGTAACTATCATATCATCTATGCTATGGTGATACTTTGCTTTCTTCCTTTCCAATTTGTATCCCCTTGAGCTCTATTTCATAGAACTTAAAATACCATGTCAAATATAAATCTTGAGAGTAGGTAGCCTTGACTTGTTCCTGATTTTAGTGGAACAGACTTAAGTTTCTCACTGTATAATTTGATGTTGGCTACTGGTTTGCTATATATTGCTTATACTTTGTTTGGGTATAAACTTTGTATCTCTTATCTTTCCAAGACATTTAACATGAAGGGGTGTTGAATTTTATTAAAGGATTGTTTAACATATAATGAAATGATTATGTGGTTTTATTATTTCAGTTTGTTTATATGGTCAATTATGTTGATGTATTTTTGTATATTGAACCATCCCTACATCCTTGAGAAGCCTATTTGATCATGGTGGATGATGTATTTGATGTGCTATTGGATTTTGTTTGCCAGTACTTTATTGTGTATTTATATTTTTGCATCAATGTTCATAAAATTAATTAGTCTAAAATTCTCTTTCTTTGTTGAGTCTTTGTGTGGCTTAGGTATCATGGTGACTGTTGCCTCATAGAATGAGTTTGGCAATGTTCCTTATATTTCTATTTTGTGGGGACTTTGAAGAGTATTGGTAGTATTGGTATTTGCTCTTCTTTGAACATCTAGTAGAATTCAGTGTTAAAACCATTTGGCCCTGAGGTTGTGTTGTTTCTGTTGTTGTTGTTTTGTTTGTTTCTTTTGCTTTTTTGATTTTGAGGGGTTGTTTGTGTGTTTGGGGGCATTGGGAGAGTTTTAGTGGCTGTTTCTATTTCTTCAGGGGTTGTAGGACAACTTAAATTGTTTACCTGATCTCGATTTAACCTTAATAAGTTGTATCTATCAAGAAAAGCATCCATTTTATTTGGATTTTCCGATTTTATGAAGTAAAGGCTTTTTGGAGTTGGGAGAAGTTTTTTATTTATTTATTTATTTATTTATTTATTTATTTATGTATTTAACGTATGTAAGTACAGTGTTGCTGTCTTCAAACTCACCAAAAGAGAGCATCAGACCCCATTACAGATGGTTGTGAGCCATCTTGTGGTTGCTGGGAATTAAACACAGGAAGTCTAAAAGAGCAGCTATTGCTCTTAACCATCTCTTTAGCCCTGAGCATGTGTTTTTGAAGTAAGACCTCATGATTCTTTATATTTCCCCAGTGTTTGTTTTTCTGTCTTCTATTATTTCTGATTTTGTTGAGTTAGATACTGTCTCTCTACCTTTTAGCTAGTTTCACTAAGGGTTTGTCTATCTGGTTGATTTACTCAGAGAACCAGCTCTTGATTTCCTTGATTCTTTGTAGTGTTCTCTGTTTCTAATTTATTGATTTCAGCCCTGAGTTTGATTAATTCCTGCCAACTACTTCTCATGGGATCATTTGATTCTTTTTGTTTTAAAGCTTTCAGGATTACTTTTAAGTTGCTAGTATGAGACCTCTCCAATTTGTTATTTTTTTAATGAAGAAATTAATACTTTTCTCTTAGGACTCCTCTCATTATGTCCCAAGAGTTCCTTCATTTTCATTGAATTCTAAAGTCTCTAATTTCTTTCTTTATTTCTTCCCTGATCTTGTGATTCCTCTGTAGAGAGCTGTTCTGTTTCCATGTGTTTGTAGGCTTTCTATTGGTTCTGTTTTTTTTAATTCCAGCTATATTTTATGGTGGTCTTATAAGACACAAGTGGTTATTTCATTTTGTTGTATCTGTTGAGTCTTGCTCTGTGAACAACTATGTTAATTTTGCACAAGATTCCATGAGGTGTTGAGAAGGTATATTCTTTTTTGTTTGTTTGAAATATTCTATAGATATCTGTTAGGTCTATTTGATTCATAATGTCTGTTAGTTTCATTATTTCACTCTGGTTTTGGTTTAGATGACAAATTTATTAGTGAGAGTGAGGTGTTGAAGTCTCCCATTATTAATGTGTAGTGATTCAATGTGCAATTTATTTTTAAAATTTTATTACTCATTCCATTTGATTACATCTCAAATGATATCCCAATTCCTGATTAACCCTCTACTAATACCCCATCCCTCTTCAGCCCACCCCCCTCCTCTTTGCCTGTATGAGGGTGCTCCCCCACCCTCCCACACTTTCCAGCCTCACTGCTCCAGTGTACCCCTATACTGGGGTATCAAATTTCCCCAGCACCAAGGGACCAAGGGCCTTCTCGACCACCGCTGTCAGGCATGAGTATCCTCTGCTACATATGTATCTGGAGCCATGGATTCCTCCAGATACATTCCTTGGTCTAGACTCTTAGCGACCTGAGTAATCAGGACATCCTATTGTTCTCGAAATGTGGTTGCAACCCCCCTTTATTTCTCCAGTCCTTCTACCAGCTCTCCCAACAGGTTCCCTGAGCTCAGTCAAATGGTTGGCTACAAGATCCACATCTGCATTGGTCAACTGTAGGCCGGACTTCTCAAGGAACCACCACACCAAGTTCCTGTCAGCAAGCACAGCAACAGTGTCGGGTTTGGTGTCTGCAGACATGATGGATCCCCAGGTGAGACAGTCCCCAGGTGGCCCTTCCTTCAGTTTCTGTACCATTTTTTGTCCCTGCTCTACCTTTAGACAGGAACATTTCTGGGTTAAAAACTTTGAGATAGGTGTGTGGCCCCATTCCCCAAGCAGGGGACATGCCTATTTACTGGACGTAGTCTCAACAGGTTCTATCCCCCAGACCCCTTCTCTGCACATTTCTGGTAAAGCCATCCCCATTGGGTCTTGGGAGCCTCATGTTTCCCTGGTGTCTGTGACCCTCCAGATGATATCCCCAGTTCCTCATCTCCCCTACTAAATGTTTTTGTTCGATTTCATGACCCTCTGTACCTCTCTTGTATCTCCTCCAGGTTTTGATACTGCCCACATTATTTCCTCCTCCTCCTCTCTCCCTCCTTGGCTCCCCTCTCCGTCTACCTCCCACATCATTCTGTTCCTCCCTCAGTGCAGGACTGAAGCAACCATACTCTAGTCTTTCTTCCTTCTAAACTCCATATGGTCTATGGATGATATCATGGCCATTGTGAGCTTTTGGCCTAATATCCACTTAGTACTGAGTAAATACTATATGTGTTCTTTTGAGTCTGGGTTACCTAATTTAAGATGGCATTTTCTAGTTCCATCCATTTGCCTGAGAATTTCACGAACTCGTTTTTAATCTCTGAGTTTCTGGCTATTATAAATAAGGCTGCTATGAGCACAGTGGAGCATGTGTCCTTGGTATATGTTGGAGCATTTTGGGTGTGTATACCCCATAGTGGTATAGCTGGGTCTTCAGGTAGAACAAGTTCCAATTTTCTCAGGAACCCAACCAACGAATTGATTTCTAAAACAGTTTTACCAACTTGCAGTCCCACCAGCAACTGAGGAGTGTTCCTCTTTCTCCACATCCTAGCCAACATATGCTGTCAGCTGAGTTTTTGATCTTAGCCTTTCTGATTGGTGTGAGGTGGAATCTCAGGGTCATTTTAATTTGCATTTCCCTGATGACTAATAATGATGAACATTTCTTTAACTGCTTCTCAGCCTTTGGAATTCTTTGGTTGAGAATTCTCTATTTAGCTCTGTACTTCACTTTTTAAATAGGGTTATTTGGTTCTCTGTAGTCTACCTTCTTGAGTTATTTGTATGTTTTGGATATTATATATAGGGTTGGTAAATATCTTTTCCCAATCTGTGGTTTGCTGTTTTGCTCTATTGACAGTGTCCTTTGCCTTACAGAAGCTTTTCAATTTTATGAGGACCCATTTGTCCATTCTTGATCATAAAGCATAAGTCAATTGTGTTTTGTTCAGAAAGCCCCCCCCCCATGCCCAAGTGTTTGAAGCTTGTCCCCACTTTCTCTTCTATTAGATTCAGTGTATCTTGTTTTATGTGGTGCTTCTTGAGCCATTTAGACTTGAGCTTTGTACAAGGAGATAAGAATGGATCGGTTTGCATTCTTCCACATGCTGAACGCCAGTTGAACCAGCAACATTTCTTGAAAATACTGGTTTTTTTACCACTGGATGATTTTAGCTTCTTTGTGGAAGATCATATGACCATGGGTGTGTAGATTCATTTATGGGTCTTCTGTTCTATTCCATTGATCTACTTGAATGTCTCTGTACCAATACCATGCATTATTTATCACTATTGCTCTATATTATAGCTTGAAGTCAGAGATGGTGATTCCCCCAGAAGTTTTTTATTGTTGAAGCTAGTATTTGATATCCTGAGTTTTTTTGTTATTCCAAATAATTTGAGGATTGCTCTTTCTAACTCTATGAAGAATTGAGTTGTAATTTTGATGGGGATTGCATTGAATCTGTACATTTATTTTGGTAAAATGGACATTTCTACTATATCACTCCTACCAATCCATGAGCATGGGAGATTTTTCCATTTTCTGAGGTCTTCTTTCAATTTCTTTCTTCAGAGACTTGAAGTTCTTGTCATACAAATCTTTCACTTGCTTGCTTAGAGTCACACCAAGGTATTTTATATTATTTGTGATTATTGTGAATGGTGTTATTTCTATAATTTGTTGCTCAGCTTGTTTATCCTCTGACTAGAGTAAGGCTACTGAGTTGTTTGAGTTAATTTTATATCCAACCACTTTGCTGAAGTTGTTTATCAGCTGTAGAAGTTCTCTGGTGGAATTTTTGTGGTCCCTTATATATATTATCATATAATCTGCAAATAATGATATCTTGACATCTGCTCTTTCAATGTGTATCCCTTTGATCTCTTTTTGTTGTCTACTTGCTCTGGTGAAAACTTGCAGTACTGTAGGGAGAGAGTGGACAGCCTTGTCTTGTCCCTCATTTTAGTGGGATTGCTTTGAATTTCCATTTAGTTTGATGTTGACTATTGGTTTGCTGTATATTGCTTTTATTATATTTAGCTGTGCACCTTGAATTCCTGGTATCTCCAATACTTTTAACATGAGTGGATGTAGTATTTTGTCAAAAGATTTTTCAGCATCTAATGAAATGATCATGAGGTTTTGTTCTTTGAATTTGTTATGAAGCTGTCTAGATTGTTTATCTGATCCTGACTTAACTTTGGTACCTGGTATCTGTCTGGAAAATCATCCATTTCTTCCAGGTTTTCCAGTTTTGTTTAGTATAACCTCTAGTAGTTGGATCTGATTTTGTTTGAGTTTCCCCAGTTTCTGCTGTTATGTATGTCTTCCTTTTAATTTCTTATTTTGTTAATTTGGATACTGTCTCTGTGCCCTCATGTTAGTTTGGCTAAGGGTTTATCTATCTTCTTTATTCTCTCAAAGAACCAGTTCCTGGTTTTGTTTACTCTTTGTATAGGTTTTTTTTTTTTTCTACTTTGTTGATTTCATCCCTGAGTTTGAATATTTCCTGCTTTCTACTCCTCTTGGGTGTATTTGCTTCTTTTTATTCTAGAGCTTTCAGGTGTGCTGTCATGCTACTAGTGGATGCTCTTCCCACTTTCTTTTTGGAGACACTCAGAACTATTTGTTTTCCTCTTAGCACAGCTTTCATTGTGTCCCATAAGTTTGGATGTGTTGTGCCTTTATTTTCATTGAATTCTAAAAGGTCTTTAATTTCTTTCTTTATTTCTTCCCTGACAAAATTATCTTGATTAGATAGTTGTTCAGCTTCCATATGTATGTGGGCTTTCTGCTGGTTTTGTTGCTATTGAAGACCAGCCTTATTTCTTGGTGGTCCGATAGAATACATGGGATTAAATCAATGTTCTTGTATCTGATGAAGTTTGTTTTATGACCAAGTATATGGTCAATTTTTGAGAAGATACCATGAGATTCTGACAAGAAGGTATATTTTTTTGTTTTAGGGTGAAATGTTATGTAGATATCTATCAAATCCATTTGGTTCATAACTTCTTTTAGTTTTACTTTATCCCTGTTTGTTTTGTTTTATTTTATGTTTTTTCTGTTTCCATGATCTGTCTATTGGTGAGAGTGGGGTGTGGAAATCTACTATTTTTGTGTAAGGTTCAATGTGTGTTTTGAGCTTGAATAATGTTTCTTTTACAAATGTCAGTACCCTTGCACTTGGGGCATAGATGGTCAGAACTGAGAGTTTATCTTGGTGTATTTTCCTTTAATGAGTATGTAGTGTCCTTCCCCATGTTGTTTTTGATAACTTTTGGTTTATAAATCTATTTTGTTGGATATCAGAATGGCTACTCTTGTTTTCTTCTTGGGACAATTTGCTTGGAAAATCTTATCCTAGCTTTTTTACTTTGAAGTAATGTCTGTCTTTGTCACTGAGGTGCATTTACTTTATTCAGCAAAATGCTGGGTCCTATTTATGAATCCAGTCTGTTAGCCTATATATTTTTATTGGGGAGTTGAGTCCATTGATTTTGAGAGATATTAAGGATCAATGATTGTTGGATCTTGTTACTTTTGTTGATAGAAGCCAAAGTATGTGTGTTTCTCTTTTTTTGTGTTTGTTGTGAAAATATTAATATCTTGAATTTTCCTGGGTGGAGTTTCCCTCTTTGTGTTGGACTTTTACTTCTATTTTCCTCAGTGAGCTGGATTAGTGGAAAGATATTATTTAAATTTGGTTCTGCCTGGGTATACCTTGATTTCTCCACCTATGATAACTGGGAGTTTTGCTGAGTATAGTAGCCAAGGCTGGCATTTTTAATGTCTTAGGATCTGTATGACATCTACCCAGGATCTTCTGGCTTTTAGACTCTCTGTTGAGAACTCTGGTGTAGTTCTAATAGGTCTGCCTTTATATGTTACTTGACCTTTTTCCACAGTGGTTGCATCAGCTTGCAATCCCACCAGCAATGGAGGAGTGTTCCTCTTTCTCCACATCCTTGCCAGCATCTGCTGTCAGCTGAGTTTCTGATCTTAGCCATTCTGACTGGTGTGAGGTGGAATCTCAGGGTTGTTTTGATTTGCATTTCCCTGATGACTAAGAATGTTGAACATTTCTTTAGGTGCTTCTCAGCTATTCGAGTTTTTTCAGTTGAGAATTCTCTGTTTAGCTCTGTTCCCCATTTTTTTGATAGGGTTATTTAGTTCTCTGGAGTCTAACTTCTTGAGTTCTTTGTATATATTGTATATTAGCCCAGTATCAGACATAGGATTTGTAAAGATCTTTTCCCAATCTGTTGGTTGATTTCTTATTTGTAGTTATCCTTCTTGTGTTGAAGTTTTACTTCAAGTATCTTCTATAAGGATGGATTTGTGGAAAAGGGTGTTTAATTTTTTTCATGAAATATTTTGTTTTCTCCATCTATAGTGATTTAAAATGTTGCTGGTTACAGTAATCTGGAATGACATCTATGGACTCTTAGAGTCTGTAAGACATTTGTCAAGGCCCTTTTGGTTTTTCAAATCTCTGTTGAGAAATCAGGTATGATTTTTAAAAGGTCTGGCTTTATATGCTACTTGTAGGTTTTCCCTTAAAATTTTTAATATTCTTTCTTTGATCTGTACATTTAGTGTTTGATTATTATGTGTGGCTGGAGAATTTTCTTTTCTGATTCAATCCATTAGTATTCTGATATATATTAATAGATTTGTGTATATATATATATATATATATATATGTATATATATATAAATAGACTGGTACACACACACACACACACATATGTGTGTGTGTGTGTGCGTGTGTGTGTACGATAAGAGGAATTTCCATATATATATATATATAATAAGTACAGATGTTTTATTAGAACTGGCATCCAGTACAATTTCAAAACAGTTACCCACAAGTGCTCACAGACTACTTATACTGGAACCGCACAGTCCTATTCTTCAGATGTTCCCAGGATATGGAAGCAGTAAAACAACCAGCTCTTCCAGGACTAGTCCAACATTTTAACTTTTTGTCCACACCCAGTCAGGATGCCCCATTGTCATCAGTAAGTAGTTAGAGATAATTAAATCACCCCTTTTCATTTATTATCAACAAAAGGCTGAGATGTTTAGTTTCAGGCCCTGGGGAAAATGGGCTGAGGTGAACATTTAACATACCAAACTAGACCTGGCCCCCAGGTTCTCCCAGCATCCTTCACTTCCTACCCTGCATACCCTAACAACAACCCTGAACTTTTCAACCCAGAGACTGGGCTATCTATCCCCCAGAAGCTCTTCCTTATGTCATCCAGACACTTTGGTTGTCCCTCTCTCCCTACCTCACCCCTGCTCTCCTAATCTCTCTGCAGGCCCGCTTTCTCTTTTTCCTTCCCTTTCTCCTCTCTCTCTCTCTTCTCATGGAGACTACTCTGGCCTCCTTTCCTGGGGCCAGTTAACTTACCAGATAAGAACTTCCCAATAAACCTGTGTATGATATGATATAATATAATAAATATAATATAATATAATATAATATAATATAATATGGCTTATTTCACTGGTGGAGAAATAACTTATCAAAAGTATCCCAGATTTCTTGGATGTTTTGTGTCATGATCTTTTTAGATTAATCATTTTCTTTGTCTGATATATGGTTTTCTTCAACAGTATTTTCTGTCCCTGAGATTGTCTCTTCTATTTCTTCTATTCTGCTGGTGATCCTTGTATTTGTAGTTCCTGTTCTCTTCCCTAGGTTTTCCATCTCCAGGATTCCCTCAGTTTGTGTTTTCTTTATTGCTTCTATTTCCATTTTCTGTTCTTGGACAGTTTTATTCATATCCTTTTACTGTTTCATTGTATTTTCCTGTATTTCATTCAGAGATATATTTTCATTTCCTCTTTAAAGGTCTCTACCATCTTTATAACATTAGATTTAAGGTCATTTTCTTGTGCTTCAGCTGTGTTAGGAGATCCAGGGCTTGCTGTAGCAGGATATCTGGGCTCTAGTGGTACCATTTGCACTGGCTTTTGTTGATTGTGTTCTTATGCTGTCCTTAGTTCTATGGTCACCTCTTGTATTGGCTGGGTGTTCCTGATGGCAGAAGAACACCTAGAGGAGGCATGCAGGGCCTGACAATGGATCCCAGACTTTGCTGGTCATGTCTAAAGTGGACGCTGCAAGGAGGGATATAAACTGGATGCTTCTGGGACCCCACAGGGCTTCTCCAGAAGCCAGGGACAACAATGGGCTAGAAAAAGGAGTTCAGGGAACTACATGCTGTGGTATGCTTGCTGAGCTTCCTTTCTCTCTGGGTGTCTAAGAGATTCTGCACACCTGACTGGAAGGAAGAAGCACAGCCCTGAACAGATGGGCTGTCTTGTGCATGCACTTCTTCTGGGGAAATCAGGGCTATATTTGAACCTTGGAGAGGTAGGAGTAGTTCTTGGGTGGATGTTCCAATGGCTGGAGATTAAAGTACTGTAAATGCCTCATTTCTAAGGATAGGCATTTCAACAATCCTAGGAACTTAGCTCAGCATGTTCTTATTGGGAAAGCGGAAGCTGAACTTGGAGGTTTGCCTGGGACTACATGACATTTCCCAGATAGATGGTATGGAGGGGTCAGGCTCCCCAAACAAGGTCAAAGAAAGGAAAGTATAGCTGGTAAATTGAGTCCTCCATTTTGTGCCTAGCTTGGAAGAGCTATCCAGACGTGGTAGTCTAAGACCTTAATTAGCAGAGTGTCCTCACAGTGTGCAGCTTACCTCCATTGGCTATGGAGCCAGGTAGACCTAGCTCTGCTCTCTGTACTCCAGGCGGATCCAATTGTCAGGAGATTGCTAGAGGGAAAATCTTAATGTAGGAATTTTGAGAGCATATAAACACTTAAACTTCACTTCACTACTAGTTTTATTAAAATTATGTGTGAGTATAAAATTATATTTGAGCATGAGTGAATTTGCTTTCTATTTAACATGCATTACTTCACAAGGATAAGTATGGAAACATATATTTCTGATATTTAATCTACATAGTCAGAAATGAGAAATTAAAAGCAAAGAAATTTCCTGCATTTATTAAATTAAAATGAATGAATCTAAACATTCAGAGTAATTCTAAATATAGTATTTATATGGTGAAAGACTTTCTAGAATACATACCCCTTATGAATAAGCTCTGTAAATGTATAAACATCAAAGATTGAATTGTATCTAAATTTAATACTAATTTTAATACTAAAATGTAATACTGAAACTTAATACTAAATTTTAATTTAGTATTATATGGCAAAAAAACTTTCTAAAACACATACCCCTTTATGAATAAGCTTAGTGAATGTAGAAAGCATTATATTTAGCTCCAGAAGAGCCAGGATTATGGAGACAACCAAAAAGAAAAAGAAAAAAATGAAAAAGAAAAGAAAATTAAGGATTTAAGACTTTAACACTAAATCTGCATGACAACAAAACTGCAAAATTGTATTTAATAAGCTCTTCAGTACTAAACTGTAGATTTAGTTTTATGTACTTGGATTATTATGTATTACTTTGAATATCACACAAACCAGGTTTGTCTTGGCTCATCGGAGGCCAACTCTGAATGTGTTGAAACACTTGTAAGCCCTCAGATGAATGCTTTGGTCTCCTCTCCTAGCCAATAGACTCGTGTATCTGCAAACCTCAGATTCTTCACTGTTCATTCTGTCTGGCAAGCCAAATTAACTCTAAGTGCTGAAAGGACATTGATTAACTCACAAATACTTTGAACAAAAATTTCATTTTGTAGGAAAGCACATTACAAGTCATCTAGGAAAAATATTGTCAGTCCATTATCACTGACCTAATTATTTTCTTTTGAAACTATAGAAGAACCTTTGACTCATTTTTATTGCCAGGAGCACTATTTTCATCCTCACAGTTGGAACAAAGAAAATACCAGCTTCTATTCCTTGAGGGAGGAATAGGATGCTCTGAGAGGCAAACAAATACGACTAGACTTTAATAATATCACACAATAACAGCAACTGATCAGTTACATAGTAGTTTAAAAATGAAATTTATAATCACACTAAATGTTTATTGTATAGTCTTTCCTCACCTCCAATAGCATGGAAGCTGATGTAGAAATTTAAAATTATTTTCAAACTTCTGAATTATTCAGGGGGTACTCATTTCTTCAAACTAGAAAATTATTTTAAAGATAAATTATATACTGTGCTATCCTGATGATATACATGGAATATTTTTCTATATCAACAAAGAAGCCAGGCATGACTGAGATGCCCCTGTAGATGAGAAATGTGTGTTTCTGGGGTCCTGGTTTCTTAGTGTTATCAACTTTTCTTCTATTCCCTCCCTTGATTTTAGGAACAACAGATAATATCCCTGTGTGCCATAACCAGTGCAGAGTTAGTTATTTTTCATCATGCTAAAAGTCCATGTAGTTCTCATAAGATAAATGGAGCTGTTCCATTTTTGTTTCCTCTCTAGATTTTTGTCAACTCCTACAGGAAAGTGTGGTGATGGAGATTGTAATCAGTGGAAATGTAGACCTGAAAGTCTTTCTAGGTACAGTTCAGATTGCGATAATGTTATCTTCAGAGACTTTCACACACTCTTTTTTTTTTAACTCAAGTCAAATAGCTAACTATACATCTAAAAAGCCACAACACAGAGTTCAGTGAACCTGGGTATATACTGCAGTTAAAGTGATTCTAACATCAGCATATGTTCTCCTCCCTAAAATTCTTGTAACAAAGACAACCTAGAAACTTTTGTGTGTATGCAGTTTCTACTGTTGATAGCTCCCTTACTCCCATTACACCAAGTGTTCTTATAGTCATTTAAAAACGATTGTACTGTATGTTTAACAACTGTTTTAGTGATTCTAAATATCTAGGGAAACATTGGAAAATATGAATGCTGATGAGTTGCTGGTTCCTGAATAAATATCAACGATTGGCAAGGATCATTTATGAGGAACCTGAGAAGTACACACACACACACAAAGTATTTTTAACGTTGGAGATAATCAGATTATCAGTTAAGTAGAAGTGATTATTAACATGATTTGAAGTAATGGAAAATTAAATTTGATACAATATTCGTGAACTTTACTATTATTAGTTGATTAGTAGATCTTCACATTATTTCTTGAATTAATGAAAAGAATATATTATGAGGTTAAATTTTTTTTTATTTTCATATTTTATTTACATTTCAAGTGTTTCAGATCTCCCCTTTGGAACCTCCCCATTCCCTCCACCTTCCCTTTGCCACTGTGGGGATATTCTCCAACCCACCCTCCTACCCACCCACCTACCCACTCACTCTCGGCTTTCCTCTTTGTCATTCTCCTATACTAGGGGATCTAACACCCTCAGGCCCAAGGGCATCTCCTCCCCCTGACAGATAACAAGACCCTTCTCTGCCACATTTGTGGCCAGGACCATGGGTCTCTCCATGTGTATTCTTTAGTTGGTGGATCAGTCTCCAGAAGTATCAGGGATCTGGATAGTGGCCACTGTTGCTACCTCCCTGGGCCTGCACACTCCCTCAGCTCCTTCAGTCCTTTCTCCAAGCCCTCCATCTGGGAAGTCACACTCAGAACTACTGTTGCTGCGAAGTGACTCTTGGGTATTTCAAACTTTTGGGCTAATAACCTCTTAACAGTGCGTACATACCATGTTCATTCTTATGTGACTGTGTTACCTTGCTCAGGATGATATTTTCAAGATCCATCCATTTGTCTACGAATTTCATGAAGTCATTGTTTTTAATAGCTGAGTAGTATTCCATTGTGTAAATGTACCACATTTTCTGTATCCATTCCTCTGTGGAGGGACATCTGGGTTGTTTCCAGCTTCTGGCAATTATAAATATGGCTGCCATGAACATAGTGGAACATGTGTCTTTATTACATGCTGGAGCATTTTCTGGGTATATGCCCATGAATGGAATAGCTGGGTCCTCAGGTAGTATTATGTTCATTTTTCTGAGGGTCTGCCAAACTGATTTCCAGAGAGGTTGTATCAGCTTGCATTCTCACCAGCAGTGGAGGAGTGTTCCTCTTTCTCCACATCCTCGCCAACATCTGCTAATACCTGAGTTTTTGATCTTAGCCATTCTGACTGGCGTGAGGTGAAATCTCAGGGTTGTTTTGATTTGCATTTCCCTGATGACTAAGGATGCTGAACATTTCTTTAGGTGCTTCTCGGCCATTTGAGTTTCCTCAGTTGAGAATTCTCTGTTTAGCTCACTTCCCTATTTTTTGATAGGGTTATTTGGATCTCTGGAGTCTAGCTTCTTGAGTTCTTTGTATATGTTGGATATTAGCCCTCTATCAGATTTAGGATTGGTAAAGATCTTTTCCCAATCTGTAGGTTGCCGTTTTGCACTATTCACAGTGTCCTTTGCCTTACAGAAGCTTTGTAAATTTATGAGATCCCATCTGTCAATTCTTGATCTTAGAGTGTAAGCCATTGGTGTTCTGTTCAAGAACAATTCCCCTGTGCCCAAGTCCACTTTTGCTGAGGTTAAAATTTTTATATAATATCCTAAAGAATAAACCTATGAAGAGATTCTTCTAGGCAGCTCAGCTTGTCTAGGAGTCTTTGGAACTTATATGTGCTCGGAGATAGAAGGACCTAGTGAATATGATAAGTTTCAGTGACTGTCTAGACCTATGTTGTATTATTTACTTCCTAAGCTTAAGCTTCCTTGCACAATGGAGTGTTTCACCTCTCTTTAGAACACCTTAGTGTTTTTCTTTCCCTTAGAACATCCTGATTGCACCTCACTATACAAATCTGGTTCCTTAACAAGATTCTCCCCCAGGATGGATGGTTTTATTTCAGAACAAATTTCTTGTAGCAAAGCTTCACATATCATACATGCATACAATTTAATATCAATGTAGTAATCTAATATATAATCATAGGTTTCTCTGCTTCATTGTAAAGAAAAGTCATTTCTTGGCCATTTGTATGATATAAATTTCATGTACATAAATTATGGAGCAAATTATAACTAAAGATAAAATGGGAGAAATGTTATCTGACCCGAAGACTAAATTTATAATGTGTTTAACTCATTTTGGTGTGATTTAGAAATATGAAGGTTAGTGAAAAGGAAAGCTATCTACTTTCTCATAAATACAAAAAGACCTATACAAGAGTAAATAGGCTTACTTTTTATATGAATATCTACAATTTCATATTTGCTATGCATAGCAAAAGAAATCAAATCAAACCAAGTTATATAGATTATTCATTATTTCATAAAATAAACAAAAGCAGAGCATTGACTTTTGTTTAAAATAGTTACTTTCAAAATCCAAGATAGCAAAAACTATTCTCAACAATAAAAGGACTTCTGAGAGAATCAGTCTCCCTGACCTCAAGCTGTACTCCAGAGCAGTAGTGATAAAAACTGCATGGTATTGGTACAGTGACAGTCAGGTAGATCAATGGAATAGAACTGAAGACACAGAAATGAACCCACACACTTATGGTCACTTCATCTTTGACAAAGGAGCTAAAGCCATCCAGTGGAAAAAAAAGACAGCATCTTCACCAAATGCTACTGGTTCAACTGGAGGTCTACATGTAGAAGATTGCAAAATGATCCATTCCTATCTCCCTGTACAAAGCTCAAATCCAAGTAGATCAAGGACCTCCACATAAAACCAGATGCACTGAATCTAATAGAAGAGAAAGTGGGGAAAATTCTCGAACACATGGGCACAGGGGAAAAATTCCTGAGCAGAACACCAATGGCTTGTCCTCCAAGATCAAGAATCAATAAATGAGACCTCACCAAATAACAAAGCTTCTGCAAGGCAAAGGACACTATAAATAGGACAAAATGGCAACCTACAGAATGGGAAAAGATCTTTACCAATCCTATATCCGATAGAGGGCTAATATCCAATGTATAAGAAGAACTCAAGAAGCTAGACTCCAATGATCCAAATAACCCTATCAAAAAACGGGGAACAGAGCTAAACAGAGAATTCTCAACTGAGGAACCTTGAATTGCTGAGAAGTACATAAAGAAATGTTCAACATCCTTAGTCATCAGGGAAATGCAAATCAAAACAACCCCGAGATTCCATCTCACACCAGTCAGAATGACTAAGATCAAAAACTCAGGTGACAGCAGATGTTGGTGAGGATGTGGAGAAACAGGAACACTCCTCCATTGCTGGTGGGAATGCAAGCTGATACAACCTCTCTGGAGATGAGTTTAGCGGACCCTCAGAAAAATGAACATAATACTACCTGAGGACCCAGCCATTCCACTCCTGGGCATAATATACCCAGAAGATGCTCCAACATGTAATATAGACATATGCTCCACTATGTTCATCGCAGCCATATTTATAATAGCCAGAAACTGGCAACAACCCAGATGTCCCTCAACAGATGAATGGATACAGAAAATGTGGTACATTTACACAATGGAATACTACTCAGCTATTAAGAACAATGACTTCATGAAATTTGCAGGCAAATAGACGGAACTTTAAAGTATCATCCGGAGGGTGGTAACGCATTCACAAAAGAATGAACACGGTATGTAATCACTGATAAGTGGTTATTAGCCCAAAAGTTCGAAATACCCAAGATTCACATCACAGCAATGGTAGGGCTGAGTGTGAGGTCCCAGATGGAGGAGTTGGAGAAGGGAGTGAAGGAGCTGAGGGAGTTTGCAGCCCCATGGAGGGAGCAACAGTGGCAACTAGCCTGACCCCTTGATGCTCCTGGAGACTGGATCACCAACCAAAGAATACACATGGAGGGACCCATGGTGCTGGTCACTTATGCCGCAGAGGAGTGTCTTGTTAGCCATCATGGGGAACAGAGGCCCTAGGGCCTGAGGGTGTTAGATCCCCCAGTATAGAATGCCAAGAAGGGAAGCTGAGAGTGAGTGAGTGGGGATGGGAATACCCCCATAGTAGCAGGGGGAGGGAGGAGGGAATAGGGATGTTGCAAAGGGGAGATCTGGAAAGGGGGAAACATTTGAAATGTAAATAAAGTACGGGAAAAAGTTACTTTCAAGGTCAAATAATGATAGCTCTTAGAAATAGATTATTTTTTCTGTAATACTGCTTATTGTTCATTTCTAAGCTAGCACATTCATAGTTAATACAGGGCTTGTGTTCATGTAGAATAAAACCAGGTATTATTGAAAAATTTGTTGTCACAACCATAGATATCACAATCTGTAAAATGTTCCTCACATTTTAATGTAGCAGTGTCTGATTCTAATGAATCACATGGAAAGCCAAGCTTGATACCACTGGAAGTCAGAGCCCAGAAAATTGCGGGTGTGCTGGTCACCACTATTAGTCTAACAGTGGCATCTGTTTCCTACTGAGAGACCTGTATCCCACTTCTTCTACACTAGCAACAGCTCCAGAGGATATTTTCTTGATGACACCTGCATCCACCCAGGCACACATGCCTTTAAAAATATATCCAACAACATGCAAACACACACATACATACATATACACACAAATACAAATAAACTAGCTATAAATGTATGATAAGCTACCTTAACATTGCTCAAGCAACTTTAAAGGGAAGAACTAACTCACCCTTTACTTTAAAATATTATTTCTTACAAATCTCAGTTAATATCTATCCTTAAAACATAAATGATCAAAAAATCATGTTTTAATACTTTCTCTTTGATTGGATATATTTTGGATCTCTAAATAACCTTCATAGGAATAATAAAATGGTACAGGTGAAATATTTCCAGAAAATTCACAGTGATGACTTAATGAATCACCTGTTGACAAGGACACAGACAATTTTCAGGGTACTCTAAGCAGTGAACAGAGTAATTACTACTATGAATTCATATTCATGATATTTAAACCCACTGAGAAATGAAAGGCATAGGACCTCTTTCTGTCCTTTCTTCTGCATGACTTTTCTCTAATGACAGTTCTGTTACTTTTTGAATTTCATCCTTTTTCTCCACATAGAGTTCTTATTTTCTCAACTTCATCTATATAATTCCATATGTCTTTAGTGCTAATTGACTTCTTTTCATGATGTCTAAGCTTCAATTCCTATTATTGTGCCAAGCTGAACAATTCGTGGGCATTAGAGTGTAATTATGATTAGATGAAATTTTCTTTCTAGAACGATTTCATGCAAGTAGTTTTTCTAAGTGGTGATGTTCATTTCCTGGCCTCATTTCCAGTGATCAATCAAAGTAAAACCAATTCTAGTCAATAGAATGAGTGTCATAAACCTGCTCCTGTAAACAGAACAGGAGAGCAACAACTCAGAGAATAGGATGAAGAGGTATTTCTTGAACTTACCAATAGATACAATTTGCTAGTAAAGGAAACCACTCTGTTGGTTCATGTTCATATGCTTAGAAAAAGGTTGCAATGGAGGAAATTGTGAAGTATTTTAACTGTTATAGTAGACATCTTAAAGGTAACAAAGTACCTTTTGTCTTATGTATATCTATACTAACAATAATATTTGAGGAAAACGTAACTAGGGTTTACTTATAGCTGGGAAGATATATAAACTGTGTTATTAGCTAATAGAACAGTGGAATATTTTCTATGAAAAATTCAGACCTTTATTTAGATATTGTTAATTATCACTTCTGAGCCCCTATCCTGCACAGTACTCATGAAGTAATTTAGTTAGGGTATACTAAACTTTTTGTAGCTTTATAGATATATGTGTTCATTATTAAAAATTGTCAAGTTCACTATTATCTAAATTACTAAGAAGGAATGTATAGAATGTAAGAAATTTATAGAATTGTGAGAAAGATTAATTCTACACATGCTCTGTAGCACTCCACCTATGTTTCTCTCCTCTCAATGAATGAGTTTTCCATCAGCAACCAACCCAAAGATTTGCTATACATAAATAATTATATTTATCAATAGAAAGATATAATTTTAGAGAGGGTGAATGATATTTCTGTTTCTATAATCCAAATTTATTATTTCATCTTAGAATGGCATTAGTCAAAAAGTCAAGATGATAGATATTGCAATACTGTGAAAATATATTATCACTAGACAATAATCATAGATATATACATTAGTAGATACTACAAATTATATGTAAATGAAATAAATTACATATTAAAAATTGACTTGAACTATATCTTATTTACATTAATAAAGTAATAATTGATAAAATTCTTTTTTACATACAAAATAGTAACTAACCAATAAGTGAAAACCCACAACTACAAACTAGTTATTGATGATATGATATGTGCATTAGTTATATGGTTCTCTAAATGATTCTGGCTGTTATTCAGGAAACAAAAGTGAGTGAATAGTCAGGGGCTTGAAATAAAATGTGTCCATTCTCCACATGAAAGCTGTCCTATGTGCCAGGAAGTGAGATGGCATCTGCTGTGTTAAGTCAGAATTCAGAAGAACTTACTTCCCTTTACAGCTCATTTCTCTGTTCACACAATAGACTGACCTATGAATCAAAAGTTAAGTTGGTAACTAGTCATAAATCATGACATGAAACAAACTCATATAATAAGGTTTCATTTTTACTTTTCCTTCATACTGCACACAGATGCAGGGACATGTCCATTTTCTTCACAGACAGAGGGATGTCATTTACCACATTCATTAGCATGTAGATCGGACACAGTGATACATAGAGTATTCTGTTTACTTTAGTGATTTAATCAACAACAAAGAACTATAAAAATATATAACAACCAGCTATTAAAATTTGAACCTTATATTTAGAAGGCCATACTTTTTTATGTTATTTTTTTCTTTATAATTAAACTACAGATTTTATTCTCCCTTCAGGTCCATCCACCAAATGTTCTACATCCCATACCTGCTCCTCACTCCCTGTCACCACGAGTATGTCCTCACCTCACTCCCTACCCCACGAGACCTTTAAACCCCCTGGGGCCTCTAGTTTCTTGAGGGTTAAGTTCAGCTTCACAGTTGAACCCAGACCTGGCACCTCTACTGTATATGTATTAGGGGCCTCATATCAACTGGTATATGCTGCCTGGGTGGTGGTTCAGTGTCTGAGAGATCTCAGGGGTCGAGGTTAATTGATACTACTGGTCCTCCTACAGAGTCGCCCTCCTCCTCAGATTCTTCCAATTTTTCCAGAATTCAACCAAAGAGATTAGCAGCTTTTGTCCATTGGTTAGGTGCAAATATCGGCATCTGACTCTTTCAGCTGCTTGTTGGGTCTTTCAAAGGACAGTCATGATAGGTCCCTTTTTGTGAGTACTCCATAACCTTACTAATAGTATCAGGCCTTGAAGCCTTCCCCAGTGCTGGTTACCACTTTGGGCTTGTTGCTGGGCCTTCTTTTCTTCAGGCTGCTCTCCATTTCCATCCCTGCAGTTCTTTCATCAGGAACAATTATGGGTCAAAGTATTGACTGTGAGAAGACAACCACCTCCCTCACTTGATATCCTGAATTTCTGTTGGAGGTGTTCTCCCCACTGTAAGGCATTTCATTGAAGGTCCCTCCCTTTGAGTCCTGGGAGTCTCTCACTTCCCAGGTCTCTGGTACAATCTGGAGAGTCCCCAAACCTCCTACCTCCTAAGGTTGCCTATTTTCATTCTTTCTGCTCAACCTCAGGGCTTCAGTACTTTTCCTCCACCCAATACCAGATCATGTTCACTTCTTCTCCCTCCCTCAGCCCATTTTCTCTCCCAGGTCCCTCCCTTCCTCCCCCCCTGGTGAGAACTTTCTTCTTCCCCTCAAGAGGAACTGAGGCATCTTCACTTGGGCCCTTCAGCTTGTTGACTTTTTTTGAGTTTTGTGGACTGTGTCTTGGGTATTTTCCATTTTGAGGGGCTAATATACACTTATTTTATTCCCCTCCCTGTCCACCCTACAAATATTCCACATCTCATACCTCCTTGCCACTCCCTTGTCTCCACGATGATGTCCCCCAAAACCAGTCCCAATCTTAGCAGACTTCTAAACTCCCTGGGGCCTCTAGTCTCTAGAGGGTTAGGTGCATCTTCTCTGACTGTACCAAGACCAACCTGTCCTCTGCTCTATATGTGTTGGGGGCTTCATATCAGCTGATGAATGCTGCCTGGTTGATGGTCCTGCATTTGAAAGATCTCCGGAGTCCAGGTTAATTGAGACTGCAGGTCCCCCTATAGAATAGCCCGCCTCATTAGCTTCTTCCAGTTTTTCCCTAATTCAACTACGGGGGTCAGCAGCTTCTGTCCATTGGATGAGTGCAAATATCTGCATCTGACTCTTTTAGCAGCTTGTTCGGTCTTTTGGAGGGCAGTCATGACAGATTCTTTCTCTGTGATAACTTCAGTTTGTGTCAAATTGACATACAAAACTGGCAAGTATAAGTTTTATATATATATATATATATATTGGTGGCTAGCTTCTTGAGTTCTTTATATATTTTGGTTATTAGTCCTCTGTGGGATGTGGGATTAGTGAAGATTATTTTTCCAATCTGTAGGTTGCTAATTTGTTTTATTAACTCTGTCCTTTTTCCTACAAAAGTTTTCCAGTTTCATGAGGTTCCATTTATCAATTCTTGATATTAGAGCCTGAGCCATTGGAGTTCTGTTTAGGAAATTTCCCCCATGCCAATGAGTTCAAGGCTCTTTCCCACTTTCTCTTCTATTAGATTCAGTGTATCTGGATTTATGTTGAGGCCCTTGATCCAGTTGGACTTATGCTTTGTGCAAGGTGACAAATATGGGTCTATTTTCATTTTTCTACATACAGACAGCCAGTTAGAGCAGCACCATTTGTTGAAGATACTTTCTTTTTTCCATTGTATATGTTTGTCTTCTTTGTCAAAGTATGCTTAAGCATGTGGTTTTATTTCTGTGTCTTCAATTATATTCCATTGATCAACTTCTCTGTCTCTGTACCAATACCATGCAGTTTTTATCACTATTGCTCTGTAATAATGCTTGAGGTCAGGAATGGTGATTCCCCCAGAAGTTCTTTTAATATTAAGAATAATTTTTGTTATTCTGAGTTTTTGCTTTTCCAGAAGAATTTGAAAATTGTTTAGTTTTTCCATGTCTTTGAAGAATTGTGTTGGGATTTTGATGAAGATTGCATTGAATCTGTAGATTGCCTTTGGTAGGATGGCTATTTTTACTGTGTTAATTCTGCCAATCAATGAGCATGTGAGATCTAGCCATTTTCTGAGATCTTCTTCTATTTCTTTCTTGAGAGACTTGAAGTTATTGTCATATAGGTCTTTTACTTGTTTGCTTAGAGTTACCTTAAGATATTTTATATTATCTGTGGCTATTGTGACATCAGTTGTTTCCCTAATTTTTTTCTCAGCCTGTTTATCATTTGTATAAAGGAAGGCTACTGATTTATTTGAGTTAATTTTATATCTGACCACTTTGCTGATGATCTTTATCTGCTGGAGAAGTTCTCTGGTAGAATTTTGGGGGTCTCATATCATCTGCAAATGGTGATACCTTTATTTCTTCTTTGTCATTTTGTATCTCCTTGATCTCTTTTCCTTTTGACATAGAATCTCATATGTGGCTGTGGTTGAATTGGGCATGTTGATAATCATTCTATGTCTGTGGCTCATGTTCTGAGATTGTAGATAGGATAATCATGCCCCTGCACATTTAAGTTTCCTACATTTTTAAGGTTCATTTCAAAGTGCTGTTCTCTCTGATAAGCCATCCCATCTTTAACATTCAAATATATTTCTCTCTGACTTGAAATGGCCATATATTTTATGGATACAGCTATTGAACCATTTAATGATGTTCTACAAATACTTAATTTTTTTATATGTAAGCCAGTAATAGTTGTCATCTTGTCCTTACTTATAGCTTAATTGCCAAACTATATGTGCTGAATAAATATTTTTGAAATGTAAGTATACCAGTAAGTAAACCAAGTTAATGTCTTAATTATCTCAAATTATAACTCAAGTTTCATTTCTTATGGCAAATAAATAATTCACTATAGTAGGAGGAAATGCTCATGTTCCTTCTACTCTTGTCACATGGATAAATATTAAGTAATAATTCCTATCTCAAAGAATTATGAGAAGTAAATGAAAAATATATATTATACAGGGTAACTTATAATGTATCTTGCAAATGTTTATGATTATAGGGGAATCAAACCCATTTAAGATTCTAAATGTTGCAAATGTATCCTTTATTCACCTGATGTAGTTGTTGTCCTGAGGGCTTCCTGCTGAATAAGCTCACTGTTTCTAACTCTTTCTGAATTCTGGCAACTAGTTCAACTCAGGTATTCTGGCTCAAACTCCTCTCCAAGATGACTGACTGATTTAAACTGGTTTCTTTCAGCTTCTGACTGAATTGCTCTGCTTGGCTTCAAATTAACTCTAGAAATCTGTTCTAACCTCTGTCTCCTTTTTATTGTTGGCTTATTATTTCTTTTCTTATGTCTAGCTTATTCTCTGTGCAACCTGTTTATAAAACCTTACGGTAACAATTGACACATTTTTTGAAGAATTTTAATCCAGTAACATGGCTGCTCTGGCAAGGGATCACATTCAAAAATCATTTAAGTTTCTGTGATCTCCCTGTAATATAAACATGCCTTTAATCCCAGAAAACAGAGATAAGCAGATCTACATGAACTGAACTGCCATAAACTCCACTCTACTGAACTACCTCTCAATTCACTGACTCAATCAAACTGATTGATTAAAACTCACAGATCTGAATGCCTATGTCTTCTGCGTTCTGGGATTAAAGTAATGTACCCCCATGCCTGGACCTAAGCCTTTCTCTCCCTGAAACTTACTCTAAACCAGGATGGCTTTGAACTCAAAGATCTGTTTATCTCTGTCTTCTGGGATTAAAGGCATGTCTATATTACAGGGAGATCACAGAGACCTAAATGGTCTTTGGATGTGATTCCTTGCCAGAGCAGCCATGTTGCCGGATTAAAATTCTTCAATAAAATGTGTTGCTAATAAGCTCATACATCAATAGCACATTCATATCTGATATCTAAACAAAATAACTTTAAAAGTTGTTTGAAATAAACAAAAACAAAAACAAAACAAAAAAACAATGCTCTGGACCTCTAGCCATGCTCATCTCAGACAAGGTAAAGAGAAAGACCACCACCATAGGGCCCAGGTGGGCAGACCATGAAGTAAAAACACCTAGCATGGTGCCATATGGTACAAGCAGAGCAGGTCTTGAAGCAGGCAGTACTCCTTAGAAAAATCCCAGAAACCTAGAGGCTCTGGGCACCACAAAATCAAGCAAGTAAGTAGTAAAGAAAGAAAAGCAAAAGGATGTATGTACAATGAAGAGGCAAATCTAGAGAGTAGAGGGTAATGAAAAACAACTTAATATGAGTAGTGAGTGATGCCACCTATGGCCATGGGAATGTCCTAAACTGTCTTCCCACTGAGGGTCATGTCTGGGTCCATAGAACCGAAGCAGTGAGGATCTGTTACTACCGAAGGCCAGACAGATATCCCTCTATGGTCTCCTGTGGAGAACTGGCCCCATCCATCACCAGAGCATCCTGGGAGAGCTGGCCCTGAAGACATGAGCTTAGGCGAGCTGTTCCATGTCCCTTTCTAGTCTCAATATTTAGGAGAGCAGGCTTGTGCTTTGCCCAAGAAACACAATGAGGCTGGTCCTGGTTGTCAGTTTTAAAGATGTAAGTTTGAAGGAGCAGACTCTGACCTTCACCTGGGAAGTACATTAGATGAAGCCCTCATGGCAGGGGTTGTAGTAGAGAACTGGCCTTAAGGACCTTAGTGTAGAAAACTAGCCCTGCCACGTCTCTACTATGAGATAGCATGGGGAGGGACAGATATATTCTCCCACTCTTTTATCCCTCCCCACATATGGCAGGGGGAGAGCTGGCTTCAAGGTCATGAGATCAAAGAGCTGAACCTACCCATGACCAGCTGCAACACTAGGAAGAGCTAGCCCTGCTCTTTGCTTGGGCAACATAGTAGAAAGGGCTTTTGTAGGAGGTAATCCTGTTCTGAGAAGGTAAGAGTGGGAGAGCTGGTCCAGACACTTTCTAGAGCAGCACTCAGGAAATTCGTCCTTGTGTCTCACCTAGGCAACACAATAATGCTTGCTTTGCAGGTGTGAGCACTAGTGGGCAGTCCTTGAGGGCTTGAGATTGGGAGATCTGGCTCTTCCTCTGGCCAGCTGCAGAATTGGTTGAGCTTGGCTGAACTGTGCTGGAGAGCTTGCCCTAGCTGTGTGAGTATGAGATAACTGGTGGGTTGAACAGCTCAGCTACCACATAGGTGCAGATCCAGCCCTTTAACTTGGCCCACCTCAACATCTATCCCATTAATGAACTACTAGGCTATGTGAAAGATCAAGTCCTACAGATCCAAAGCAGGATCTCAATGACACATATCAACAACAGAAAATCTGAGCAGTCCTGGTAAGCATGCAGTATTGATAATATAGCAGAATGAGATGGCTTGGATCAGAAGTCATTTAAGTGAACATTTGCAAATAAAGAAGTGTGGAGAAAAGGTTATACTGTGGGACACAGTGGGACACATTACATAATTTACAATGAGATTCTTTTTTTCTTTTTCTTTCTTTCTGTTTTCTTTCTTTTCTTTCTGTCTTTTGGTTTTTTGTTTGTTTTGTTTTTTCTTTTTTTCATTTTTTGTAATGGGGAAGATGATTGTAAGGGCAGAGGTTGTATACTAAGAGATAGGGAGATGAGTGGCATTGGGGTACAATTGATGTTTAATTCAAAAGGAATAAATAAAAAGTTAAATAAAAATTATTCATTACTAAGGTTGAAGAAAATTTATCAGAATATTGATAGTGTAAACTTATCAAATTGAAAAACACATTTCCATTTTGTCTATTCAGAATTTAGTGTTCTAGATATTCAATAGAGTGTGGAATCCAGGAAGATCATGGTCAGCCTTATATCAGCATCTTTTCACTACTGTGGTGAAGCAGCTATAGGAATCCATGGTGCTGACCACATATGTGGCAGAGGAAGGTCTTGTTAGCCATCAAGGGGAGGAGATGCCCTTGGGCCTGAGGGTGTTAGATGTCCCAATAAAGGAGAATGCCAAGGAGGGAAGAAGAGGGTATGTAGGTGGGTGGGTGGGGGAATATCCCCATAGAGGCAAGGGGAGGGGAGAGGGAACAGGGAGGTTCTAAAGGAGAGATCTGGAAAGGGGGAAGCATTTTAAATGTAAATAAAGTATCAAAAAATAAACATAAATTTAAAAGAAAATTTCATTTAAAAAGAAAAAAAGAAGGAAATGTTTCCTTGAGTTTATGACTTGGGTGATTTTAGCCCATCATTGCAGAGAAGGCAGTGCAGAGTGGTTCAATCTATTCTTCATGATTCATGGTGGAAATATGAAGCAGTGAAGTGTTGATATGGCAGTAAACCAACAACCAGAGGGGTCTAAACTGGAAACTGATATTGATAATACTTTCAAAAACCCATTCCAGGATTTTTTCTATTTTGAGACCATTATATAGTTATATCAACAACAATTAATAAAAAAGAGGCCCTGTTAATATTTTTGATATGTAGAATTAAATTCAAACTGACTTGATCTAATCACTTTATCATTTGTACTCTCACAAAAATGAACAAAGGTCTCCTCCCACATCTTCCACAAGACTTATTGTCAGACACTTTAATGATGGTCATTTTAACTATGCAATATGGCATCTCAATGTAGACATAATTTGCCTTTCTCCAATGACTAAGGATGCTGAACTCTTTTTTTTTTTTAAACCATGAAACATAGTTACTTAATCCATTGTAAGTATATTTGAGAGGGGTTCTCTCTTTAAAATTTTTTGGATACTTTATTTACATTTCAAATGTTTCCCCCTTTCCAGATCTCCCCTTTGGAACCTCCCTATTCCCTCCCCCTCCCCCTGCCTCTATGGGGGTATTCCCCCACATACCCACCTACTCTCATCTTCCTTCCTTGGCATTCTCCTATACTGGGGCATCTAACACCCTCAGGCCCAATGGCCTTTCCTCCCCCTGATGGCTATCAAGGCCCTCCTCTGCCACATATGTGGGCAGCACCATGGGTCCCTCCATTTGTATTCTTTGGTTGGTGATCCAGTCTCCGAGAGCAATGGGAGGTCAGGCCAGTAGACACTGTTGTTCCCTCTATGGGGCTGCCAAATCCCTCAGCTCCTTCAGTCTCTTCTCCAACTCCTCCATCTGGGACCTCACACTCAGCCCAAAGGTTGCTGTGAAGTGACTCTTGGGTATTTCGAACTTTTGGGCTAATAACCACTTATCAGTGAGTACATACGGTGCTCATTCTTTTGTGATGAATGTTTTTAAAGTAGCTAATGGCAATTTGTATTTCTGTTTTGAAAACTATCCCAAGCTCTTAGTTCACCTATTCCATTTGTGCATATATTCAGAGAACTTTATATTCTCCCAAAGAAATATTTACATATCTTACTATAGCAAGGAAATGGAACCAACCTGGATACCCATCAGTAGATGAATAGATAATTAAAATCTGACAAGGATATGCATCTACACTTCTTTAAAAATAAATGAAGTCACCAACTTGACAAGTTACTGGATATACTTAGAATGTTGAATTTTTAAGGATGGTCACTAAATCTCAAAAAGAGAAAAAAAAAACCACATTTCTTCCTCATATGCAAATCCTAGCATATAGTGAATATACATATAAGCATAAGCAACTGTTTAGGTAGAGTACAGTGTTTATGAAGCAGATTTTAAAGGTAGTTGTAGGGCATATGGGAGGGCAGAAATCAGACCAGAAGATACATGACTTCTGCAATAAGACATAGAGATATGTTATTGATTGTGAAGCTGTAAAACAGGTAGGGGCACTCCTTGGCTTCCTGTTGGTCATCAAAACTGTCTAGAAGTTTGTTGAGATGTTTAGAGTTTGGGACTGGACATGTGATGATTTTATTTGTGAATTTGTTACAATAAAGTGATTTTAATACTTTGAAAAAAGTTCATCTAAGGGACTATGTCCATTTCCTAGAGCACATAAAGACCCAGAGCCTTCAAAAGAGCATTATAAGCTAAGGACCAAATCCAAAAGCATGAAAATAAAAGACCTTCCATATTGAAGCAATAACAAACCTCATTGTCACAACTCTCATAATAAAATCTTGTCTGCCTCGAGAAGCATTATAGCCATAAATGATGTGCCTTAATTATGGTTTTAATTGATAGCCAGAAGTCCAACAGATGATTCTTGATACAATTAAATAAATAAATAAATAAATGTCATTTGGCTGAGATATTTTTCAAACCAAGCAAAGAAATTAAAGAAGATAGAGTATGTTCCCCACTGGATATAAACAAAATTGACAAACTGCAAATGCTTTCCTCATATTGTGCAACATATTTGTGCATCATTCTGTACAGATCTCTCTTAGCGCACTGCTTTTAGTGATGTAAATTAACATGTATTTCCAGTGCAAAAATTATTGAATGGAGTGTTCCTTATTATTAGAGGGATGTTCCTTTAATTTGAAAGATTATTTTTAAAATCATGAGTCTAAACAGATCTATTTCTCATTTATTTTTTAATTTATTTGTGCTGTTTGTCTTTGCAATTTGTTTAAAATGCATTCCCAAATATATGTGCTTTCTTATATTTCCTCATAATTGTTGGACAATTGTACCCATAATTTCATTTTCTTTTCTTTTAAATATATCTTCCCTTTTGACAAGAAAATCAAAGGATAGAAAATTATGGGTTTGTGAAAAGCTTTCTTCTGTCTCTTTTGACTGCGTTAGAACACAAACGTCTTCAGTTTGAATATAGACTTATAGTTAAAAATGTTAAGTCTAGTTACACATGATGTGTGTGTGTGTGTGTGTGTGTGTGTGTGTGTGTGTTTCTCTGATAATCAAGAGCAAGCTCTCATTTTATTTCCAAATATAAAAAAGCACAATGGGTAATATATTTTCAAAAAACCTTTAATGTTTAGCATCAGTTTGTTTAGAAGAAACATACAGAAAATAAACGTAAAAAACTCACATTTTTTCATATACACATCACCCACGTCTCAAAAAACATTTTCCACATTTCCTACATTGCCTGATATAACATGTACTCTCTACGCTAAAAAATTAGAGGAAACTTCAATTCACTAAATATGACAAAATTTCCACCTACACTAGAGGAAACAAAATTTCTAACTTCAATTAATAATTCAACACTTACATCTCAATAGTGTTTCTTGTATTTATGAAAATTCTCACATTAATAAAGAAAGGAAATATGTTGTTTCCATTTTGTAGTCCATTGTGTGTCTCCTTATTAAACATCAAACAGATAATCCTAGACACCTCCAGAGATGCAAAATACCATAATCATATCTGCTTAGAATGGAACCAGGGATGTCTTCAAGAGATAACTGGTGAATATCTAAGCTAAGGTAATATTAGCTGAAGAAGCATCATGGAATGCTCTGTTCAGTATATCTGTTAGTGAGAATCACTAGTGTTAAGTACTAATGCATAAATGAGTGACCCACCAAAACAAGTAATGCATTTTAAAGGTGTAATTGAATATCGCAACTGCCATATAAATGTAACATTTAACATTAAAACACATTTTCTTTAAATTAATACACTCATTGTGGCTACTGAAAAGAATAGAAATGAAAAGAAGCAAAAATAGATGGGAAAAGAGGGAGGAAAGAGGAGGAAGAAGATGTGAGGCCTGGATTACTTATCCCTAAAGAGTTCAAAGTCAGCATGGCATTTTGTTTTCCTAAGAAAACTTTACCAGTTCTGTAAAACTCTTTCTCAACAAAAGTATTTGAAAAGATTTATTTTTTCCAGTTTTTAATATGTTGATGAAGGGAATGTTCCAAAGAAAAGCCTGTTATTTTTAGGAGAAAATCATCTGCCTAATGTGCCCTACTATTTTGGAAGAGACTGATAAGAACTGAGTACAATTTTGTCTGTCAAACCAATCAACCTCCTTGTTCCTTACATCACTAACTTTAGTGTTCATTTATATTTCGTAATATCACTGCCATGAATATCACAATTCATTGCCATTTTGCCTTGACTTCTCTTTCCAGATATTGCTTGACCACTGTGGTTTGACATTATATACACAAAGCATATATATATATATATATATATATATATATATATATCACCATTTCCATTTACAAAACAATGCATTTCCTTTTACAAAATACTCATTTCTCAAATAATTATGATTTTGGGGCATTTCTATTTCCTATGTAATGAAGTTATAATATCATAAATTAGAAGACAAAACATGAATATAGCCCATCTAATTTTACCTAATTAAAATTAAAATTACCTCATTATCAATTAAAAAATAGAATGTTAATTGGATAGTGTCATCTTACTCATTAATATAAAGTCATCATACCTATTTTTCATTCAAAGTTAACAGGACATTCTCAGTTTATTTTTGGATTTTAGTCTTTTTTTTTGCTTACTTTCTCTATGTGAAGTCTCCACTTATTTTAATATGCATATCAAATAGTAGAGTTTAGTCATCATCTAGCATAAATTTGTTCAGATTAAATATGTTGTCAGAATATAAGTTAATCAAAATGTTTCATTTTAATTGGCTCTAATTCCAACTACAACCTGAAATTGCAAAACTGTCAAGCAGCTCTTTGCCATACACATGTGAGATCCAAATGGCCTTGCAGATGTGAAATTGTCTGTTGTCATGGAAGAACAGCTGGAATCAGTTAATGAGTCAAGTCAGCATGAGCAAAAGTTTAAGAGACTAGAGAACAATATCTTTGCTGTAGAAAGCTGAAAAAAGGGCTTGTAAAAGCCAAATCACAGTATGAATGACCCTACAAGTAACACAGCTGTGAGCATCATTAGGCTCGTCTCCTACTGGCAAATGGAAATATTGCTCATCCTTTTACACAGGGATTTTAGTTACTAGCAGACCAGCATCTAGTCTATGAATAAACTTACTCAGGCCGGATACCCTGTAGAGACTAAGGAAAATGCCCAAATTGCTTAAAGACTGCAAGAAAACAGTATAAGGCATTTACCCACACTTAAATAGGGAAAAAAATTACAACTCTATCCATATTTTATGATGATAATCAATTCATTAACAGTTTTTTCCTCCTAGAGATGTATTCTGACCAGGCAATCATTTTATATTATTAAAAATGTAAATGTGGTTCTTAAACATAATTTACATTTGCACATTGTAAATGATTAAGTAATGTTAAATATGATAATTCTGTCATGTCTTATGCATTCCTTGAAAAGGATTACATATTTTTGTAATAAAACGCTTTGCAAAGATCACTGTCACAATCATTGTCTTAGTTAGCTTTCCATTGTTATAAAAGACACCATGACCAAGACAAACATTTAATTGGTGCTGACTTACAGTTGCAGAGATTTAGTCCATTATCATCATAGCAGGAATCATGGCAGCATACAGGGTGACATAGTCCTTAAGAAGGAGTTGAGAGTTAAGAATCTTGATCTGAAGACACCAGTACTTCCTTTTTTATTATTTGTCTGAGAAGAAAAAAGTTAAGTATTATTTGTAGCTATAAACTAGTAGATGTGCAGGTCTGCATCTGCCTTGCTACTGGGCAAGTCTCTTGGGCAGGTGGAACCTGGGGAGTTTGACTGTGCTTATCCCTCAGGACCTCTAGGTACCTCATTAGGATGTAGAACTCTGTTCTGGGAGTATGTGACCACAGGTCCCATTTTCTTATGTGAGGAGTGTGGCATGTGTTCTAGGCCAGAATTCTGGCAGGAAGTGGGAAGTTTTCTAAATCTCAAGTGTGAGCCTGCCAAGTCTCCAGGTCTCAACCTGCTCTGCCTTTCCAAGCATCCTGACACAGTTTTCAATCCCACATAGATGTACTTTCTTATCTCTGGAAACATTTTTGCTACCTTAGTACTCTAATATTATGTTATGAGGCACATGTAGTACAATTTATATATTTATGGAAATTATTTCTTCATTTATTGCCATTGTTCATGCTCTTTTGTGGTGATGTTTCCAGGGCCAATCTCCGTCATTATCAAAAGAGTGATTTCTGTAAATACAGCACATTTCTACATGTCCAATACACACGAATAAAAACCTTGGACTCAGCATTAAATAAATCCATTGGAAAGTTCAGTGTCCCATATTCTCATAGACATTAATTTTATGGTTGTCACACTAAATCTTTTAGTTTTATTCAATACATTGTATCATTCGACAGAAGTAGCAAACTGATTTTTTAAAAATAATGTTCTTTTCTCAAAAATATTCTTTGATAAGTGAATCCTTCGGATTATAAAAGGATCAGGGATAACTAGTGATACATGAAACAGGCTGCAATGCTTCTCATCAATTTCAGTAAAGTGTATAAAATAGCTTGTCAGTTTGAAAGGTCCATATTTTCTATATGGTATTAACACTTATTATAGCTACAACTTTAAATAATTAGTTGACTTTACCTACAAATAACTAACCTGATTAGTCTTTATTGTTTCTACAAAAGAAATAATGTAGAATTTTTGTGACTCTGAGTCCCCATTACCCATATTGTAAGTCTTTTAGAATACAAGAAATGGCAGTGTGGATAGGAGAGAGAGAGAGAGAGAGAGAGAAAGAGAGAGAGAGAGAGAGAGAGAAAGGGAGAAAAGAGGGAAGAGGAGGAGGAGGAGGAGGAGGAGGAGGAGGAGGAGGAGGAGGAGGAGAAGAAAAGAAATAAACAAAAGAAAAGAAAAATAGGAAACAAAAATCAACTATTCCAGCAGCAACCACATGTGTGCTTATTACCTGGAATCTATACATTTTTTATGCACTGCAAAGTACAGCAGACTTCCTCATTATTTGTCTTATTTTGACTGATCTTAAAAAGTCTAATGTAGAAATGAAGCACTATTTTCCACAGCCACTATAAGATGTGAAATTCTGGAATTGTTCATAGCATAATGAAGTAGGTGGCTGAAAACTTCATTTTACTTTTGTTTTTCTTTGCTTTCTAATTTATTTAATTTTTTTATAATTTATTTTCTCATTTCAGTGTATTAATATGTTCTCACTGAAAACGTGTCAGATCTCAAAATACAGATTTTCTCTCCATGTAGGGAAGGCCAATTTTGTTTATTTTAAATGTTGAATTAAATCAGTCATAAAAATAATCTTCTAGCACAAAATCCCATTTTAAATGATTGATCTATTTAGTACTATTAAAATGTGCTACCAGTGATATGTCTAACTATAGAAGTATGAAATAACGTGCAGCCTCTGGCACTGGTAATAATAGTCTGCTGACTTTCAAAATTAAACTAAGACATGAAAGGAAGGGATTCCTCTCAAGTAAAAAGCATATCAATTTCACAATAAATTGCTTTTGTTGAAGAAGGTACTTTTCCTTCAGTACTTTGGACTGTTAGTCTGGCAGAGGTTAACAATAAATCACTATAATTGGCATCATACATAATAAAAGATATTTGCCAGGTAGTAAGCATGATGTTATTATAATAATTTCGAGGTGGGAAAGGAAGAAGTAAATAGCTCACATCACTGCTAGTGATTTAAAAAATTATCACAAACCAAAATCACGTAAAATATTTTCTTATGCATTCATTGAGGGCTATACCTGATAATGTGAGTATCCATTTGTTTTTAATTTTTAAAACTTTTGTTACTTTAAATAATTGATTAGAAAGTTCAATAAAAATAACAGAGAATCATGCTCAAGTGTTAAAATTTTTAATTTTTGTTCTAATGTTTTTATTTTACAATGTTCTGTGGTAGTAATAAAATAGAGGACAGATTTAATCTTTAGGAAGTAGCATTACTTTTGCTTCAGGAGAAAAATGCTTTTATTGTATTCCTCAATACACATTCCTTAATCCTTACTAAAGAATCACGTATTGTTTGAAATGACTTTAAAATCAAGGCCATCAAAGTTTTCTGTTATATTAGTGAAGTATCAGATAATGCTGCTTACTTAGTTCAAATATTTTCTCCGTAATCTTTTAATAATTAAAGCACTTTTATATTGGTATATACCAATGAAGTGACCTAAGTTGATTGTAGCTGCAACAAGATTTATTTAATTTTTTTCTCTAAATTTTCTACCTTGCTGGAGTATAATAAAATCTATGCCTAATACCTAAAGACTAAATTGTAAATCTATTGGGAAGAAAGTTGAAATTATCCTTTATTTCTCTTATTATATACACAAGATAATACTTTTGGGAGATATCATTTACACTGTGCAATATTTGAAGAAATTTGAAAGTAGCCTGTGATGGTAATACAGATTAACTGGGCTGTATTTAGACTCATCCAGGAGTCACACTTCCAGGGACACCTTTGAGGGAGTTTTTGAATAAATTTGTCTCCAAGAATCCCTGTGGTGATTACCTTGATTATATTAGTTGAGGTGCAAATACATCTCCACACACAGTGTCATTGTCAGTGACAACATATTCTGGGTCTGGAAACTAGACAGTATAAAATCAATATAGTAGTAAACTAAACACAAGTATTCATTGTTATCCATTTCCAGAATATAAATGCAATGTAATCATCAATCTAAACACTCGGCGAAGACTTCACCACAATGAGAGTGTTTCTTTGAATTATGAGCCAAAATTGTTTTTGTTTTTGTTTTTTTCAGGTTTGTTTTGGCTTACATTTTTCAAAACCTACTTTAATAAGGGTTTTTAAATTCTTCAATCTCTTTATTGTTGAGAATAGTTTTTGTTACACTGGGTTTTTTGTTATTCCATATGAATTTAGAAATTGCTCTAAGTCTATGAAGAATTGAATTGGGATTTTGATGGGGATTGCGTTGAATCTGTAGACTGCTTCTGGCAGGATGGCCATTTTAACTATATTAATCCTGCCAATCCATGAGCATGGGAGATCTTTTCATCTTCTGAGGTCTTCTTCAATTTCTTTCTTCAGAGACTTGAAGTTCTTGTCATACAGATCTCACTTGTTTGGTTAGAGTCACACCAAGATATTTTATATTGTTTGTAACAATTGTGAAGGGTGTCATTTCCCTAATTTCTTTCTCAGCCTCTTTATTCTTCGAGTATAGGAAGGTTACTGATTTGCTTGAGTTAATTTTGTATCCTGCCACATTGCTGAAAGTGTTTATCAGCTCTAGCAGATCTCTAGTGGAGTTTTTCGGGTCACTTAAGTATACTATCATATCATCTGCAAATAGTGATATTTTGATTTCTTCCTTTCCAATTTGGATCCCTTTGACCTCCTTTTGTTGTCTGATTGCTTTAGCTAGAACTTCAAGTATTATATTGAATAGATAGGGAGAGAGAGGGCAGCCTTGCCTAGTTCCTGATTTTAGTGGGATTGCTTCAAGTTTCTCTCCATTTAGTTTAATGTTGGCCACTGGTTTACTGTATATTGTTTTTACTGTGTTTAGGTATGCTCTTTGAATTTCTGATCTTTGCAAGACTTTTATCATGAAGCGATGTTGAAATTTGTCAAATGCTTTTTCAGCATCTAATGAAATGACCATGTGTTTTTTTTTTCTTTGAGTTTGTTTATGTAGTAGGTTAGATTGAAGGATTTCTGGGTATTGAGCCATCCCTGAATCCTAACAATAAAAGGACTTCTGGAGGAATCAGCCTCCCTGACTTCAAGCTATACTACAGAGCAGTAGTGATAAAAACTGCATGGTATTGGTACTGTGACAGGCAGGTAGATCAATGGAATACAATTGAAGACCTAGAAATGAACCCACACACTTATGGTCGCTTGATCTTTGGCAAAGGAGATAAAACCATCCAGTGGAAAAAGGACAGCATCTTCAACAAATGGTGCTGGTTCAACTGGAGGTCTACATGTAGAAGATTGAAAATTGATCCATTCCTATCTCCCTGTACAAAGCTTAAGTCCAAGTGGATCACGGACTTCCACATAAAACCAGATACACTGAATCTAATAGAAGAGAAAGTGGGGAAAATTCTCGAGCACATGGGCACAAGGGAAAAGTTCCTGAACAGAACACCAATGGCTTGTGCTCTAAGATCAAGAATCGACAGATGGGACCTCATGAAATTACAAAGCTTCTATAAGACAAAGGACAATGTAAATAGGACAAAATGGCAACCTACAGAATGGGAAAAGATCTTTACCAATCCTCCGTCCAATAGGGGGCTAATATTCAAGGTTTACAAAGAATTCAAGAAGCTAGACTCCAGAGATCCAAATAACCCTATCAAAAAATGGGGAAGAGAGCTAATCAGACAATTCTCAACTGAGGAAACTCGAATGCCCGAGAAGAACCTAAAGAAATGTTCAACGTCCTTAGTCATCAGGGAAATGCAAATCAAAACAACCCTGAGATTCCACCTCATACCAGTCAGAATGACTAAGATCAAAAACTCAGGTGACAGCAGATGTTGGTGAGGATGTGGATAAAGAGGAACACTCCTCCATTGCTGGTGGGAATGCAAGCTGATACAACCTGTCTGGAAATCAGTTTGGCAGACCCTCAGAAAAATGAACATAGTACTACCTGAGGACCCAGCTCCTCCACTCCTGGGCATATATCCAGAAAATGCTCCAATATGTAATAAAGACACATCTACCACTATGTTCATAACAGCCATTTTATAATAGCCAGCAACTGGCAACAACCCAGATATCCCTCAACAGAGGAATGGATACAGAAAATGTGGTACATTTACACAATGGAATACTACTCAGCTATTAAAAACAATGACTTCATGAAATTCCCAGACAAATGGATGGAACTTGAAAATATCATTCTGAGCGAGGTAACGCAGTCACAAAAGAATGAACATGGTATGTACTCACTGTTAAGTGGTTATTAGCCCAAAAGTTCAAAACACCTAAGAGTCACTTCGCAGCAACAGTAGGGCTGAGTGTGAGGTCCCAGATGGAAGACTTGGAGAAGGGACTGAAGGAGCCTAGGGAGTTTGCATCCCCATGGACTGACCCCTCAATACTCCTGGAGACTGATTCACCAACAAAAGAATAGACATGGAGGGACCCATGGTGCTGGCCACATATGCGGCAGAAGAGGGTCTTGTTACCCATTAGGGGGAGGAGAGGCCCTTAGACCTGAGGTTCTTAGATCCCCCAGTATAAGAGAATGCCAAGGAGGGTAGATGAGAGTGGATGGGTGGGTGGGTGGGGGCATACCTCTATAGTGGCAGGGTGAGGGGGTAGGAAATGGGGAGGTTCCAAACGGGAAATCTGGAAAATGGGAAACATTTGAAATGTAAATAAATATGAAAAATAAATAAATAATAAAATAAAATAAATTCTTCAATCTTTCTTCTAGCCCACCAATCAAAGACAGGGGAGAAAGATGTTTAAATAGACAAGGGGGAGGTAGACCTATTTAGAAGTAGTTCTTTCAAGGCAATTCTAATCTTTGTTTTCAGGAGATTAGCAGTCCATTCCAAAACATCAAACATGAATCAGTAGCAGCAGTCCAGTCTAATCGGCAAATATAAAGCATGAACCAGTAGCAAAGGTCTGCTGCAAAAGAACCTGTAAGGCTCTGCCAGAATGCCCTAAGAAGTTCTTTGGAATTTTTTTGTCTACAAGTCATGACAACTAAAGATAATGAAGACTAGAATAGTGTTGCAAGGCAAACCAATAGAGCATCATCAGCAAAAACCAGTGAAGCAATGTAAAAGAGTCGTTCACTTTCTATTGGGTTCTAGTTTTACTCTTTTGACACATCATGTATACTCTCAAGTGTCTGCTTCAGCAAATCATATTCCATTAGACAGCTTCCAGAAAAACATCACATGACACAACTGAGCCTTCAAAGAAGCCAGAGCTTTTCACTTCAGGTTTGTTTTTGTTTTCGTTTGTTTGTTTATATATCACACACACAAAACAAACAAACAAAGAAAGAAAACCAAAGAAAACTAAGACACAAATTGGCCATATGCAGTAAAGCAATGGCTGTTAGCTGTATCTGGATAGGCTGTGTTGCATTAGTATAGAGACATAATGAGGTGCTAGCCTTATACCTGCACATATTCCTTACAATGTTTATGACCCGTGTAAAGGAATGATGTCCAGACTTCAAGAGGTTCCCATCAGACTACTTAGAATGCACTTTCAAAATGTAATTTTGAGGTTTGTTGAACTTCGATGCTTTTAAATTGAGATGTATGTAGAATAGGAAATAACTTTATTGTTTTTTCAAATAATTTCCCAAGAACCCTACAAATTACAGCATGTCAAAATAAAATATATACATTTTAAATTTGAATATTAACATCAAAGGGCATAAGCAATGATGATACAAATAGAAATAGAGCACATGCAAAGCAAAGTCTACCCTAATATCACATAATATGCTTACATTCCATTTGTTTATTACACATGTATCCACTGTTATGACACACATTAGTGGAAGGATTTTAAAAAATAAAAAACCTATTTAAAAAGGATCTTAGTTTTTTCCAGCTGACCTCCAGATTTTCTAGTGTTTCTTTCTTTTATGCATAGCACATAGTTTAGAAGGTTGGAGAATAGTTTTCTTCACTCTTTGTTATGTTTATAAGTTCTTTTCAAAACTAGATAGGTTTGTTGTTCACTTGTTGCATTACCTGCATCTTAGAACAGAAGCCACAGGGGTAACACTGTCCCCACTCCTTAATAGGAAAGTTAAAAAGCTAACTTGCATGATGCCTTTATTTAGGCTGTGAAGTCTACCTACCTGGAACAAAGTGGTAGTTTTGACTCTGGATAGAAGCATTTACCTAGCATGAACTAGCCTTGTTGCCAGTTACATATAGTGTTAGGGAAGGTCTTCTTGCTTGACTCTCAATCATTTTGTATCTCAAAACTCATACAGATACTTTTGTATTTAATCTCAATATTATAAAAGGTTAAAATTTATTTTTCTTTTTAAAAATATCTTATATTGCTTATGATATACATTACTCACTTGATAATGAAATTATCTTTTCATCTATGTTTTTGCACAGGATTTCTGGATTAGAGAATGAATTTGTTCTCAATTAAACTTTCCCAATATTAGTAACATACCATCTCAGGACTATAATTTATGAATACTATTCTTTTCCCACAAATGTTGGCTTAGTTGCTGTTTTATTTGAATACATCTTGAGTTTTCAGTTATTCTATATGGCTTTTTGGGGTGTCTCAACAGATTAAATATTATCAAGCATTACTAGAAATAATCTATATTTTTCAGTTTTTAAAACATCAATGGTAGCTACTATAAGCTAGAAAATAAAAACACAGCAATTGCATGTATTTTCATGAGATCAAAATATGAAATATCTTCCTGAAGGGGCACATTTCTCTTCCCAACTGTAGGGTAAGTAGATTGTCTAGAATGGTAAATTTAAAGATATATCACCCCTCCAGGCCTTTTCTAGGCACATAAACAGAGAAGACTCTTAGGAAAATATTTACTGTCCTTCAGTGAACCAAAAGAGACCTGTAGAAAGTATTTCCTTAAATGCTAATGTAATTTAATTTGTATGCTAGTAGTATACATGAAATAAAGTTGTGTCTCATTTTGAGAATATTATCAGGATAACATTTTGGGAAGGTCTGGTTGTATCATAACACACCATTTCCATTTATCTTGATGTAGAATTATTTTAATGCCATGTGATATTGGTCTTGCCTTCAGTCTCTTGAAGATAATCTTCAGAATGAACTTCAGTGAAAGTTTTCAAAAAGCCTTGTCACACCCTCTTGTGCAGCAGACAGCATGACAATGGGCAATTACAGAGACCTGAAAGGGGTGGTAATGGTAGACAAAGACTCTCAAATCTGGGTTTACTTGAAGAATGAACAAAATATATTTTTTTCCCACTGTTGCTTATCTATGGTTTAGTTAGCTACTAGAGACAGCTCAGCAAAGCAGAACTTGAGCAATCCCCACAAAGAGGTTTTGTGTTTTGTTTTTGTTTTCTTCAGAAGATGTTCCTCCCAGGCTTTACATTCTGCCTAGAGTATTCTGCCATCACTGGGCTACAAATTTGTCAGGGTTTGTACCTGAGAGAGGAACTGAAATCTATCTGGACTCCAACACTCTTGTAATCAATAAACATCAAACATACAATTGTTTCCTGTCCACAGGATATCCAAAAGTGGACTGTGTGCATTCAGCCACTTTTTTTCTGGTCCTTGCTTATAGTTGTAAGGTCAGTAGGCTGCCTTTTATGATGCCAATTGAGCAACCATTCAGAAAAGTACTTAATTTTGGAAAAGAAAGGGAATTGGACTGTTTTTAACAGGTGATGCAGAATAAATCTCAACAATAAAGACAATGGGGATTAGGAAACTAATAATCCTTGGAAAAAACAGTTGTTTACTGGCACCCCAGGAGGTTCGTCAGAATGGTCATGGTCCTCTAATGGTGGTGGTGGCAGTGGGAGGGGGTTCCAAATAATAAATTTCTAGAGATGATTAAGAATAGAAAAAGCATAATTGCAATATCTTATTGTCAGGATTCCTCCTTTGAAGGATATGCATAAAAAATACAAAATTTTGAAAATAATATTGCTTTATTAAAAGTTAAACATGTGTACTAAGTTTTGTAATATTATTCAATCATTGCTTTTTATGTTTTTAGAATAGTTTTTGATATGAACAAACTAGTAGATAATTGTACATGTTCATGAGGGATATTGAACCTATGAAATATTCAATACATGTATATGTTGTACTGTATTAACTCAATAAAATGATATTTATTTCTTCAACTTTTTAACATCTTTTTTTTTATCTTTTTTTGATGGAAATGATGTATCCTTACTACTTGTTTTCATCCTAAGTACAGCAATATACCTTCAGGTTAGTTTTCAGTCTAAATATCAGTAAAAAATGATTAAAGTCTCTCTCTCCCCTCTACTGTTCCAGGTGACCACTACTTTACTTTGAACTTCCGGAAAATCATCTTTATAATGCACAATGTAGTCATCTTTCTGTGTCTGGTTTATTACATTTAACATAATAATCTTCATTTGCATGCATACTGTCAGGAATGACAGCACTGCGTTCCTTCTGGTTGGTATTCACTTTTGTTTGTGATTCTATTTTGTTTATCTTTTGATTACATAGTGATGAATAACTTGAAGTTGTCTGTGAATGTGATATTAATGAATAGTGGGCTGGATCAAGTAGATTTATAATTTAAGTATGGAACATGATTTTGTGAGACAAAGTACAGTAAAAAAACACTATGTCTTATTAGTTTCTCCCCGTAATAGTAAGCCTAAGTCAAACTAGTGAACTGTGAGGCATGAAAATGAATGCATAATGATGTGTTATCATAGTTATTGGAACGATTCTTTAACATCCTCACAGAAATTTTCAAGGAATGACAATTTCAAAATTGAAAATTATGGTTTATGGTTTATTTCTAACTGCATGTTCCAGCCCCCCCAAAAAATAATAATTATACAAGTAACTCTATTAAGTCATGCAGAAGTACCTGAATGTTTGAGGAAAGAATATATAAAAAAGAAAGAATGGAAGAAAGAAAGAAAGAAAGAAAGGAAAAGAAAAAGAAACTTTTTTTTTTTTTTAAACTGTGTGAGTATGAACTTATTTAAGCTCACATGAGTTAGGAGCTTTGGGGAGACTCAGGCTACAAGATTCAACCAAAGTGAATCATTAATTAATGATTATCATTAATCATTAATTAATCAATGATTAATTATCATTAATGATATTAAATTATCATTAGAATTTTCCTCAAAAAAATCACACATATGGTATAAAGAGACATTTAGAGACAGAAGACATCACTAGCTTTGGAATTTTCCAATCACTATGGTTAAGGTAATTATTTGGCCAAAGTCTATAAAGAGGTAACATTTATATGTAAGACTACAATAAGTGCTTAACAGAGGGGGGAGTGACTGGAATATACATTCTTAAATTTTTGACAGTGACCCAGGGAAAATTGTTCTGGTTATCACTTCCAAACAGAAGAACTATATTACTTATGGAAACCTATAAAACAGAGAAAGTAAACTAAAACTATTACAGTTAGAATTAATAAATGTCAAAATAATAAACAATAATTTCCATTCTACATGACAGCACATTCTCATAGATGTTAAATTCATGCTCATGTATAGGAAAAATGTAGAGAATATGTTGGAGAATCAAGGATCATGAGCAAATAAGGGTACTAAATCCATAATATCCATAGGACTTAAGAAATTGGTAGCTTCCCAATGGATGGGTATGCTTGATAAGGCTGCTTTCCAAGATGGAGTGAAAAGATAGTAAAGGCCTGTGTGCAAATTTTCCAAAGCAAAGGTTTCTCTGAGTATTAAATTTTCAAGTTATCTGTTTTACTCAAAGAACTATTATTCATTCATTACTCAGATCAAGAAGTATTTACAGGAAGGAAGGCTGTCCAAATATATTGCACACAGATATATTATTGGGAAAATTGGAAAAGAACAATTACTTTAATGCGGTTCAACTAATCAAAATTCTTTCTTGGATTGTACTTAAACAGTGTTTAGATATAAATGATATTTAGGTAAAACTCACTCCTGACACCCACTTCAATATACTTTATAAAATCACTAGTGAAGTTTTTTTTTCAAAAGATGTAAATTTAATCTCTAATACAAAATAATTTTAAGAGAGAAAATTATTTTTTACAGAGAAATTTTAATCTAGCAAAATGACTGCTCTGGTAGGGATAAGATCCAGACATCTTAGGTCTGTATGATTCAGCTGGAATGACACACCTTTAATTCTTCTAGCTAGAATATAGACACACCCTTAGTACACACCTTCAATTCCAAACAATGTAGGTAAGGTTATTTTGTAAAAAGAACCAACCATGTTTGAAAGTGAAGTCTAACTGAGGAGCTAATGAAGTAATGACTAAGAGAAAAATTTGACAGTGAGAGTCAGGATATGATATATGCAACTCTCACTAGAACAACAAAGAAAGGCTACTTAAGATCAGTTTAAGGAGAGAGGGGGTTATACACAGGTGTATTGTATTTATGGAAGTTTTACCAGTAAATCTTTACAGAGACAGCCTGGACACAAGTAAAGATAGAATGATCCTGAGAATGAGAAGGAGCCAGAATATTAGAACAGATTTCCAGAATTAGTTTGAGGCCAAGTACAACAAATCAGTCAGAATTTGAGAGAATTCAGTTTGAATCAGGAGTTTGTTGCAGAATATCTGATTTGAACCAGCCAGGAGAGTTCATCAGAAAGGGTGAGTTTACTCAGCAGTAAGTCTCTGAGATGACAATTACATCTGACAAATAAAAGATACTATTACAGCATAAGATGATATGAAGGCTAGAGGCTTCCAGATCTATAGCTAAGGATAGAACAGAGAAGGAAATGCTCTGGGCTCAGCCCAAGCTGTGTATTTGCAGAGCCTGGGTACAGCTCAAATTGCATCTCATCATCTGAGGAAATAAAGGCTACATTTATAGTTATCCCGTGTTTGTTAAAATTATATGCATGTGTACAATTTTCAAAGAGTTAATAAAAATAGTATATTTTTAATAGAAGTTATTAGAATGAGCTAGTTTTCACCTATAAATTTTCACACAGAAGAATTAGAAGAAGAGAGACACAACACATAAAAAGGGTAAAGAAAGAAAACATATAAAGACTTTGACAGTTGTTGGAGCTGAAGAAAGTAGATAGGTAGAAGAAGGTAGAAGGTAAGATGAGGCCAAATGAAAGGAAGTAATGCATTTTACAAGGTTGAAGAGAAAGGACACTGGTTCCCCAAAAATTCTCTCCAATCTTTACTCAAGGCTCTTTGGGGAAGAATCTCAAAGATTTTTGATCTGCAAACACAATGAGCAAATGATGATGACATCAGAGGAGAAGTGACAAACTCTTGTGCTGAGGGCACTTTGTCAAGTATGGCAAAATAATTCCTGGGTACCTAGAGACTATGAACCATCAAGACATGGATAAAAAGAGAAGGGTAAGGAAGTAACTTCTGTGGGTTACTAGAAAAAGTGTATTGTGATGAAAATGTTGAAAGACAGAAGACAGAAGAAATAGGGAAACCGAAGGAAACTGTGTGAAATCTTTCCTGGCACTTCCAAATCTCTCCCGCCCCCCTCTCCCTCCCTCCCTCTCCCTCCTTCCCTCCCTCCCTCTCTCTCCCTCCCTTCCTCCCTCCCTCCCTTTACCCCCCTCTCTCTCAATGTTTGTGTGTGTGTGTGTGTGTGTGTGTGTGTGTGTGTGTGTCTTATTACTGTGAACTTTTTTTGCAAAAGCATGGTTTCATGAAGCTGTACTGGCATAGAACCTTAAAGGTAAACTCTTGTTTTCCATAACAACAAATTGAAACTTAGAATGTCCCTTAGTGCAAGAAGATAATAGACTAAATTTCACCCTGTTAACCCCTTACAACATGTATTCTGCTGTAGACTGCAGTGATGCTTTGAATCATGAAGGGGAAGTTGAACAAACAGCACAATTTCCTGTCTGCAGCTTAAATATACCACTACATACAGATTTATGTTAAGGATTTAACATGTTGCATGTTTTTTTGTTTCCCTGGCTCCTTTACCCTTCGACACCTCTCTTTCAATGTTGTGAAAAACTCTGAGCCCTCAGTGAGCCAGATATGTAATTAAGGAGTGAAGTGAATGAAGAAGTAAGAAAGGTTTACTTTAGTTGTTTCATTCCTGATAGTGACTAAATTTTAAATATGGCTTTTTAAAAATTGTATATAATACTGTGTTTTTTCCTCACACAGAAAATATTTTCTTCACATGAAGACAACTGTGTTTATGTCTACATGTCTAAAATTCACTTCCTGTGATTTTGTGCTGTATTTTTCTGACATCTGTACACAGCCCTACCATAGAGGCAAACATTACTTACAAGCTGTTTCTGTTCATAAAGCAATATATTCTTTCTTCCAAAGAATACTACACCTGTACATTTACCTCATTGCAGTTCCTTCCCTTCTGTAGCCAGTGTGCCTCATTAGAATAAATCTGGTACCAGTACTCTGACCTCAGATGAAGAGAACAGGATTCCAAAGAAAAGCTAAATTAAGTTTAAAGAGAATATATTCCTATAGCTTAACGTTATCTATTTTGGTTAAATAGATTATATTCTTACATTTAATAACATACAAAGATATCTTGTTATAATTATTATGAAGCTTGTATAGGGTTATCAATGTAACTTTGATTAGTTAGTAATAGACCATATGACAAGGACTGCTATCAATACTCCATGACTAAGATGAAAACCAGAGTCCACTCCACACTCAGTCCTACATGGAATGAAATAAGGACATAGAGCCTCTAAGGTCTAATTTCTCCAGAAAACTGTATCTGCTCAAGTCCATTTTGCAGTCTTCTCTCAAAAGAAAAGAAGAGAAAAGAACAGAAAAGGAGGGAAGGGAAGGGAAGGGAAGGGAAGGGAAGGGAAGGGAAGGGAAGGGAAGGGAAGGG
>JADRCH010000075.1:315910-386706 GCA_019843965.1 Rhynchomys soricoides
GGAAGGGAAGGGAAGGGAAGGGAAGGGAAGGGAAGGGAAGGGAAGGGGAAAGAAGGAGAGGGGAAGGGAAGGGAAGAGGAAAGCATAATTTACGTTATACCATTTTTCCCAATTCAATGGTAGTTTTGTCCTTAAAATTTAAGTCCACATATTTTAGATATTTGTCCTAATTTTTAATTTAAAAATAATTATACAAACAACAACAACAACAAAAAAAACACAAAAGATTTCTTCTCAGTTATGAATCACCCAAGCAATTTGATGAACAAATTTAAAGAGTAAAATTTATTAAATGAGAAACATTTAATGAGCAGTTTGTATTTAATATAAATATTCTTTAAGGTAAAAAGAAGAAGTGATAGTTTATCTGATACAATTGTTAATAAAGCTGCCGAAAAAAAGGAAAGCTGGGTGAATAATGTCAAATAGTCAGTGTGGAGAAATTTAGCCAATTAATTTTTCTATTTCCGTTTTTAAAAAGATTTATAGTTGCAGATATAGTTGAGAACATAAGATCATGTGAGCAGTTTTTGCTGGAGTTTGTTTTGTTTTATTTACATCAATATTCACTTCACAGCCATCAATTTATTTTTTAATTGGTCATAAGTTTTCCACAAGGAAATACTAGAATAAATATTAATGGGCCAACTTATTCTGTAGAATAATATTTTTCTATAGGTCAGTGAAATTTCTCAATACATGGCGGGGAGTTCAAAAAGCTCTGCCATTTCTCAAAGTTCACTGTACTAAGTAGTTCATGGGGACCCTCTCGAATATGTTCATTCTTGCAATTTTGAGTGTCATGGTTGGTCTAAATAGTAGCATTTTGTTTTATTTTTCACATTTTTATTCAGGAACAGGAGCAAAGAAGAGAATACACAAGAGAAAAGCAAATGCTTAACTTAAAAGACAGATCTTTCAACTAAACATGCCTCTTTTCTCAACCCCATCTTTTAAAATTAAGTTATTTTGAAGAAAAGTTGCAGGAGAGTGTCAACTTCTTGTTCAATATAAATAATATATTTCCACAAGAGACTACACAGAAGTATAAAGGAGTCACAGGAATATACATGGAAGGAGACAAATAAATTAAAAAGCTGACAGCGTTTCCCCAAGTCAGAAATTCATTTCCATGTTAAAATGTAAGAAAAAATCAGAACTGTCACATTGTAAAAATATCAAATCCTCATCTTGCATGAGAAAATAGAAGGAAAAATTGAGTTACGGAGCCTCTAAAGTTTTTTATATTAAGATACTGTTTCTATTCTTTTTTTTTTTTTTTCTTAAGTAAACTAGGCTAGAGACTTTAATCTCCAAGGACAGGAGGTTGTCAACGGAACACATAACTGTGGAATGAAAAGAATGAAAGCAACACACTGTTTTCAAAGATTTTGAGAATGTCTTAGCAAGGCAGTAGACTATGCTCACTGCAAGTTTTATTTATATAGAGGCTAAATTAAGATTCAGTACAATGGGTTAACTGCTGCTTGGAGGGAGACTAGAAAACAGTAGGTGTACATTTTAATAAAAGGCAGTGGCAGCATATTGCACATCACTATTTGTTTTCTTCAGGATTTTCAAGGTGTCTCCAATTAACAATAATGATGCAATATATGACATCTAAATGTCAAATGTCTATATAGAGCATATTTTATTCCTCAGTTCTCAATCAACAAAATTATTTTCAGTACAGTTATAATAAGAATGGTTCTTTTCATCTTTAATGTACCTGGATTGTTAACTGTATATGCAAATAAGTTCATATATGTATATGTACTAATTATTAAGTAACCTTCTGAAATAATAAACTTCTCTTTTTCTTTTTCAAACATCTTTAATATCATATATTTTTCCTCTTAAAACTGTGTGTGTGTGTGTGTGTGTGTGTGTGTGTATGCATGCATGCATGTATAAAAGGTCATGAATTTGAGAGGGATTTAAGGGTCATATGTGGAATAAGGGTGGTAGTGCAAATCTTATACAGTACCCATATATGAAATTCTCAAAAATAACTTTAAAAAGATATATCTAAATCATGTTATTTACCTCTTTTTTCAATATTTATTATTTATTCACTTTACATCCCGATTACAGACCTCTTTTCTTGTAACCCCTCCTCTATGTCTGCTTCCCCTTTGAGAAAGATGTCCCCCTGGGTAACAACATACCCTGGCAGATCAAGTGTCCAGGCACATCCTCTCCCACTGAGGCCAGAAAAGGTCACCTCTTTTAGCAGAAAAGGATTCACCATCAGGCAACAGAGATAGCCCCTGCTACACTTTTAGGGTGATCCACATGAAGACCAAACAGCACATATGCTAAGTATGTGTGGGTTTGGGGGTGGTCGAGCCCATGGATGCTGTTTAGTTGGTGGCTTAATTGCTGAGAGTCCCCAAGGGTACAGGTTAGTTGACTTTGTTGGTCTTCCTGTGAAGTTCCTATCTCTTTCAGATTCCTGAATTCTTCCCCAAATTTTTCCATAAGAAAAGAAACAATAGCTCTCTTCTGGGGGTGTGAAAACATTATGGTAACACTGCAAGTGAGTATGCAATCCTTAAGGAAACCCAAGAAGTCCTTTATTGATGAAAAAACAACTTCATTCTCTCTTAAAAAATAAATAGCAAATCATAAAAATAATAATTAAGCAGTGATAGACTAAATATTATTTTAAGAACTAAATTTACATGGAGGAGAAGTTAAAGTTCATTATAGGTACAATTAAATTGAACATTCAGTGGTGGGGGGCACAGATAGGGTTAATTTTCCAATTAGAATTAATTTGAATTTATGACCAATTTGGATGAATATCCTTAGTGTAAATGAATATCATCTCTGGGCAGCCTTAGCATCTCTCCTTTCAATGGTTGAGTTAATCATGTGATTCTGGACTATGCTATACAGCAGAACACATGCACTCCTAAACCCTCCAGGTAAGTTCTATGTCAGAACTGGATATAGACATAGTGTGTGCCTCCTGTGGGAGGTTGTCAGCTTAGTAGTTTTGATTTAACTTGCGGTTGTTAGAACAACCAGTGCTCACTTGAGATATATCTGTGGTGAAAGTGTGAGATAAAGTTTAAAAGGGATATATTACCCTGTATGCACTTGAGCATCTGTATGAGCCGCAGAGGCATGTGCAGGGCTTCAATGAAATAATGATCTCATAAGCTACTGGCACATTGAGCAGAAGTTTGAAGTAGAGCAACGTGATTAGGAACTGAAAGAACATTATCATTCTTTTTTCTAAATTTATGGAAATACGTAGTTATGCTTATCTAAAAATTATTCTTAAAATATAAATTATGATATTATGTATCTCCTTGTCTCTCACTATATATTTGTCTTTTATCATATGTCCTGATATGTAACAAAGAAAGATTAGAATTATGAAAATTATAATCAACATATTTATAACAATAAAATGTTAATTCAGGCTTCAAAGTTGAGAACAAGCATTTAATATTTCACCAGTCAATAGCAGATTTACCTGTAGAGTGGTCAAACTATATAGTGTTTAATATTTGAGCTAGCTGCTTATTGAATCCCATAGATATTTTTATATTGTTTTTTCTGTTGTGAAAGCGTGTAATCTTGTTTTCTTAATAAGTGTGTCTTCATAGTAAGTAAACTACACAACTTCAAAAGACTTACTGTTTAATTTGTTTATACAAATAAACTAACTCAATCTTTTGAGCTTGGGAACAGACTCAGTAAAAAGTTTCCTTTGCGAGCATCAGAGTTTGAGTTGGGGACCTCATAAATGACTAGTGGTAGAAGAAAAATGCTACGACCCAATGCTGGGGTATGGTGGCAGTCAGATCATGTGAACTTGCTAGCTAACCATTGTACTCACTATCAAGGGTACTATGTTCATCCTGATTCAAAAATATAGTTTAAAAGAGGGACTGAAGAAGACATTAAAAAGTTAACCTCTGGCTTCTGTATTTGCAAGCACAGGAGAGTGCAACTGCACACACATCACACATATGCATAAAACTTACATGCACACACAAAATCCTACCAATGCTTACATTTAGAGGTAGGCCTGGGAAATTATTATAAAAATTGGTTTAATAATTCCATAGTAACAAAATTCTTAAGTCACCAGTATAAAAAATGTAAAAAATGCCAGAATTCTGCAACTTTTGACATAAGTTGACTAGCAGGAATTTTCTATGTGGATATTGTTGCACACAAGACATTTTCTGTGACAAAGAGTTTTTCCATTTGTATATAGGCATATGTTAAAATTTGAGAAGCATAGACATATTAATGAAGAATAAGTACATTTTAATAAGGAGAACACAAAGTTATGGAAGGAATTACCATTGAAAATAAGTAGGGCTAGATTGCAAGAATTAGATTTAAAATAGCTTTTTTGAATTTTGTAAAGACTTCCTTCCCTTCTCCTTTATTGATCAAGTGACCCATGTTCTTACGGTATCCTGGAACCCTCTGCCTCCTACAATCCTTTTCTCTCTTCTGTGCCTAATGTTTGGCTGTGAGTCTCTGCATCTGCTCTCATAAGTTGTTGGATGAAACCTCTCTGATGATGTTTGATGTAGGCAGTGATTATGAATAGAGCAGAATATCATTAAGAATCATGTCATTGACACTTTTTGTTGTAGTTGTTGTTGTGACTGTTGTTCTATCCTAAGCATCTTAGATATCCAGGGAATAGTCTGGATTGGAATTTGTTTCTTTTATTTTTGAGATTATAATATAGTTATACTTCCCCTCCTTTTCCTAACTCCAAGCTATATACTCTGGCTCGCACTCTTCACATTCATGGCCTGTTGTTTTCATTAACCATTGCTACATAAATGTTCCTAAATAGCACCTGCACAGTCTGTATAGTGTCACTTATCTCCATGTTTACTTGTATGTATGTTTTGAAGGCTGACCATTTGGTATTAGATAATACATTAGTGTGCTCTTCTCTGGGAAAGATTTTTTTTCTCAATCTCAGCATTTCTTAGTGGCCTGTAATTTTTTAGGTAGGGTGCTATAGTCTTTCTTTGTCTGTTTTGGGATGTCAGTTATATTTTCCTTGTTCAAGTCACATTTAAGAAATCAAGTGGATGGCAGATTTTGATAACCTTAAATTATTCTGTGGTTAATTCTACTGTAAAGTGCTAGAATAATCATATTTGCTAGAAATAGCACTGTGTACACCATTTTCTATATATGTCCTTGGGAAGGCTTGATCTTATTTAAAGTGTAATAAAAAGGAGTGCTTTCCTTATAGTTTGGTTATAAAGAAAACTAGAGAGTGACTATAACGTTATGAATATGCAATAAATGTTTCCCCATATCCAAGGAATTAGAAGAAAGCTGATATTATGTTAGAGGTATTATGGATCACTTCAACTAAAAAACAAGGTTGAGCCGGGCAGTGGTGGTGCACGCCTTTAATCCCAGCACTTGGGAGGCAGAGACAGTCAGATTTTTGAGTTTGAAGCCAGCCTGGTCTAAAGAATGAGTTCCAGGACAGCCAGGGCTATACAGAGAAACCCTGTCTCAAAAAGAAAAAAAAAATGTTGTATTTCAGAACATCATACATGTGTTACAGATTACAAAGTCCAGACTTTTTTCTTCATTGCACTAAATTCATCTCTGTAAAACATAGAAGGAAACTTAGAAGACTAATTAATCTTCAACATAATTGTTGCAATAATTTATAAGCAAATTTATAATGAATATATGTATTTGATTTATGGTTATTTTTTAATTCAAAGTTGACCCCAGGATATTTTGTCTTTTTTCTCAAGTGTTGAATACAAAATTAGACTCTAAAAGTAATAGTAAGTAAATACTATTTGCATAAAATTTAAGTCATATAATTTTTTATCAGTGTTCAACTTATTTGATATGTAGAACAGTGCTTTCTGATGAGTGAGATGAGCTAAATCAGATATTATAGACAATAGCTAGTCCTTTTATCTTGTTTATTTTTATCTTCAACACATTATCAGAGGTCAGCTCTGAAAATTAACTACACGACATATGTAAAAATATTATACAAATTTGAATTAACATTTATCTGGTCTAGGACCAAGAAGTGCTGGAAAATGCTTATAATAAACTGAAGATCCTTTGTTAATATTTCTTTATTTCTGAAATGCACATTTTGCCACGATATATTCTAGGCTTGAATCTATTAATTACCATTCATTTTAAATTGTACAATACTCTATTCTAATGACAAAACCAACTGTGTTCGTTTATCAATGTTTTCTGAAGAAACAAATAAAAATAAAAGCTGTTTGATTTGAAAATGTATACCAAGTGCAGACATGATTTGGGAATTTGTAACTTTGTAGTTCCAATAAACAGATTCAGATGGAAGATCTCCAAGGAGAGAAATATTCAGTGTTTGCAGTGAAAATTTGGAAACTGATTTACTGTTTAAGTCTGCACTGAAATGATACTGAATGTTTTAATATTGTCTAACCTTATTGTTGGTGACTAAGATTGTAAGGGCACAGATTGTATATATTATAATCCAATACCAAAAGAGTAGGTTCTGATGTTGAAAATATCTGTATCTATCATGTCATTTTATCTTCCCAAATTTTTAAAATATAATTTTTCTTCCAGCAAGACAATTGGAGTGAGGAATATTGAATATAACTGGTTATATGTTCATAGCTGGTAAAATGCATTGAAAACTGAAACTTCAGACCCACCGGAATACAGAACTAACTTGTCTATACCTCCCTATAGACTATACACAACACATACATATTGAATCAGTACATTCTAGAAAGATTGTATTAAAAGCATAATTAGACATTTTTAGCAAGGAAGCATATTCAGATTCTGTTTCTAGAAGAATAAAACAATCTGTAGGTCAAGTATAAATTATGGCTTCTCTCCATCTTCTGAACCTATAAGCAAAGAACTATGACATGAAAGATAGAACCCATTTTATTGTATAAAGCATTTATTACAACTGAAGAACAAGACAAACTGAAGTGTTATGTCTTAATCTATGCTTTTCATGATGGCACTTATTGGTAGCACACTGCAGCAATGTGTAGATTTTCTTTCTGACATCAAAAACTTGTTATGTTTTTATTATTACAAAAGTTCATGAAAAAAATAGTTCATGAGTGCATATTTTATATTTTATGGTTATTTTAGTATTTTCAAACAGTATCTTGGTGTGTAATACAGACTGTCCTTGAACCATCCATGTTCTTATTTGAACCTCCCAAATGCTGTTTTGTCAGGCTTGTGCTACAATACCTAGCTTACTATATTTACGGTTCACTTAAAAAAATCAGGAGAGGCAGAGGGAGGGAGGAACATGGGTGGGAGAGTAGGGGAAGAAGTAAAGGGGAACATGATCAGGTATGGGGAGAAGACAAGAGAGAAGCCCTGAGCAGCAGCAGTCAACCTCCGGAGGTGGAAGGTGCAGGGAGGACCCTCTAGAATATACCAGAGACCTGGGAGGTGAGCGAATCTCAAGACTCAAAGGAGAGACCTTAGATGAAATGCCCAACAGTGGTAAGAGGGAACTTGTAGAGTCCATTTCCAACAGAAAGACAAGGCATCAAGTGGAGGGATGGGTTTGCCTTACCATAGCCAAAACTCTGACCCATAATTGTTCTTGTCTGAAAGAACTGCAGGGACAAAAATGGAGAAGAGCCTGAGGAAAAGGAGGTCCAGCAACAAGACCAAAGTGGGATCCAGTTCAAGGGGAGGCCCCAAGGATTGACACTATTACTGAGGCTATGGTGTGCTCACAAAAAGGGGCCTATCATGATTGTCCTCCAAAAGAACAAACAAGCAGCTGAAAGAATCAGATGCAATATTTATGCCCAACCAATGGACAGAAGCTGCTGCCCCCTGGGGTTGAATTACGGAAAAGTTGGAAGAAGCTGAGGAGGATGGTGACCCTGTAGGAGGACCAACAGTCTCAACTAACATGGACCCCCAAGGTTCAGATACTGGACCACCAACCAGGCAGCATACACCAGCTTATATGAGGCCCCCAACACATATGTAGCAGAGGATTGCCTGGTCTGGGTTCAGTCAGAGAAGATGCAACTAACCCTCAAGAGATTGGCAGCTCCAGGGAGTTTAGAGATCTGGTGGGGTGGGGGTTGGAGGGTGGGGTGGGGATATCCTCATTGAGATGGGTGAAGGAGGTATGCGTCCCCCTCCAGTAGAAAGACAAGGTATCAAGTGGGGGGATGTAGTTGCTATCCCATAGTCAAAAACTCTGACCCAGAATTGTTCCTGTCTAAAAGAACTGCAGGGACAAATTGAAAAAGACACTGAGGGAAAAATTGTTAAGTGACAGGCCCAAATTGGGACCCATCTCAGGTTCCAAGGCCTGAGACTATTATTGATGCCCTGGTTTGCTTACAGACAGGAGCCTCCCATGGCTATCCTCTGATAGGCCCAACAAGCAACTGACTGAAACAGATAAAGATACTTCAACCCTTCTATTAGATTCAGTGTATCTGGTTTTATGTGGAGGTCCTTGATCCACTCGGTCTTGAGCTTTGTACAGGGAGATAGGAATAGATCAATTTGCAATCTTCTACATGTAGACTGCCAGTTGAATCATCACCATTTGTTGAAGATGCTGTCTTTTTGCCACTAGAAGGTTTTAGCTCCTTTGTCAAAGATCAAGTGACCATAAGTGTGTGGGTTCATTTCTGGGTCTTCAATTCTATTCCATTGATCTACCTGCCTATCACTGTACCAATACCATGCAGTTTTTATCACTACTACAGATTGAGGTCAGGGAGGCTGATTTCCCCAGAAGTCCTTTTATTGTTGAGAATAGTTTTTGCTATCTCGGGTATTTTGTTATTCCATATGAATTTGAGAATTGCTCTTTCTAAGTCTATGAAGAATTGAGTTGGGATTTTGATGGGGATTGCGTTGAATCCGTAGATTGCTTTCAGCAGACTGGCTATTTTAACTATATTAGTCCTGCTAATCCATGAGCATGGGAGATCTTTCCATCTTCTGAGGTCATCTTTGATTTCTTTCATCAGAGGCTTGAAGTTCTTGTCTACAGATCTTTCACTTGTTTGGTAAGAACCACACCAAGATACGTTATACTGTTTGTGACAAATGTGAAGGGTGTCACTTCCCTAATTTCTTTCTCAGCCTGTTTATCCTTTGAGTATAGGAAGGCTACTGATTTGCTTGAGTTAATTTTGTATCCAGCCACTTTGCTGAAGGTGTTTATCAGCTGTAGCAGATCTCTGGTGGAGTTTTTTGTGTCACTTAAGTATACCATCATATCATCTGCAAATAATGTTATTTTGATTTCTTCCTTTCTAATTTGTATCCCTTTGACCTCCTTTTGCTGTCTATTTGCTCTAGCTAGAAGTTCAAGTACTGTATTGAATAGATAGGGAGAGAAAGGACAGCTTTGTCTAGTCCCTGATTTTAGTGGGATTGCTAAATGGAGCTTCTCTCCATTTAGTTTGATGTTGGCCACTGCTTTGCTGTATATTGCTTTTACTATGTTTAGGTATGCTCCTTGAATTCCTGATCTTTCCAAGACTTTTATCATGAAGGGATGTTGAATTTGTCAAATGCTTTTTCAGCATCTAACAAAATGACCCTGTGGTTTTTTTCTTTGAGTTTATGTAGTGTATTGCATTAATGGATTTCGTGGTATTGAACCATCCCTGTATCCCTGGGATGAAGCCTACTTGATCATGGCTAATGATCGTTTTGATGTGTTCTTCGATATGGTTTCCAAGAATTTTATTGAGTATTTTTGCATCAATATTCATAAGGGAACTTGATCTGAAGTTTTATTTTATTGTTTGGTCTTTGTGGGGTTTTGGTATCAGTGTAACTGTGGCCTCATAGAATTAATTGGGTAGTGTTCCTTCTGTTTCTATTTTGTGGAATAGATTGAAGAGTATTGGTATTAGGTCTTCTTTGAAGGTCTGATAGAATTCTGCACTGAAGCCATCTGGTCCTGGGTTTTTTTGGTTGGGAGACTTTTAATGACTGCTTCTATTGCTTTAAGGTTTATGGGACTGTTTAGATGGTTTATCTGATCCTGATTTAACTTTGGTAATTGGTATCTGTCTAGAAAGTAGGCAAAAGGCTTGAACACATGGGCACAGGGGAAAAGTTCCTGAACAGAACACCAATGGCTTGTGCTCTAAGATCAAGAATCAATAAATGGGACCTCATGAAATTAGAACGCTTCTCTAAGGGAAAGGACACTGTCAATAGGACAAAATGGCAACCTACAGATTGGGAAAAGATCTTTAGCAATCCTATGTCCGATAGAGGGCTAATATCCAAGGTATACAAAGAACTCAAGAAGCTAGACTCCAGAAATCCAAATAACCCTATCAAAAAATGGGGAACAGAGCTAAGCAGAGAATCCTCGACAGAGGAAACTCCAATGGCAGAGAAGCACCTAAAGAAATGCTCAACATCCTTAGTCATCAGGGAAATGCAAATCAAAACAACCCTGAGATTCCACCTCACACCAGTCAGAATGGCTAAGATCAAAAACTCAGGTAACAGCAGATGTTGGTGAGGATGTGGATAAAGAGGAACACTCCTCCATTGCTGGTAGGAATGCAAACGGATACAACCTCTCTGGAAATCAGTTTGGTGGACCCTCAGAAAGATGAACATAATACTACCTGAGGACCCAGCTATTCCACTCCTGGGCATATACCCAGAAAATGCTCCAACATGTAATAAAGATACATGTTCCACTATGTTTATAGCAGCCATATTTATAATTGCCAGAAGCTGGAAACAACCCAGATGTCCCTCCACAGAGGAATGGATACAGAAAATGTGGTACATTTATACAATGGAATACTACTCAGCTATTAAAAACAATGACTTCATGAAACTCGCAAACAAATGGATGGATCTTGAAAATATCATCCTGAGCGAGATAACGCAGTCACGAAAGAATGAACATGGTATGTACTCACTGATAAGTGGTTATTAGCCCAAAAGTTTGAAATACCCAAGAATAACTTAGCGGCAACCATAGGGCAGAATGTGAGGTCCCAGATGGAGGACTGGGAGAAGGGACTGAAGGAGCTGAGGGAGTTTGCAGCCCCAGGGAGGGACCAACAGTGGCAACTGGCCTGACCCCTCGATACTCACACTCCCAGAGACTGAATCACTAACCAACTATCATTTTTATTCTAGCAAATCTCATCAATCTTCATAGGAACATGAGGAGGACTAAACCCAACACAAACCCGAAAAATCATAGCATTTTCATCAATTTCTCATATAGGATGAATAATCGCTATTCTTCCATACAATCCAATAATCACATTAATTAACCTAATTATTTATATTATTCTCACTATTCCAATATTTATAATACTAATAACTAATTCTTAAGAACACACATGGAGGGACCCATGGTGCTGGCCACATATGCGGCAGAGGAGGGTCTTGTTAGACATCAGAGGGAGCAGCGGCCCTTGGGCCTGAGGGTGTTAGATCCACCAGTATAGGAGAATGCCAAGGAGTGAAGAGGAGAGTAGATGGGTGGGTGGGTGAAAGAATACCCCCATAGTGGTAGGGGAGGTGGGAGGGAGGTTTGGAATCAGGAGGTTCCAAAGGGGAGATCTAGAAAGGGGGAAACATTTGAAATATAAAGTATGAAAAAAAAATAAATTGAATTTAAAAAATAAATGATACTTAATCCCAACCATTGAACTAAAGTTGGGGACTCCTGTGGTTGGATTAGAAAAAGCTGGAAGCAGCTGAGGAGGAATGCAACTCCATAGAAAGACAATGAGCAACTCTATAGAAAGATCAGCAGTCTCAACTAACAGGGACCTTTAAGATCTCTTAAATACATAGGCACCAACCAGGCAGCACACAGGAGCTAGACTGAGACCCCTGACACATATACAGCAGAGAATTGTCTGTTCTGGCCTCAGTGGGAGAAGAAACGTCTAACCCTCAAGCCACAGGGAGTGAGGAGGCCTGTGAGAGGGGTTAGGGTATAAGACATTTTTTTGGAGAGAGGGTATGGAGGAAGAGTGGGTTAAGGAACTGTAAGAGGGGGGACTGGGAAGGGGGTAATGCCTGGATTGTAAAATAAAAGTATTAAAAAGTAAAAATCTGAATAAAGACTTCAAACCTTGTATTTTTCTCTAGAAAAACTGTGGTTTATATATTTATAGGGAATTTCATCAAAATGGGGAACATTTTGAGGAAATTTGGAATCTTATATCCCTGGAATTCTAACTTGTTTTGCTAATGCTCCCCATTCTGGTATCCTTTAGTAGAACACTGCTTGATAAAAAGGTTAAAAGATAACTATTCTCATTTTCAGTCTCTTTTTTTTCATCAGAAGAGAAAGTGTCTCTTATGAACTTCTAGTGTACTTTGTGCTACGTGTTTTTGACTGCAGCCTTTATATTGATACCCCAGAGTAATTTCAGTGATTATTTAAATGTATACATGTCATACTCAACTATATAGCCATGAATGATAGCCTACTATTATTTATTCCATTTTTTGACCTTTTATATAACTTTTTGTTGGATAAATGGTGTATTTGAATGCCAACAATCTTGGTAGACTCATGTTTTAAAAACTTAACCTGAAAAGACTTTCACAATGAATCTTTTGGAAAATACAAATGGCCACACATTATCCAACCCTGCATTAGTCTATTTTCAAGTACTTTTCCTTCCTATAGCTATTCTTTTATGTGAGCCATGGAAACAAACAGGCTCCAGCAAAGCCTTAACTCTCTAACTATAAGTTTTGGATACTACCATCCAAGTCTCCATTTCACTGTCTTTGATAGATTGATTTACTTTTTAAAAAATATTTCTTAGCTAAAATTAGTGAGACATAATCTATATTCAATATTTGATAATCATCAACTTGATGTAATTTTTGTTACCTATCACATATCCATTAGTAATATGACATTTAGAATAACATTGGCACTTCAACAGTAGTTTCATTTTTTGTAAAATAGTCAAATTAAAATAATAAACTATGCCATTAATAAAAAGCAAATATTTTAAGTCAATAAGTATAAGATGAGTTACTTGTGTTCTGTATATATTGTGGTCATGGGAACTCCTGGTATCATATGTGGTATCCATCATTTAAAGACTGAGTCTAAGCAAGGATACAAGACTCATGAAGAGATTATTTAGGTGAATAGCACCCTATTCATTTTGAAGATGTGTAACAAATCTTAGGAACAAGACAGAAAATGTGATCCATAGATCCAAGGGATAGAATGAAAATAAGACACCAAAGCTCCATCTGGAAAAATAGAAATATGGAAATGTGCCATGGACAGAGAGGAGAAGAAAATCATTTCTGGAAATTATTAAGGCATTGAACAAGTTCAGTGAAAGTAAATAATCTTGATGTTACCAGAGGAAGACGGGGGAAAAAAAGAGCCAGAGAAAACCAGGAGGTGACAGGTGAAACTAAAGAGCACCTTAGGTTAATATTGAGAAAGTATTTGTAGTCCTGATAGACTAAATGAGTTTTCTAGGAAGAGAACATTACTGGATGTTGTTAAGGTGGAGACAATGATGTCATCAAGATCACTTTACAAAGACATCTCTGAAAGTGCTAGAAGGGAATTGGAACAAGGTAACACCAAAGAAAGTGCTTAATATTGGACACCTATAAAAATTTAATCAGTGGATAATACATATTACTTTGCAAATGGATAAGGTAGAGAATGACCTTTAGTGGACAATGAACATGACATTCAGAGCTCAGCTTTTATCAGAATGCAGAATTTGATGATTAGATTTATATTCCCTGGAGGGCAGTTCTTCTCAGTTCCAGATTTTATGGAGAAGTCTAAGGGAAAAATTAGCTCTCAGGAGGTTCCTATGGAGGATCTAATACATTTTCAGTCATTATGCTATAATTTGCCATAACTAAATTTTGTTTTTATATTTGAAGATAGGTTTTCTCCCCTTCTGCCTGTTTTTTCCCTGCCATGTGTCTTTTATGGTAGAACTTTCTAGATTCTAGAATATCTTAACTGAGTTACCCAATGTGATAAACATTGATAATCTGAAGGAAATGATGGTTTTAGAATGTTATTGTATTTTGAATTCACATGATTTTTAGAAAACTTAGTAGGAATGTCCCCACATACTAGTAATTTATTATGTAATTATTATATAGTTTGTAGAACTAGAAAATATTATTACCCCACCCAGCACTAAATTACAAAATTAATTCCATATTTGTGTTTTATTTCCTAAATAATGTGATATCATTTAAGTCAGAAAAGCCAGAATCATATGTGTTTTCCCCAGAGCTCCTTATTTTCTTCCAGAAGTAACATTTCATGTATTTATTTTCATTCATGATCTAGACACATTGTAGGGCTGGGGTGGGCTTCATACAATATGCCTAATTATAAAATGATTTCTTACTATAGATAACACTGGGGATTTGACAGAGGAGGGGGTACAATGTAGAAATGCTAAATCTTACTTGATGCTCAGTACTAAGGGCCACATAACATCAAGATGACCTTTTAATGTTAACCGCCGTTGTAAGCAGAGATGGTATTTCTCAGTTTTAACTATGCAAAATATATTCTCACTTGCTTTTATTATTTTATTTTACCTAAAGACTTACGTAAAACTATAATTTGTGAAAAAAAAAATGAGTCGCACCACAAAGCTTCTGACATGCATTTAAAGCATTGTAGTTTTCAGTTTAACATTGAAATACTTTGATACTCTGCTTATATCCACATATCTTACATGCAACAATTACTAGTATTGTTTTGTGGAATTTTTTTAAAAGATAAAAACATTTCTGGAATTTTCTTGCATGAATGTCTGTGTACCACACGTGTTCATTTTTAAGGGTTACAAAAGTATGCATAAAGATGCCCTAGAACTGTATTTAGAGATTCTTGTTACTTGCTCTGTCGATGCTGGCAAAAATAAATAAATAAATAAATAAAATACTGATACCCTGGAGGAGCAACCCATGCATTTCTCTAGCCTATATGATTAGCTTTATTAATTCTTTTTAAAATAAAAATATATAATCTCTCAATGTTTTTCATCATATATAACCTTTAAAAATATACTTATATTAGTTTTTTGAATATTTTGTACAATATGTTTTGGTCATATTTTCTCCTTTGTGATTCAGTACCTCCATTATTCACCAATTCTATCTATCCAGGTCTGAATCCACTTTTTTCTTTAAAAAGAAAACAAAAACAAAAAAAAAAACAAAAAACAATAAAAAACTCCTCTTTGATATCCATGAACAACAACAATAACCAAAACAAAGGATGCAGTAGTATCGCACATGCCCAATGTGCTCTGATTATACTTGACAAGATGGAACTCATGCCTGGAACTAGAACTCTAGCCAGCAACCCAAAGTCAGTAGAGTCATGAATCCAGGAAAAAAACTAAAAATACCACTTTACTAAATCATCAAAATTCCTAACTACGCTCAAATATTTTTCATTATATTCACAGATAAGGTAGGACTCACGCCTCAGTAAGAAAACTTCTCTTTAGAACAGACAGGGACATTTACAGAAAACCACAACAAACTAAAATGCAGAGATATGAAACCCACTCCCAATGTGTACATTTTTATAAACAATTTCTGTATCTAGAGCTCAGGGGTCATTGTTGAATAATGAGTGGAAAGATTTTAAAAACCAGAGGATCAGAGATTTTATTGTGAGACTGTGTTTCCTAATAACATCAGAAACTACAGCCATAAAGTCTCACCAGCACTGCCTAAAGAGACTCACAGATACTTTACTCCTCTCGTGTACATACCACTTTCTAGCATTTCAAAAACTAAAAATTAAATAATTGCTGCAAAGATTAGTGAGATTTTGATCATATAAGACTTAAGAATAATTTCATACATAATGGCATTTATTATTTATTAAGATAAACATCTCTAAGGAAGACACAATTTAACATGTTCATAATGTCCACAGCAGGACACAGCTTTTATCAAGACTTTACTCAGATTTGGAGAGTCAGTGATAAGAGGCAGGTGTTGGGTTCACTTTGCCCTGTTTTATTTTCCAAAGAATGATTTGGTTTCTTTTCTTTTGGCAATGAAATTCACAAGAAGATGCAAGACATCAAACATTTAGGTTTGAGCTGAACTTTCCTCTTTTATGAGAACCATGATGGATATCATCTTTTAATTTCATTAATCAATGGAAATCATAGCCTGCAATTTGTTATATGTAGACTTTACTAGAGATTTTATGATTTTAGAAACCATTGGAGTAATTAGATATATCTTAAAAAGTTTTCACTAAAGTTAATCATACCCCTGAGCAATATTCTGACAGTGCATTACAAATGGTCTGCTTATTCTTGTGTTATTCACTTGACTAAGCTGCTGCTTCTTTGGTTTATTAAAAGCAGTTAATTATTAACATTCATACTTTTGAATGGGAGGGAAAAACAGTTGTATAAGCTAGCTCTGTAGACTTTCAAAGTTTCATGCTCTTGGAGATATGATCCATTAACTTACATCCTCAATAATCTTTGGGGATTAGGTCATTGGTTCTGAGTATCTTTCCTATATAGACATTCATTTGTATAGCAGCTACTCATAGTACATATGAAATGTGACAAACATTTTTTACCTTTTATAAATATCCACTATATTTTGTGTATGTGTGTATGTGTGTGCATGCATGTGTGTGTGTGTGTGTGTGTGTGTGTGTGTGTGTGTGTATTTCTCATGAGCAGGCATTTAGACTTTACAAAATACACTTACAAAGAAACTTCCTTTCAAATATAAAGTAGAAATTTATGATTTCTTTGGAAACTCAGTTGTGTTATGTGATGTTTTCTGGAAACTGTCTTATAAGATGTTTTGCTGAAGCAGAAATGTGAGAGAATGTTTTTGCTGAAGCAGACACATAGGAGGATGTTTGCTGAGAACAGACATGTAGTGTTCCTCTGGAAGCTGCCTGACAATAGAGCATGTGCTATTTTGCTAGAGTGGATGACTGAGAGAACACGTCATTTTTGGAAAGGATGTAAGCATCCCTCAATATAAACCGGGCATTGCTGTGACATTTTTCACCTTGCCACTCTGCTAGTCTTCTTTGGGCATTGCTAACACTGGTCTTCTTTGATGACAATGAAGCATGGGTTCACCTTGCCTTCTTCACTGATCATTGCTTGTTGTGACTTCATAAAGAGAAACTCACCAAAGAACTTCTAGGGGTGTTACAGAGGCTTCTTGCCACTTCTATGAACTAGGACCTATTGGCAGAGCTTTAAGGTTTCTTTTGGATCAAAACTGTGATTGCTGATTCGAAAACAGTGTTTGTAAGTGGATCAAGCTACCATTGCTGATTCCTATGAACTGAAGTGTTTATATCCTGACAACAAAGATTGGGATCACCAAAAGAACTATTTCTAAAGAGGTCCATATCCCTCCTTGCCCTAAACTTTCCTTTCCACTGTCTCTGGTGGCTCATGGGCTAGAAAGAATGTTAAAGTGTTTAAGAACAATTAACAAAGTAGGTTATGAAAAAAATATAAGCCTAAAATGTATTTAATGCTTAAATTGTCACTCTCTATTATAGTTGCCAGGATTTTAACATGTATATGGAATATGAACCTATTATTGTTGATCATAAGAATTCTTATAATGTATAAAATCCAAACCACTGAAAAACATCTGAAAACTACAGCAATACCTTTATTGAATCTAGATGATATTGACATATTTGAACAAATTTTTAAGGAATCTAAAAATACATATTTTTAAAATGAATTGGAGAATCAGGTAAACACAGGATATTAGGTTTTATAAGAAGTAAATTCATAGGGCTTTCTCTTTAATAATATGTGCTTTAGAAAATTGAGAATTTGCGGTTTGATATGAGTAAGAAAGCAAGAACAAACAACATGCATAAGATGTAACCCAGGTAGTGAAACTCCTGAGTGTATAACTTTTAGTTGCATGCTCGCACATAAATGGGAAATACATGTCATGTAATTCTAGGCCATTGTATATGGAAGCCCAGGCTTTGATTTCTATACTAGAAATTTAAAATGAGTAATATCAATATTAGTTACTGAATATAAAAATATACTACTTTACTATGGGTTTAGATCTCATAGAATATATCAATGTGAAAAACTAAATAATAGGTAAAGGAAAGACTATGCCTTCTGAATTCCATTAAGCAACCCCCCAGCCCTCTTCCTAGATTAAATCATTTACTCTAGCCATACAGTAGAACTAACTCATTTCATTAAAAAATATGCTTTAGTTTTGTTATACTCCTTATAAACATATCATTAAATAAAAATGCTGTATTTTATTGCCTATAAACTTTATATAACAGTATGTTTTATATTGCAACAAAACATTTGCCTTTTCTCTGCCTGTGTCTTTATGTCTTTGTTTCTCTATTTCTGTCTCTGTATCTCTGTCTCTATCTCTTTCGATCTCTATCTCTCTCTCTCTCTCTTTTTCTCACACCTATTCTAACACATGTTAGACAAGTGATTTCATACCCTAACCCATAAAAATCATACATATTGAAAACACATCATTCAATACACCATTTATACATTTGGTTCAATCATTTCTGGCACGAATTAGTATCTTCAATAATCTTCAGTGATGTATATTTCAAGGATATTCCTGCAACTTTATCTATATTCAGAGATTTGTACTCATGTTCACTCACATATCTGCCCTTATTTACTGAATTTAAGTAAGCTTGTATTTAGCTTATTCTCTTTTTATTTTTTTATTCTGTTTGACCCTTCTTATTCACTTCATTTTATAAAGCTGACTGTGGACTTGATTGACTTACAATTATGGGCATTCATCCTTTTGTCAGAAAATGCCATAAGATACACATTTATTCTCCAAGTAGTCTTTTACATTTTGTAAACATGGTGGCTGCAAAGATATTTCATGACTTAATTTTCACTTAGCTGATTATTCATGAAGTTGAATATCTTTTCCATATTCATGTGGAGTTTCTATTATTTTCCCCATTTTCCTGTCAGTCTATGTGTTTTTAATGTTGAGGTGGAGAGTACATTGTATGTTCATATTATCTAATTCTATAGTGAAAGTATTTAAAATTTTGCTCATTTGTAGTTTATAGGAAGTATTATCTTTTGAGATAAGAAAAACCCACATGTTCGACAGGTTGACCTTAAACTCCTTATGTACCTAAGTATGTCACTGAATGTTTGATCCTCTTGCCTCAACCTCCGAGTCATTATCAGATGGGAGGAAAATATAGGCAAAGGTTTAAAAGTTACCTATCTTGTTTGTCCAGCTTTTCATCAAAGTCCTTTGACCATTGGAGACCTTGTCTGAAACAAAATTTTATAAAGCTGAAGACACACCTGAGTCCTCTGACCTATACATACACCTTTATACGTATTTGAACACACACACACACACATACACACACACGCACACACACTTAGTAAACTCATACTTAGTAAACTGCAAACTCTACAGAGGAAGGTTAGCAACCTGAACGTCCGCTAGCAGTTGCAGAGTGTGCTGTGATATGAGACCCATTGTTCTCATTCCAGTTTTTTCAGAACATTATACCACTCTAACCATTGTGAGCACACTTATCACATGTCAACATGAGGATACAGTACTATAAAATTTTGATGTAAAAAAATAAAGAGATTGAGAAAAATTAACATTAACTTGGCTTTTAATGGTGCATTTTCTTAGCCATTTAAATAAAGTATTATTACCAAGATCCTGACAGCAAGTGTTTCTTGGCATCAGTAATAGTGTCTGGGTTTGGAGTCTGCAGATGGAATGGATTCCCAGGTGGGGCAGTCTTTGGATGGCCTTTCCTTCAGTTTCTGTTCCACTGTTAATCCCTCTATTTTCTTTAGATGGGAAATCCTGATCAATACAGATGCTGTTGCTCTCAGCTAATCATCAGAATGAGCACAGGGAGAGTTAGGGGAAGGACTAAAAGAGCTGAATGGGATTGCAACCCCATAGGAAAAACAACAATAGCAACTAACCAGACCCCTCAGAGTTCCCAGGGACTAAACCACCAACCAAAGTTTACACATGGAGGGACTCCATGGCTCTAGCCACAGATACAGCAGAGGATTGCCTTATCTGGCATCAATGGGAGGGGAGGCCCTTAGTCCTGAGGAGGCTCTATGCCCCAGCACAGGGGAATGCTAGGGTGGTGAGGTAGGAATGGGTAGGTGTTTGGGGAGCACCCTCATAGAGGCAGGGGTAGGGGGATGGGATAGGGGGGTGACAGAGGGGAAAGAGAAAAGAGGGACAACATTTGAAATGTAAACAAATAAAATAACCAATAAAAAATAAATAAAAGTGTTATTACATAATAATAATTATTATGTAACTATTATTCAAAATGATTCAACTTTGAAATATGTAACAAGAGTAATAAAAATTAGGGATACAAACTGAAACCTCTCAATTTAATTACTGATGAAGGTTGTATATGCAGGAAATTATTTTTCCTTAGCAATTATTTAACTATAAGTTGGATTCTGTATTTTTTTGTCTTTTAAATAATAATAATTATATATATATATGTGTGTGTGTGTGTGTGTGTGTGTGTGTGTGTGTGTGTATCTAGTGATAGGTCTGGCATGGCCTTGATGGAGACATAATGGCCTGGTTCCTGCCCTTGGGAAAGGGACAACAGGAGTAAACCTCCAAGTCTATTGATGGCTGCTGTGGGCATAGAACTTGTTTGTATAGTAATGTTCATATTTTCATGTTCCTTCAAGGAAAGTCCTCCCTATTAATGCTAATGATGCCATGATAATCAGAGACAGCATGATTTGGGGAGGCAAAGGTGTGGCTAATGTCTCAGCAAAATGAGACCTTCAAGACAACCCTTAAAGCTGTGGGAAAGAACTCTAAAAATATGAGTTAAAAAATATATAGTTTCTCAACTATGTAAAAATATAAGGATGTAATACAAATTGTATATGAAGCTTCACAGGTCTAAAGAAACAGAGGCTCTTACACTATGAGCCAGCTTGTCAGAAAGGTAAAAAGACAGGCAGATACAAATGAAGACAGATTTCTGAGTTTAAGGTCACCGTGAGACACATTAAATTTAGGTCCAGGCATGGTAGAACAATCTCAGGACAGATCCCACCCAGCTAAATTTACAAAGGCAGGCAGATTTCTGAATTCTTTTGCAATGTTAAAAAGTAAAGAAAAAAAATGTGTTTGCTTTCTCCTAAGACTCAAGAGACTGGACTCTAGAGATGCTAATTAATAGGATAATTAAAAGGGAATCTGGAATAAATAACTGAATTGATACGTAAACAAAAACTAGGCTTTTAGTTTGCCTGAGATGAGCTAGTAGAAAGGATAGCAGTTAGTCCTTCTTTAGAATTCTCTCTAGCGAGAGCAGAGCTATGTGGAGATCTCTGGAGAGTGAGCACAGCTCTTCAGGAAATTTTTTCTAACAGGATTTCTGATGTTGGTCCGAAAATCCATGGAGAGAGAACCTAACTCTTTTAAAATTTTTCATAGATCTTTTAGATTTTTTTTCTAACAGGATTTCTTGGTCAGAAATCCCAGGAATTACTTAGAGAGCTGACACAGGTCTTAGAATGTTTTCTAGCAGCTATCTGGTGAAAGCTGTCTAAAGGGCAACACAGCTCTTCTAAATGTTTATCTGCCTTTCTGAAATTGATCGAAAAACTCAAGAATTAATTTTAGAATTTTTCTAACAGGATGTCTGACTTGGTCAAAAGATCCAAAAATTTGTGGTAGTAGTTTTTCTGACTTTGGTCAGAAAGTCTCTGATCTTTCCAGAGAGCTTTTATAATTTTTAGTACCAGAGAGCTGTTTCAAGTAGAAAACTAGCTATCTCAACCAGAGAGTTTTTTAGAATAGCAAGAAAAAGCTGTCTAGAGCAGAAGAGAGAGAGAGAGAGAGAGAGAGAAAGAAGAAGGAGGAGGAGGAGGGGGAGGAGGGGGAGGAGGGGGAGGAGGAGGAGGAGGAGGAGGAGGAGGAGGAGGAGGAGAGAGAAAGGCAGTCTGTAAAGCCATCTATCTCAGCAGAAACTAGGTTGCCAGATTGAACCCACCCAAAGTTTGACATTGAGTTATTTTTGGTTTTGCCACTGCAGACACCCCTTTTTTCGGGAAACTGGACCTAGCCAAAAATTGTCTAGGGCACTGTAGCATGTATGTTTCTAGACCATGTGCACAACTGATATTCATGGAGGACAGAAGACTGCATCAGACCAACTGGGGTAGGATTTTCAGACTTTTATAAACTGCCATGTGGGTACTGAGAATCATTTCTCCAACCCTCTATTCATCTGTTATGAAGGCAATAAACCCAGAATGGTGTTATTCAAAGTAAAGGAAATATTAAGGACTCTGTTTTGGTGCAAATCATTCAGAAAGGATGCAATCCACATCCCTACTATCTTGTGTGTAGGTGAGATATTTGTATTTTCCCTGTTGTTGTTCATCTATATATTTACTGGTATGAAATAATTCATTTTTGTAATAATAATATTAATTTTGTTTTACAATTTATTTTAGTTTTAAAAGAAATGATGCAGCATATTGACTTGTTAGGGTCTATAACAGCATATATTTTAAAATACTGTAGACTTGTATTTTTTAACCTCCCAATCATTTTGTCTCACTAGCACAAATGTGTTTTCATTTTTTCTATATTTTCATGTATAAATGTCCTTGTTTCAACCTTTATCATTTTTAAAAATTATTTATTTATTTATTTATTTACACTCAAGGTTTTATTCCCCTCCCTGTCCACCTTCCAAATAATCCACATCCCATAGCTCCTCACCACTCCCCTGTCTCCACTATGATGCCCCCACCAACAAGCCCCAATCTCAGCAGACCTCTAAACTCCCTGGGGCCTCCAGTCTCTAGAGGTTTAGGTGCATCTTCTCTGACTGTACCAAGACCCACCTGTCCTCTGCTCTATATGTGTTGGGGGCCTCATATCAGCTGGTGAATGCTGCCTGGTTGGTGGTCCAGTGTTTGAAAGATCTTTCGGGAGTCTAGGTCAATTGAGACTGCTGTTCCCCCTACAGGGTAGCCCTCCTCCTCAGCTTCTTTCAGCTTTTCCCTGATTCAACTATAGGGGTCAGCAGCTTCTGTCCACTGGAAGAGTGCAAATATCTGTATCTGACTCTTTCAGCAGCTTGTTCTGTCTTTTGGAGGGCAGTCATGGCAGGTCACATTTTTTTTTTCACTGTATTTTGTAACACTTTATTAGAATGAACCTATGTCAGGACTGCTATGTAAACAATGACAAAGATCAAGGGAAACACTTCAGTGATCTTGTAGACAGTAATATACATTGTCCTGTATATAATCAATGTATAATAGTTAAGGAGAGTTTAATCCTTATTACGCAAACATTTTGACATACACGGCCTTCTCTTTATCTTTCTGTGCCTTTATCATTTGTTTGACTTTAAGCAATTCTGCCTGGATAGCTTTATCTCTTGGGGCTATCTCCTATGTCTTCTTAAGATCAGCCAATGCTTGATCTTCCAAATACTAAAGCCTGTACCGAAAGGCGCAAGGATGGCAAGGGTTAAAGGACAGGTCACATTTTGTGAGCACTCCATAGCCTCAGTAATAGTGTCAGGCCTTGGGACCTCCCCTTGAGATGGATCCCACTTTGGGCCTGTCACTGGACCTTCTTTTCCTCAGGCTCCTCTCCATTTTCATTCCTGCAGTTCTTTCAGACAAGAGCAATTGTGGGTCATAGTTTTGACTGTGCAATGGCAACCCCATCTGTCACTTGATGCCCTGTCTTTCTGCTGGAGGAGGGCTCCACAAACTCCCTCTCCTCACTGAAGGGCATTTCATCTAAGGTCGCTCCCCTTGATTACTGATTGTCTCTCACCTCCCAGGTCTCTGGTACATTCTGCAGGGTCTCCTCAAACTCCTACCTCCCAGAAGTTGCCTGTTTACACTCTTTCTGGTGTAAAGAAAGGGCCTCAGTCTATTTTCCCCACGCAATACCAGATCATGTTCCCCCCTGACCCCTTCCCCTGGTCCACTCTTCCTCCCAGATCCCTCCCTCCCGCCCCCCTTGTGACTGTTTTCTTCTCCCTCCCAAGTGGGACTGAGGCATCTTCACTTGGGCCATTCAGCTTGTTGTCTTTTTTGAGTTCTGTGGATTGTTTCTTGGGTATTCTATACCTTTTTATTTTTTGGCTAATATCCACTTATTAGTGAGTACATAACATGCATGTCCTTTTGGGTCTGAATTACCTCACTCAAGACGATATTTTCTAGTTCCATCCATTTGCCTGCAAAATTCAGGATGTCCTCGTTCTTAATAGCTCAGTAATGTGTAAATGAACCACATTTTCTGTATCCATTCTTCTGTCATGGGACATCTGGCTATCACAAAAAAAGCCTCTATGAACATAGGGGAACACATGACCCTAGAGCATAGTGGGACTTCTTTTGGGTATATTCCCAAGACTGGTATGCTGGGTCTTCAGGTAGATCTATTTCCAATTTTCTGAGAATCCGCCAAACTGATTTCCAGAGTGGTTGTAAAAGCTTGCAATCCCACCAGCAATGGAGGAGTGTTCCTCTTTCTCCATATCCTTGTCAGCATCTGCTGTCACCTGAGTTTTTGATCTTAGCCATTCTGACTGATATGAGGTGGAATCTCAGGGTTGTTTTGATTTACATTTCCCTGATGACTAAGGATGCTGAACATTTCTTTAGGTGTTTCTCAACCCTTCGAGTTTCCTCAGCTGAGAATTCTCTGTTTAGCTCTGTTCTCCATATTTTAATAGGGTTATTTGGTTCTCTGAAGTCTAATTTCTTGAGCTCTTTGTATATATTAGATATTAGCCCTCTATCGAATGTAGGATTGGTAAAAATCTTTTCCCAATCTGTTGGTTGCTGTTTTGTCCTATTGACAGTGTCCTTTGCCTTACAAAAGCTTGGTAATTTTCTAAGGTTCCATTTGTTGATTCTTAATCTTAGAGCAAAAGCCATTAGTGTTCTTTTTATGAACTTCTCCCCTGTGCCTATGTGTTCGAGACTTTTCCCCACTTTCTCTTCTATTTGATTCAGTGTATCTGGTTTTATGGGGAGGTCCTTGATCAACTTAACCTTGAGCTTTGTACAGGGAGATAGGAATGGATCAATTTTCATTCTTCTACATGTTGACTACCAGTTGAACCAGCACCATTTGTTGAATATGCTGTCTTTTTTCTACTGAATGGTTTTAGCTCTTTTGTCAAAGATTGACCTTAGGTCATGGGTTCCTTTCTGGGTCTCAATTCTATTCCATTGATCTACCTTTCTGTCTTTGTACCAATACCATGCATTTTTTTATCACTATTGTTCTGTAGTACAGCTTGAGGTCATGGAATGTGTAACTCCCATACATAGGTGGACATTTTCATAACTCATGGCAGTAGCTTACAAGAAAAGTTAAGTCACTTTTAGAGAAGTTGTGACTTATAATAATTCTCTATCTGCACTTCCACATCTTGTTCAGTATGCCATTATTCCAGCTTTTATAATTTCTTCTATTAGAGAACTTTTTTTTTCATTTGAATATTTTATTTTCTCTAAAAAATATTCAACTATATCACCTAAATTAATTCTCTACATTTTAAGCCTTTTCTCAAGTATAGTATTTTCAAGCCTAGTCATATTCTTATGCCTCTCCTTGTTGCAGTTATTTATTGAAGTCCTGTTCCTCATTCTATTTCATAACAAAGTGTTCCAAATCTTACATTGCACACTAAGATTTGGACACAGTGAATATTAATCTGTGATTAAGACAACTCAAATTCATGGCATTAGGGATCAGAAGGACAGCCATGAGGAGAGAGAAATAAACAGAATTTTGGATAAATAATAATTTGAAAAAGGGAAAACAAATTCAAACATGACTCAGAAAATGTGATAATATTGAAACTCATGCTTTCCAAAGATTATCTAAGGTATGATTTCCTGAGAAAATGTCATTCAGGAAGCAACCATAGTAAAAGGCTCTAATCTAAACTCTCTGTTTAATAACACATTCAAAGTATGTTCATTATTAATTTTAAATAATTAGACAATTATAATTTGGAAATATTATTGTGGCAGAGAATGATGTATGTCTAAAGCTGATTATGATTGGTTTAAATTTTTACAAGAACATTCACATAGTCATGTGGTAATTTATTATCCACTTATTTATTCATCCTATATATTCTTTGAGAAATATTTATTGAACACTTGTTTAGTATGAGTTTCAATTCCACATAATGTAAATCTAATAAAGTAAAACTACAATTCGGTTCTCAAGAGTTTGAGAAGCAAAATTAAAAATAATAAAAACAAAGATATGTAATATTGGTACCAAAATGTCATACAAAAATAATTTTATAGCTGCAGATAAGTGCTAGATGGAATTTTAGATGAGATAAACAGGAAAGGTTTTAATTGGGTCAAATCTTAGCAAAACTGTAACTAAAATTGGTCATATAGGGACAGAAGGATAATAGAAAGAAACTCCAGTTCCAAGTCTCCAAAACAAAGAAATGCTTGGAAGATCATTATGCCAGGAAGACTGGCAGAGTAGGCAAGAGTTCTATTTATGGTAGTTATTATCAACAGTTAATATCACATAGCAAATCTAACATAATACTGCACTTTGCATTTTAAACAAGACCATTAGAACTGTGTAATGGCATTAGTAGGAGAATAATAGGTTGGGATTATTTGAAGAAGGAAAAATTACTACTACTATGTCAGGAATGAGTTTAGAGGGGGATGAAGGCAATGACAAGATCATAAGTTAATGATATAAAATGATAAAAATCCTACTACTCTGACAAGTAATTAAAACCCTTAGGTTCCACCACTATTTCTTCTTTCTCCTTCTCCTTCTTCTCCTCTTCCTCCCCCTCCTTCTCCCTCTCTTCCTTCTTCTCTTTTTTTTCACATTTTTTCCCTTTTCTTTGTTTTACAAGCTGTTGATTATGATGATGAAATCTAGCCCTTATATTCTTAAATTTCACATACTGCTCTCTAAAGTAGAGTAGGTCCTGAGTAAATAGTGGAGTGGGAGGAGAATCCAACACTGTAAGCAAGGAAAAGATAAAGGCCTTAGTGGGGTCTGAAATAAAGTTGAAGTGTCAAGTATGGAGACAGAAAAGGAGTTTTGAGAAAAAAAAGAGTAGCAAGATACAATAAAACATTCAGAACAATAAATTCAGATCACTGGTCATTGAGATTGTGCATAGGATCCACTGGTGAAATAACAGGCAGACCTTTGGAAGTTGTAGTTTTCAGAACATTATTTGTGTGAACTTAGAAGATCTTGTGAAAAGACAGTATATCAGAAAACAAAACTCAGGATTTCTCTCTTAAGAGTAAAAGTAAGGCTTGTAGAAAGGCTTCAATTGATTTTATTTGACAATAGGATACAAGAGTTCTCTTAATATTTAACTTCTTTCGAATGATAATATAAAAAATAGGTTCCTGTTGGTCTTTATGTAGTACATATTTGTCAAATTATTTCTAATGATTACCATAGACTTGTGGATCAGTTCATTGAGGAAAATAATGTCAGCATCTACAGACAATTAACCAACAATAGTGGTTGATGGAGGTTTAAGGGATGGATATGTAGTTTTACTCTGTAAAATACAGTAAGAAGGTAAGCTTTGCAAACTTAACCTTCTTTAACACAGCTTCTAGAATTTTAGAGTTCTGAACTACATCCTTTGTGGCCTAGAAGAGAGTTTGCAGTGAATACCATAAGAAAGAAATGGTTTAGAAAACTAGAATTTTGCTCTTGTTTAAGTTAATGAACCATTGACATTAAAGTCTGTTCATTATAAATTAACACTTTTAATTAGAGAACTAAGATTATGTAATTTTTGTTTAGACTTCGGTCTGCTCTAGCAACAATCATGCACAATCAATCTTTTAGAAATTCGATTTTCTCATACAAAGTGATATGGTCAAATAAATCACTTCAGATATATATTACAAAGTTGGTATTATAAAAGTGAAGTAAGACATTAAATCTCCCAGTTTACTTAAATTATTTTCTTTTGATCTTTTTTATTTATTTTTATTTTTTCATATATATATATATGTATGTATATACATATATATATATATATATATATATATATATTTACTTATTTACATTTCAAATGTTTTCCCCTTTCCAGGTTTCCCCTTCAGAAACCACCTATCCCATCCCTACTCCCCCTGCCTCTATAAAGGTGCTCCCAGATCTTTAGAACATTAATATCAGTAAACCTTTAGAGAATATTAAGTACATTTAAGCCTACAGTCTATTGCCAAGGCATTTTTAAATGTTCAGCTTATATTACGTCACACTAACCCTCAAATACTAAGGTAAGGCAATTTTTCTTTTGCTCCAGAGTTTCCTGGCTGCTTTGACCCAGTGACCAAAACACCTGATCTTTGTTTTATTCATCTATATTCTTTATAGGCTTATCTTGCTTATACTAAAAATAGAATTCTGTCAAAGTATTCTATACTCAGCTCATTCAGTGAAGGTGTATATTAGAGTTAAGAATATTCATTTCCAGCAAATGGCCCATGTTACTCTGTAAAGCTTCCATTTTCTAGAAATGTCCTATCTCATTATCTTTCCATCTTTTAGACAACGATGTCCAGGTCTTAATCTCACCAAAACATACCTAGATTATTTTCCCCTCAAACTATTCTTAAACACAATCATTTATCAAATGAAAAGTCACTACTTATAAACTATTTATTTATATGTTTGTTAACCATAGAGGCTAATTGGGCTATCAAGATTAACCCAAGTGGAAATATATCAAACTCCACTGTGTCAACACCACAGTAAGGAGCAGGAGACAGGGGTCTGCACAGCTATGCAAATGCCATACTCGCTTCTCAGTCACACCCACCACAGAAGACCTGGGAGTCATATTTCAATAGAGGGAGATGGAATATATCTCAGTCTCACTGGCATTAATAATTTATGATTAATCAGTTTATGAAGTCTCACTCACTGAAGGAAATAGAGAGGAAGATGGATTCTCTCTCTCGATTTAATACTACATTTCTCTCAGGCAGAATTTAATCATTTCTTTCATTTCTGAAGACCAGATAATTGACTAGCCATTTACTTAAACTTCCTCAAAGGGTATCAGTAATCCTCCCAGGGGTCCAACTCTGATCAGTGCAGGTTAAATTAAATTGAGTCTTGATTACTCAGCTTAGGGAGCAGCCAGGATCTCACCTCCTAGAAGTGAATGGGGACTCACTGAGCTAACAGAGCTCAGGCAGCCTGTGAAGATCTGGAACAAATGGGTGCATCCCTATTAATTCACATGGTTATAAATGTGATTAAATAAGAACAGTAGGAAGAACACTGGGGGAGAGTGTGTCAAGTGCAGCCTTGACAGGGTGAATAGATTGAGATTCTGCCATCGTAAGGGAAGTATGACCTTCTAAAAGTGAAGTCAGAGAGCTCATTAGTTCCCTTTATCCTGTAAGAAAACAGAAAGCCTGGGCATCTGAGTTATGTGTTCAACTACATCAGGTACCAGACTTGCTTGTATCTTTGTGTTATTCGACTCCTGGGTTCCCAGTACTGAAGGATAAATTGCTGTTGTAATGAGCTGCCTGATGGGTGGTGGTTTACTACATTGGCCTTAACACATTAAGACAGATAGCAAGAGCAACCCCTATGAAAAAGGTTAAGAGTAAATGGCACAAAATATTTCATGACATGTAATTGTATACACAGTTGTTTTAGATTTTTCTCTTGCAAACTGACATTTCAAGAGGTATCTGGAGGAAATGGAGATGTGAATTATGGATCTATCCACATTTTGGAAAAATGGATATTTACAAATTATAAATTACTAACATTTATACTCTGTGAAAGAAGAAAACAAAATTACCTTGCTCATTAATGACAGAACAATAAACATTTGGGAAGGAAATTCTGCATGAAGCCCTGTTATAAGATTCAAATAAAACAGATTACTGTTTTAGGCTCAAGTGTCTTTAAGCTTAGGGAATCACAGTGGCAAGAGACTCGAAATCTGATCTATGTAAGAGTTGTAAAAATAAGAAGCCTCAGAATTTCTAATTTTTCATATTTTTTGTCTCAGAAAAAATATTTATCTATTTATGTTTTCTATTTTAATGGAAAACCAATAATGTGAGTAAAACTAAATAAATCCCTAAAAGCACCTTTTTTTGAAACATGCTTACATACTTAGCAAAATTCTCTACAGTTTACTCACATAGATTGTTAGGACGAATGACATTCTTTGTATTTCTACAGAGACAGCATCTTCTGGAGGATTATTACAATATTATGCTGAATGATTTGCTGTAATTATCTTCAAATAACCTGGATGTCCCAGAGCTCTCAGAGAATAAACCACCAACCAAAAGATTACATATTGGCTGGTCCCTGGCATCAGGTATATATGTAGCAGAGGACTGCCTTGTCTGGTTTCAGCAGGAGAGGATGAGCTTAATCCTGTAGAAACTTGATGCCTCAGGGAAGGCAGATGCTGGGAGGGTGAGGTGGAAGTAGATGGATGGGTTTTATTTTTTATTTTTATTTATTCACTTATCTACTTTTATTTTTATTTATATACATTTGAATGTAAATAAATAAGATAATTTAATAAAATATTGTTTTTATTTGTCAGTAAAGGATATTATAGACTCTCAATTTTCAAAACTCCTAATATTTTCATTTGATCATTGTCCAAATACTGAGTAATTTTAGAGCACCTGAGATGGTTAATCTTGTCAACTCAACTGGATCTAAAATTAAGTAAGAAATTCTTGGAGAATGAAATATAAGAATTCATCTAGAAAGGACTAACTGATGGGGAAGACTGTCTCTGACCTGGTGACATGTATTATCAGTAGCTCCAAAGCAAATGGTTCTGCTTGCCTATGTGCTTGTTGCTAGAAATTCTATCCTGCTATTGTGGATGTTGTTATCCTTTACTGCCATCAGAACTCTGCTTTGGCCTTCTATCACAGAATGAAGACCATCATCTTTCCAGGTACCCATTGGTCCTTCTGTTCCACATGTGACTGCTGAGTCATTCACCCTTGCAGCATGATCAATTACAAAACTCGTAGCTTCTTCATGCATGAACACAGCTATTATTGAACTATTGAGCCCCAATCATGTAAATCCATCTAACAGTACCCTCTTGTTAACTGCATTCATTCTGTCCATTCTATGAGAACCCTGTATAACACTGTGCTCATGGAAGACTACTTTAGCATACCCAATTTGGTTATCAAACTCTGAGAATTCATAGGGATTTTTTATGTAAAATGATAGGGTATTAGAATAAAATTATGCACATCCTTAAGCTTTACATCATGTCTAGACTATCTGCAATATATTATCATGCTAATGCTATGCAAACAGTACTTGATTTAGGAAAAGATTACAAGAAAATATCTTTAATTATGCAGTATAGATTCCTTCTTTAAAAAGACTTCGGTGCTGTTATTGGTTGAATCTCTGGATGTGGAAGTCTGAATGTGTATGTATACATGCATGCATGCATGTATGTATTATGTGTGTATGCATATATGTGTGTGTGTATGTGTGTGTGTGTGTGTGTGTGTGTGTGTGTGTGTGTGTGTGTTATACCAAAATGTGACATGCTGTCTAATTCCATGTCCTGGTACTTGGATGAAGGGACAGCAAAAGTAATGACTCTCTCTCTTCTTTCTGCAAGACTCAAGTCCCATACCCTTAAATTAGTTTAATTTCCTTTCTTATGCACTCCCTTCTTCTTGTCTCTTTAGACACTTTTATTTGGCTATTATCTCTCAGTTGGTTATTTCTTTGAGAATTTCTTAATCGTGGGTACATATAAAAACACTGATGCCTGAGTCACACCTCTGAACTTCCGATGTAATTACTATGCAATGCATTTGGGCACGAGCTATTTAAAAGTTCCCAGGTGTTTAAAATAAGAAACACAGCTTGATTAACACTCACTTGCTTCATCTTTGCTGATAACTTCCTTGGATTTCTTTGTTCAGGTTTCATCTGTAATGACTATGTTAAGATTTAACTGTCACATTTTCCACCTGTCCTGATCATTAATCATGCAATGAAACAGCCACTCACTCAAGACTCTTTAAGGAATAGGATGGCACATAAGAAATCCTTAGTAGACAATAAATACTGAGTGAACCTTCAGAGATGTTATGAGATAGCAACTGATAGATACTAGAAATGAAGTAGGCGATAATAAATCAATGAGGTTTTAACTCCAGAGTTCACCATTTTTTCATCTTTTTATTCCATCCTCATTGCTGTGATCACACTCACTTTGATATTTTGACAAAAACATAATTTGTTCAGTGAGTCAAGGACAGTCAGGGCTGTTACAAACAGAAACTCTGTCTCAAAAAAAAAATCACACACATATGAAAAAGTATAAGAATTCAGAGAAAGGCTAATATCTTTGTTCACAGTGTATCAGGAAAGAACAGATAATATGCTCAACCCTATAGAGGACCTTTGAGACTGGGCAGGTACTTTGTTCATTGACTTAGTGAGGATTGAACCCAGGAGACTGAGCATCCTAAGTGCACAGGCAATTATTGTGGTACACACTTCAATTTCCTCTCTTTCACAAAGGTTCTCCTCTAGTAATTTTCATGATTATCTCACGTCACACTATTAGCTTTTTATAACATTGAATAGTGATTATTTCCAGGTTCTATATTTATTCAGTTTTTATTTTTTATTTTTTAATTGATTTTATTTTTTATTTTTTAATTTTTTAAATGATTTATTTGTGGCCCACAATATATATATATATATATATATATATATATGGGGATAATTTTCAGAGGTTGGGTTTCTCCTACATCCTGTCCAGTCCATGTGAACAAACTCAAGTTGTCAGTCTTGGCAGAAATATCTTTACCCTCTGAATCATCTCTCTTGCCCTTAATATTTATATTCTGAATGAGTTTAACATACACTCTATCATGAGATATTATTGATAAAAATAATGCTTATGTTTATGCCAACCTTACCAACCTCTCGGGATAGGTAAGATAACATACATCAAGAGGTACATAAATGCTTCCTGAAGACAGAATATAAGCTTAGACTATGTTCATCAAATCCATGATTTACAGGCAATTCTATATTCATTATAGTTAGTCTACAGTTTCTAAAATACTGTTTCTATGTAATGATAATCTACAAACATTTCTCTTGACTTCTCATTTATAAATTGTTGATCTTAGTGCCTATGCTAATGCTCATTTTCCTGTGACAATGAGTTCAAAACTATTCCCTTCATTCTTTTCTATCATATTCAGTACATCTAGTTTTAAGTTGAGGTGTTTGATCCACTTGTAGTTGAGTTTTGTGCAGGTGATAAGTATGGGCTTAATTGAATTATTTAACATGTAGCCATCTAGATTGACAAGAATCATTTGTGGAAGATACTGCATTTTTTCTGTCTGTATTTCTGACCGCTTTATGAAAAATCAGATGTGCATAGGTGTGTGAATTTATGGTTGGGTTTTTAATTAAATTCCATTAATCAATTTTTTTGGTTCTGGTACCATGCTATTTTTATTGCACCAGCTTCATAATACAACTTTAAATTGGTGATGTTGACACCTCCAGCATATTTTTATTATTAATGATTTAGCTGAAGCTGAAAATTATCCTTTCAAGATCTGTGAAGAATTGTGTTCAGATTTTGATATGGACCAACAGATTGTTTTGGCAGAATGGCCATTTTTACTATCTGTGAGCATGGGAAATCTTTCAATCTTCTGATATCTTCTTCAATTTCTTTCTTCAGTGACTTGAAGTTTTTATCATACAAGTCTTTCACTTGCTTGGTTAGAAATATATTAAGACTTTTTTTATTATTTGAGATTATTAGGAGAGGCATTGTTTCCCTGAATATATGTGTGTGTGTGTGTGTGTGTGTGTGCCAAGTATGTCTCTAATTCTTATGCTTTCTCTTGGGCTCTTTTTCTTCTGTTGGTTAGTCTTGTCCAACTTTGATATGATAGGTTTTTTTATCATCTTATAATTTATTTTATTTTTTTTAAAAAAATGGAAGAATCGATGAATCAATGGATGAATGAATGAAAGATAATTTAATCACTAAGGCAAAGGTTAAGAACTAATCTGTCACTTATACCTACTCTGAGAAGTCAAATCAGTTTTGTTGAACAGAGTGACACTGGGTATAATAATTCTTCCAGGGCAGGCCTCAAGTTCAAGATTTGTTGTCCAATACATAATTGAACTTCGTATTCTTTTGTGTGTGAGTTTTTAATGTTTTGTTTGATGATTTTAGATTTTTGGTTTTTGGTTTTGCTTTTCATTTCTTTTTCTTTTTGGTTTTAAGGGTTTTGTTGTACTAGTTTTTATGTGTTTTCAAAGTAAAAGTTAAAGGTTGATGGGTAGGAAAGGAGAGAGTATCTGGAAAATTTCTGTCAAGGGAAAGAATATGATCAAACTATTTTTAACTTTAATCAATGTTTTTAAAAATGAAAGGATAATAAAAAATGAAAACAAAAGCATTTGTCCTAACAAATATCTAGAAACATTTCATCTTTTCTTAATCTTGTGCCTGAAATATTAAGTAGCTCCAAAGTGATCCTTGCTCCAAGGAAGAAATCAAAGCATTTCCTTTCCACAAATGTACAATTTTCCACTTATGCATAGAATTTCTCTGTGTACAAACAATTTTCATGTTGTGCTGCAGTTCGACATACATTTGCACTTAGTATATCGATAGGTAGATGAGAAAGCTAGTTTTAAATGGACATATAACATCTTAAATATTTTTTCTCAATTCTTCAGTAATTTATTTTTTGATATTTTAAACAAAGAGAAGACAATGTTAAGAGTTTCATGAGATAATCTGAGTTAATATGACAATCGAATGGGTTAGGCATTAGAGAGCAGTAGAACCAAAAATATGTCTGTCTAAGAAAAGTACAGAAAATATGTAAGTGAGAAATGTCACACAACAATATTTCTGGAAGGAAGCAGCAGGATTTTATAATAAAGTAATTCTGCAGAAGAAGAAACACAGATGAACCACAGGGCACCTGACCCAACTTTCCATCATAGGGTTCAAACATCAGAGACTCAGACCATTCTTGTGAACAATATGGCATGGCATTTCCTATTGACTTTGAACTACACTATTGTGACAACTTAATTATAAATTCAACCTAGTCAGTTGTTTCTAGGTTTCTTATAACTTACACTATGGTTAATTATTCCTAAGATCTTTGTACATTTGCAAGCCTGATTTCCATAGAAACTCTAAGGTAAATACACCTCTATTGGATAGGAAAACCTGAAGGCGATGATCAAAATCTTCAGTTTTGTTATGTGACCCCATTAGGGGGAAAGTTATTATTTACCAGTTCCAGTTCCACAGCAGACAGTGGAAAGCAGTTGTCACAAATAAGTTTATTTCGAACTCTACAATATGTGGGATTATTAATTGGGAAGAAACTGCTTACAAGTGTGTGGCTAGCTCTGTCACTTGTTAAGGAGACATAAGGAGCTATCTCAGGCCAGCTTTTCTTCACGGTGTTCATCAATGTGCTCATGCCCTATTTGCAAAGCACGTCTCTAGATCAGGAACTCCACAGATAGCTCTATGTTAAATTCACCTACTCTTCCTGTGTCAGGGCCTTCGGGCCTTCAGAAAAGTTAGCAGATTTATCTAGAGCTTGAACTCTAGATCCACCTTTGTTTGCATATGTCTGACAGATCTTGGTCATATTAACAGCCAAGACACTTTATTACTTCCGGGTTAGGCAAGACGGAGCAGTCTCATTATCCTGCTCTAACAATTATGCCTGGTACTCTCTCCAAGTATCAATGCAGATGCAGAGCTAGGGACCTTGCTTTCTGAGATGCAGGTTTTCCTTTCTTTAATTTTCTGAAGAATTTTTCCAAGGTAAATTAAGCTTTTCATGGAGGTGTTTAAGATACAATAGTTGCTCTGAAGACTGCAAAAAAATAAAATGGACCTTTGTTCAAATATTATTTCTGTTTATATCTTAATCATAAAAGCAACAGAGTAATGCTGAAAAATGAGAAAATTAATAATTATAGCAGGCATGGGAGACTATTTAGCATCAATTAGTTCAACATATCCAAATGTTAGCAATTCTTCTGTTTTGACATTATTGAAAGATAAAGATAAAGTCTTCATAATAGTTACATTTCAAGATATTTTATTATTAAATAATTAAGCATGAAGCATTTTCTATGTGCTTTTTATAGGCTGTGCTGTAATTATATTTTGACATGTAGCACTGCACCATGATTCAAAAATTCTAAGTCCTGCAGCTAATTGATAATTCAAACCATTATTGAGCTAATGAAGCTGGTCTTGGACATCAGTGAGATGGTCATCTAATTAGCTTTTTAATGTCTGTTTACCAGATGAGTAGAGAGGACACTCAGGGCGATGTTGGTACAATAAAGTTAATAGGAGAGGAAATAAAGGGGATGGGGCAGACTCCAGCAATTTATATGGCATCCTAATAAACTTCTAAAGGACTCAGAAAGGAGGATTTTGTCTTTTCTTCCTTCCATCCAGACTCACCAAAGTGCAGTAGGTAAGGTCCAACCTTGACAAAGTTTTATAAATATTTACTACCTTGAATGGGGACTGTAGGCTAGAGGAAACCAGTACTAAATGTTTTATGAGGTGCAGATAAATCCAATAATGTATTTTTGCAGCATTTCTACTTTGGTCTGTATGTTTGGAGGAATGGAAAATAGTCTTTGTCACCTTCATTATTCAGTATAACAATCCTGATAAAGTTGATAATGTTCAATGACCATTTTCTATGTGCTCAAGGAAGGTTGATCTGTCTCATCTTTGTTTATTCATGATTGTATTACAGAAACCAAGTTAGGGCTGTCATTTGTGTACAAATGAGATAAGCTGGATTTATAGGCTGATAAACAATTATCTGCATCTATGGAGCTAGAATGGGTGAGAAGTCACACCGGAACTACAAAGTGTAAGCTGGTTTTTAAATTTGCAAATCTATACCATGCTGCCTTCAGTTCTGAAATGGTCAATGAGCCAAACACTAATCAAAGTAGCTAACTCACTGCATACCAAAAACTCATTGCAACTCAATCAATAGTTCCAATCACTGCACTGAATACAAATATATTTAGTATAGTCAGAGTTGAGCCTTAGTCATATTATGATCATTGTATGTTTTTCTTCTGTACCAGAAAGCTATGTAAAGCACAAAAGATCTCCTTTTACAGATCAAGAAAAATAACAAAATGTTGAGTATGTATGAATTAAAAGACACTATCTATCTCAATGCCATGAACTATTTCAAAATTCAGACATAAGGATAGCAAAACAAAATGAAATTTAAAATATCTAGGTTGGTTACACTGAGTTTTAAGACATAATTCTTTTAATATTATATTGAATTCTAAAAGATATTGACAAAATTATAATGTATAATATTATTCTGAGTGAAGAAGGAAACATACTCATTATTTTAGAAAATAATACACCACAAATCATAAAAATAAGTAACTTAGACATATGACCAGACAGTGATGGTAAAAGAAATTCAGGTTTGCCTCGAGCCTTTTATTGATGATTCTGAACTCAAGTTTGCCATCTTCTGTTATACAATTATGTAAAGATAGAAATACAATTAGGACAGAACTCTACAATTCTCACTGAAGTCTCCACATTTTCTAGATGGAATACTTTATAATTTACCTCAATGACATGGGAAAAAAAAGTCTTCTTCACCTGTGCTTTTCCTTTATCCAGTGCCTGGATTTATTTTTCTCAATCTTTGATTCTCTTATCTCCTTTCCATTCTGCCAACAAACAGTAAAGTCAAGTTCCCTGCATTTGTGGACTTTGTACAATTCAGTAACATTCCAAGTGAAACTATGGAGCTTCTCCCTGAAAATTCTACCTTCTTGATCATGGTATAAACACCTACAGCTAAGTATAATAAATTTTATTTTTATGTTCTCTAGTTGTAGGAAATTTAATCAGAGCATACAAAAATTCTAACTTAAGAACCTCATTTCCACCTATAACACACTCCTAATTCATGTATTAGTATAGTGCAGTATTGTTCATATTAAGGTTAATTTTTAAGGTCTTGTGATTATTTTAAATGTGCAATTTTGCTATGCATCATTATATCTTCATAGACTCTGTGTTTACTACAATAAATAGCATGCTTCTTTTATCTCCACTCCCCTCTCATGAGTACTGGGATATACTGACTGTTCACTGTTTTCGTATTTCTGTTTTCCCTACAGCATGATCATGCACTTGGAACCATCCAGTATGTGTATTTTATTCTTCCAACTTCCAACTTTTCTGAAATTTTACTGAAAAATATGGTGGATTTTCCATATATTTATGATTTCTTTTTATCCCTGAGTAGTATTTGATGTCTGAATACACCACTGTGAATGACTTTACTTTAGAGGAACAGAAATAATAAGACATGCATTTTGTTTGTGAGAGACAAAAATGCAGAGAAAAGAAGAACATAGATGCATAGAGATTTAGGGAGGCTGGCTTTTATGGAATGAGCTCAAGAGGTTTTAAAGATGGACATAGTAAAAAAAAAAAATCCAATGACAGGACTGACCCTCAGGAAAGCAGTAAACTTGGAATCCACATATATTTTGGTAGCAGTTTTCCCTTTTTTCTCAACCAGGCCTTTGTTGTGAAGTCCTTTGAGAGATATGGTGTTTATCCATGTCCTGACTGGGAATCTATTTAATAATCCAATTATGAAATGATCTTTGCTAAAATAATTACTGACAAAATATACTGTTGCTCTGCCAAGGTAAGTCTTGACATTGGCCATGATGCATGGTCCATTTACTTACTTATAAAGTATGTTTTGACTGCATCTAGCTTTTGGATATCTTGAACAAACCCAACAAAATACTACTAGGTATGTTTTTCTGTATTAAGTTATATTTTCAGCTCAATTGGATGCATATTCAGAAAGGTCTTGGCAAGATAATTTGGTTCTTGCTATCTTTGAATGTTTTGTTTTATAAATGCATACTATTTACTTCTTACATTCATTAGCTCCATAACTTTGAAATACAAGCACTACTTCTTTAAAATTTATCTCCTTTTTATTCACTTAGTATTATTAGCATATTTTGAATGCTCAAAGTTAGTTGAGTAAATAATGGTTGAATCAACTGAAAAAGATAAAAAATTTTTTTATTCATGGTGCAGTAAAATTTCACCTACATGTTATTTTTCTTAATTAACACAACTATATTTCAAAGCCTAACTTGGAAGCAATCTCTAAGTTCTTCTTCCAGTAGCTGCTTGCCTGTGTGAATCTTTGACTTGTCAATCTTTCCTCTTCTGTATAAATCATGGGAAGTTATTTTTTTCCTTATGACAATTGTCTCTTGTCAAATATCTGCATTTCTCCCTGAATACAACATTCTTCAACATTCTTCAATATCCTATTGAGCATATTCCCCAGATACACTGCAGAGAATTTTGTTAAGAAGCTCTCTGTTTATTTTTAACTTTATGCCGACCATCCACAAACCTGCCATCTTTTCCCTTGTCTTTGGCTTTTCCCATTACAATCTGATTAGGTATGAAATGATAAAATGTGTTTCAGAATAGTAAATAACATGCCTTAAAGTCGATGTAAAATAATCCATTATTTCAGAATAAAGCAAATGATTTTTCCCCTTCATTTTATTATTTGTTCATTCAGTGTTTATTAGAAGAGATTTGCCTGCATGAACTTTAGAATAAACTGGAAGGGGCCTAAAATAAATTCTGGAAAATTTATTTCAGCATTTTTAAAACTAGTCGCCACAAAATTGTCCTGGGAGACACATTTCATTTCCAAGCAAGCCATTGGAAAAAGAAAAAAATCTCAACATTTTTCTCCCTTTTGTTTTTAAAACAATATTTCATATTTATCAATAAGCAAAAAAATGGGTGATAGAAATAAGTATTAATCTTATTACAGTGTTTGCTCTATTGAAGTACAGAGGATGTGCCATTGTTTCTTTTCTATTAAAATACTCAAAAACAATCAAAACTAGTAATCTTTGTTTAAATTTAAATGATTTGTACCAATCATTATTAATGTGAATTTCTGGATCATAGACCCTAATTCTTGATCCCAATTTAGCAAAAAGAACACATCCTGGTAAATGGTTACCATGGTTTCTAACATAAAAATTGCAATAGAGATTATGGGTCAAAGTCATTTTTATTAGTTATGTCATATATGAAGGAAAGTGAAAAATCCTATGATGGGTTTCTCAGTTCATAAACTATACAATATGTAGAGAGGTGACAGATATGCAAATAGGCTACATATTACTTGACTGCATATAATACTAGTATATATACTATCACTATAAAGATAAACTACAATCTAATACTACTTTATTGAGGTAATATTTTGTGAAAATTCAAGTAAGTTTTACTGGCAAATATTTGAGTATGTCTGTGTGTGTGTGTGTGTGTGTGTGTGTGTGTGTGTGTAAAATGCTGTATATATATATATATATATATATACACACACATATAATGCTTATTGTATCATATATTTGAAGTTTATGATTAAACAGAACAGTTTTCCTACTATTTATATCTTTGCTTGTCTTTATATTTATGTATGAACACCATCAAGCCAGTTAGTGCCAAAGACATTTGAATGTTTCAAGAGCAAGACTTCTAATTGAATTTCTAAGATAAGAAAATGTACAAAATTATCATTGTTGCAGTTAATGAATAAACTTTACCAATTACCATTTAAACATATAGTTTGAGCTCCAAAAATTTAAGGTGAAAACAAGGTGAATTTTATCTGATTTTGCTATAAGTTTAATGTCAGTATTTAACAGTTGGGCAAGTGACAAAATTCCTACCCTAATTCTCTTTTATGTATTTTGATGTAAATTTCTAGAATATTGATGATGCTGTCTTATTCAATAGGGGTGTTTAGTCATCCCTAAAGTAGTAAAATACAGATTAAAGATGGTATAATCTTTACAGGTAAATGGTAAATACTTTACAGGTATTTTAAAGAAACTATAGATGTCATGAAATATATTTCTTTTTTATTTGAGCATTAAGACAAAAGAAACACTGTCTATTGGCTTGATAAATGTTATAAAATCTCTAAATAGTCTCTTTCTATGCCAACAACTTTATGAACTGAAGTGGTTTTTTGATTGACAGAAAATATACTTTTAGGGCTGGAGAGAAATATCCAGAGATAAGTGTGTTTGCTGCTCTTACAAAGGACATGAGAAATATTCCCTGCACATAGCCACGTGGCTCACAACCATCTGTAACACCAGCTCCAGGACATCAGACATCCTCTTCTGGCTTCCTTGCCTACTCACACTACAGGATATATATTCACATAGACACATACATGTAAATAAAATGAAAATAAATCTTAAGGAAGCACAATTACTTGGTATTTGAATATAAATCTTTGCGACTAAGGTGTTAATCAATGACAAAAAGGAAGATAGATTACTGAATCAATTAGTTTAAGAAATTAAAATTATTTCCTGGTTTTATTTCAAAATTTATGTCTAATATGCTCATTTGTAACCATCAGAACATGGTAAAAGAATGGCCAATGGTGAACAATGCCTTGGGGAACTATGAGAAAAGCTCCAGAACAAAGGCAGAGGACCTTTTACCTCAGGTCCACTTTATTCCATGGCTTGTTCTTGGACATGATTTCATGCCTCCTATGACAAAAGTTTCCATTCAATGTATGGGACATTTTTATTCTTGTTAGATGTTAGATAATAACATTAGGACCTGATGTGGTCAGTGTAGCTGGAATCTGGATATGGCTTTCTGCCTTGTTCTCACACTTTCCTATGTATAATCTATAATACGTGCTATGCAATTGTGTTTAAATTGGACAATCCTGAGAAAATGCTGAGAAAAGGCTGTTCTGTTAGTATTTATTATGTGCTTACTGACATTTATTTACATGTTTTTCTGACCATGATTTTCTGAATTGAAAACAACCATCCTTGGACCATAGCTTTCTTCCATATAAAAGTACAATAAAATAGAAGTAACATTGTCAACAGCAATATACTGTAGCCCCCATCCTCCCTCTCTCTCTCTCTCTCTCTCTCTCTCTCTCTCTCTCTCTCTCTCTCCCTCTCTCTCTCTCTTAGCCTTTTTTAATGACTCACTCTACATTCCACTTATTACCCCCCCTTCTACAACCTTTCACCGCATCTTGCCTCCCCTTCTTCTTGTGCAGGTGTGGGTCCCCTGAGAATCCCTCCACCCTGGCACATCCTGGCTACAAGGCTAAGTGCATCCTTTCTCACTGAGACCAGTCAGAGAACATATCCCATGTACAGGCAACACATTTTGCGATAGCCCCTTCTGCTCCAGTTGTTTGAGACCCACATGAAAACCAAGTCATCTGCTACACACATGTGCATGGAGATCTAGGTCCGGCCTGTGCAAGTTCTTTGGTTGGTGGTTAAGTCGTAGGGGGTATCTCTAGGAAGAATCAGACAGAGACCTGGGGTAAGGGAGGCACTCAAGAATCAATGAGGGTGTCCTTAGCTGTCACTCACAGCACTGGGGATATGGAACATGAAAAGACCACCTCTAGGAGCCAGGTAGGAACCCCAGTGGAGAGCTAGTGACACGAAGCCATCCACAAAACTTTCAACCTAAACTTTATTCTCTCAATCACAGACCTGCATAGGCTGCCAGAAGCCAACATGGAACACTGAATTAACATTAGCATTCTGATCAAATCATTTTTTCCTATATTTTGAAACCTTTTAATACAAAGTAAAAGTTCCTCATAGCACATTACTTGTAACTAGTTTTCCATATGCCTCACCTATTTAGATACCATAAATTCAAGTAGAGAAATATATCCCCTCACAAACTTTACTCTGTGTAGCTAGTTCAATCTGTCTTTTACAATGTTATAGAAACTTCCAATACCACACAGTATGCAAATTATATAAGTGTATAACATGTACCTAACATTCTATGCTCAAACAGGTAAGCAAAGCATAGTAATTCCTGACCTTCACCTACCATTACTCTATCTGTAGGATGAATTCCTTCAGGGGTATGATGAGATGATTGCAACAGAATCAAGAAATGCATAGAGACAAATCTCATCTATCACAGAATGCATATTTTGGAAGAAAACTTTGTGAATGTGCATGTGTGTAAGCATGGCATGTGCATGTACGTGTGTGTGTGTATGTGTGTGTGTGTGTGGTATGAGGTATATACCTTTGGGCATGTACTCAGGGCCAGAAGGCATATGCTGTCCTGTGCTCTCATTCTCAGGTGTATTCTTTTGAGCCACCATGTGGTTGCTGATTATTAAACTCAGGACCTCTGAAAAAACAGTCAGTCCTCTTAACTGCTGAGCCATCTCTCCAGCATTGGTTTATTCCTTTGAGATAGCATCATTCACTGAGTCTGAAGCATGAGCCATTTAAGGTAGATTGGTTGACCAGTTAGCTCCATGAATTTCACTGTGTTGTTCTTCTAGTGTTAATGTTATAGATATATAAAGCCAACCAATATTTCTACTGTGAGCTGGGGATCTTAAGTTAGGTACCATTGTTGTGCTGCATATATTACTTACAGAACAATCATCTAGATTTCTTCTTTTTATTAAATGTACAAAATTGTCCATCTTCTAGCAATAGTTATATTATGTCCTGAAACTGTGAACTTTTCTCTTCCTGCTGTATAGAATGTTGAGAAATACAACACCAATCATAACTCCAAAGGTCACAGTAGCATTCATGGTATTAGAACTGACCACAGAAAATATCTGATCATTTTTTCTTATGTATAGCTTTCCCACATCTAGTTGTAGCTTTAGGAGAAATCAAGAAAGTACTTACCAAACCCATACAGAAATACTAGAATAGAGAAGAATATTTATTGATGAAGAAAGTACACTGGGTAAGCCTGACAGTCCATTTCATAGTACTTAGAACTGCCATTTAAATAACATTTGGGCATGACAATTAGCAGCTTTCTAAGTAGGCTAAGTGATGACTTGGGAAGATAAATGTTACATGTGGGAAGCACAATCCCACAAGCCTCAGTCATGCATAAACTGGTAAGAGAAAGCAGGTGCGTATCAGGATCCATTACTTTCTTCATGAGAGTGGATGAAAGATGAACATTGGCCCGAAGCTCCTGCAACCTTGACATCTCTATCAGGATGGACTGTACACTAGAGCAATGGGCTAAAATAAATCCATCCTTCTTTAATTGCTCGTTTCAAGAATTTGTCCATCAACAAGAAAGAAAACTGAAAGTCTCCAAGTACAGTTCTTAAGCAACTTTGTCCCCAGAAACAACTTTATTAGATTGGGACTAAAATATTATAGCTATGAAATGTGGGGAGGGAGGCTGCAATGGGAGGATCAAGTGAAGAGAGGAGAGAATGAGGAGAACAAGGGAGAGACTATTGGTTAAGATGGTTAAAATTAAGGGCCACTTGAGGAATTGTGTGGAAATCTAATATAGTAGAAACTTAAATATACATTTATGATGGTAATCTCAATGAAATGGGGAATCTCAGTAATGGGGAAGACTGAGCTTAAACTGAACACATATTGTTAACAAAAGAAACTTCCAGTACTAGAATTAGTTTTCATATAATTGAGATGCTAGCCATAGAGTCCTATGGAAACATCCAACCACCCAGGCTGTTTCCAAGACAATAGATTGATATTCACAAATGAATGGCAAGGCCCCATTAGTTAAGACCACAAATACACAAGTCATTGTACATGGAGATATTGAGCTGGTACCTGTATAGAGCCTTAACTTATATGTTTTAACATCTTTGGTAATGGGAGGTACTCTTCATGCTACCAAAAGAGAAACATAAATAAAAAACTTTTCATCTACAACAGTGTCCTATCTGCAAGATAGGCTAGAAAAATGGCAGCTCAACACTGTGGGAATAACCAACCAATATTTGATTTGACTGTGAATGAAGGTCCACTTCACAAGACGGAACATAGAACATATTCTGCATGGACAGTCAAAAGCAGACTAGATAGCCTCGGCACCTAAGATAAAATGAAATACCAAAGACTGCTGTTAAAGAAACAGGAGGGGAGAGCAAAACACAAAATGATTCCTAATGACATTCTGCTATATTCCTAGATCAGTGCCTAACTCAACCAGCATCAGAGAAGCTTCCTACTGTAGCAGATGGAAAAATTCAGAGCCCCATATCCAGACATTTTACAGATAATGAGAGATGTTGGAACACTCAGCCCTAAACAAGATGTTTCCATCAAATTCCTACCACCATGGCTCAGGGAACACTGTGGAAGAGAAGACAGAAAACTCTAAAATCCAGATGGGATAGAGGACACCAAGAAAGCAAATCCTTCAGAGAATTGAGCCAGCAGGCATTGAACCTGCACAGATCTACACCAAATGAGTCCTAGAACTGAAAGGAAAAGTGAACACATGCCTTAATTCCTAACTTAGAAGTAATAGTCAATTAACAACCACTTGCAAATGAAAATTTAATTTTCTCCAAGAGACTCTCACTAGTGAAACAAATTACCCTTTAAAGGTAGGCTATACACTGAGAAGGAGATGGACAACATAAAATTAACTCAATGATATTTTGAAGGTTCCTTGATTCATAGTGTCATGTCAGGTTTCATCTTATTTTTATTTGATTTTTATTTATACATAATTTTAATCTCATTTTCCCTAAGGACCATTTACATATATATCATTACTTCCATTATACTATTTTATGGAATTTCTGAGTGTATAAATGAGTGGGTATCTCTTGTGCCTGTTTGGGGGAAGGAGCGGGGGTATATTTCTTTCTGCTTGTTTACTTTTTTCAATTCTTACTTTTTATCTTATTATTATCTCTTAGAAGTTAATTTTTAATGGGAGCATTCAAATTAAGGGGAAAGGCTATTTTAACCTATTTATATATGTTATCACAGTATATGATATCATACATGTCACTATTCTGCAAAAACAGATTAACTAGATATCTCAAACAATACTGCTTCTGAAATAAAAACTAGATATATGTGAAAAATGCAAAATTAATAGTGTCATTAGCTTGAAAAATCATATTTTTTTCTTTCTGCTGGTTAATTACTGAAATTAGAATTATGGTGCTGAATTTGAAGAGATTTTTCAGAATTTCAATGGGATAGTTAAATTAAATTATAGAGCCATACAACACTCAACATAACACCAATTTTCTACGAATTACATATAATATGATTTTAAAGACAAACACAGACTATTTTTCTATTTACAAACTTTAGATTTAAAATAGCATATTTCTTATGCCATGGGAATTTTCAAAACTTCTTTAAGATTGAAGAATGAACAAAAGCAGTTAATAATTTTATCTCTAAAATTCACATAGATAAAAATTAAATAATTTCTAGTATTAACTTATAACTTACCCTCTTTTACCCTCTTTTAGGATTTTTAGGATTTATGTTTGTAAATATATATATATACTATATTTCAAATGTTATCCACTTTCCTGCTTCCTCTACAGAACTCCCTATCCCATCCACTCCCCTTGCTTATATGAAGATGTTTCCACACCCTCTTACCCATACCCAACTTCCCTCACTGGCTTTCCACTACACTGGGGCATCAAGCCTTCACAGGACCAAGGGCCTCTCCTCCCATTCATGCCAGATAAGGCCATCCTCTACTATATATGCAGCTAGAGCCATGGGTCCCTCCATGTGTACTCTTTCGTTAGGGGTTTAGTCCCTGGAAGCTCTGGACATGGGAGTGGGGGGGGTTCTGGTTGGTTGATGCTGTTTTTCTTCCTATGAAGTTGTAAACCCCTTCAGCTCCTTTACTCCTTTCTCTAACTCCTCTACTCCTCCATTGGGGACCGTGTGCTCAGTCCAATAGTTGGCTGCTAGCATCCACATCTTTGTTTGTCAGGCTCTGGCAGAGTCTCTCAGAAGATAGCTATGTTTAGCTCCTGTCAGTAAACACTTCTTGGCATTGGCCCTAGTATCTGGGTTTGGTGTTTATATATGGAACAGATCCCCAGGTGGAGCAGTATCTGGATGGCCTTTCCTTCAGTCTCTGTTATACATTTTGTCTCCTTATTTCCTTCAGGCAAAAGCAATTCTGGTTTAAAAATTTGGAGATGAGTGAGTGTCCCCACCCCCCAATCGGGGTTCTAGCCTAATATCTGGATATGGTCTCTACAGTTCCCCCCCCCTTTGTTGGGCATTTCAGCTAATCTCATCCCTGTTGGGTCAGGGTAACTTCTTGCTTTCCTGGCATCTGGAATTTGCTGGTTGCTACCTCCAGTTCCCCATTCCCCATTGCTACATTCCTCTGTTCAAATTCCTGACCCTCTTTATACCATCTCTGTCTCCTCCCATAACTGATACTTTCTCCCCTTCTTCTCTTCCTCCCAAGTCCCTCCCACCCTCTAACTCCTGTATTTTGTTTCCCCTTCTAAGAAGGACTAAAGTGCCCTCACTTTGGTCTTCTTTCCTCTTGAGCTTCATAAGGTCTGTGAATTGTATCTTGGATATTCAAAACTTTTGGGCTAATATCCACTTATCAGTGAGTGCATACCATGTGTGTTCTTTTGTGACTAGGTTACCTTACTCAGGATGATATTTTCTAGTTCCATTCATTTGCCTAAGAATTTCATGAAGTCATTGTTTTAATGGCTGAGTAGAGCTCCATTGTGTAAATGTACCACATTTTCTGTATCCATTCATCTGCTGAAGGACATGTGTGTTCTATCCAGCTTCTGGCTAGTATAAATAAGGCTGTTATGGACATATTGGAGCATGAGTCCTTGTTGTATGTTGGAGCATCTTCTGGGTATATGCCCAGGGTTGGTATATCTTACTCCTCAGTACCATGTTCAATTTTCTGAGAAACTGACAGACAGATTTCCAGAGTGTTTGCACCAACTTGTAATCTCACCAGCAATGGGAGAGTAGTCCTCCTTCTCTACATCCTTGCCAACATGTGTTGTTGTCACCTGAGGTTTTGATCTTAGCCATTCTGATTGGTGTGAGGTGGAAACTCAGGGTCGTTTTGATTTGCATTTCCCTGATGACTAAGGATGTTGAACATTCTTTGTGTTTCTTGGCCATTCCATACTCCTCAGTGGAGCATTCTTTGTTTAGCTCTGTACCCCATTTTTTATTGGATATTTTCTTTATTTACATTTCTAATATTTTTATCTTTCAAGGTCTCCCCCTTCTGAAACCCTTTATCCCATTCCCCATTCGCCTGCCCCTATGAGGTTGCTCCTGCTCCCACTTACCCACTCCAGTCTTTTCTCCCAGGCATTCCACTACACTGGGGCATCAAACACCCTTAGGCCCAAGGGCCTTTCCTGCCATGATGTCAATGAGCCCAACCTCTGCCACATATGGGGCCAGAGCCATGGGTCCCTCCATGTGTATTCTTTTGTTGGTGTTCCACTCTCTGGGAGCTCCAGGGGGTCTAGCCCTGTTAATACTCTTGCTCCCTCCATAGGGAAGCAAATCCCCTCAGCTCCTTCAGTCCCTTCTTCAACTCCATCATAGGTCCAATGGTTGCCTGAAAGTATCTACCTCTGTATTTGTCAGACTCCAGCAGACCTTTTCAGGAGATAGTCACTTCAGACTTCCATCAGCAACAACTTCCTGGTATCCACAATAGATTCCAGGTTTCATGGCCATACAGAAACTGCCCCACCTAGGGATGTATCCCAATCACTCCATTTTTAATAGGATTATTTGATTCTCTGGATTCTAACTTCTTGAGTTCTTTGTATATTTTGGATATTAGCCCTCTATTGGATGTAGGATTGATAAAGATCTTTTCACAATCTGTTGGTTGCCATTTTGTCCTATTGACAGTGTGCTTTGCAATTTTATGAGGTCCCATTTGTTGATTGTTGATCTTAAGCCATTGGTAGTGTGTTCAGGAATTTATCCTCTGTGCCCATATGTTTGAGGCTCTTCCCATTTTCTCTTTCATTAGTTTCAGTGTATCTGGTTTTATGTGGAGGTCCTTGATTCACTTGGACTTGAGCTTTGTACAAGGAGATAAGAATGGATTGAATTTGTAACTGTATTGCACAGACAGATTAATCTAGGCAGAAAAACTCAGCAAGTTATTAAGATAGGAGGAAGAGAGGTGGCTGTATTCTTATTCTGTAAAATTTTCAACATACAGAATCATTATAATTTTTCTTTAAAAACTGATTGCTGGACTATGCATGTAATGGCATAAAACTCCTTCAAAAAGCTGTGGGTGGTTCAAGGGAGTTTGAAATGGTATTAACTGCATAATTATGAGTCTATGAAATAGACTTTAAAGTTTACACAGCTATTTCATGCTAGATCGTACTTGACTCTTATTGAAGACTTAAGAAGCATGCAATATATTCCTCACTTGCTAGTGAGGAAAAACAAGGTTCAAAAGGATTTTAAGCATTGATAAAACTCAAAAATGTAAAAATTGAGATTCTATGTCTCAAACCCAGTGAACTGGAGGTTAACTAAGCACATTCATGATAAATCATCTTAATTACTATGATTTTAAAATTTATTGATTAAATTGGTATTATACCAACACTAGCTGTGAATTCGTGGCTTAAACCACACACATTTATTACCCACAAATCTGATTGTTGTGAAGTAAAAAATGGTACACAATCATGTGTTCTTTCCTGGGGAAGAACTTTTTTCCATCTCTCAGAACTTGTGTTTGTGTAGCATAGAGTCAAGCATGGAAACAAGTTTTGCCTCTGTTTCCTGAAAGTGATTATACTCACTGATTCCTAGATTAAATGAAAGCTTGGCTCTGTCATATATTTAGGAAAGAGACATCTAGAGGCAGAGAAAGAACCCTAAACCAAAAATTCTCAGTTCTAAAATCTAGGGAATTACATTTTCATTTTAATGACAAATGTTTCCCTTATGGAAGTCTACTTTTAAAAAACTAGTGCTATTAATAAAAGGTATAAAATAACATGCCCAATTTTAGCTGTTTGCTAGGAATAAATGTAATATTCGGAATCATTTGTTTTTTATTTTCATTTTCAAATCATATTGTTTTAAAGTCAATAATACAGGATTTAAAAAAAAAAAAACAAAAACAAAAAACCTTTTCTACTCAAAAGAAGTTTTTCCCTGACTTTAGCTAAGACTCTTAGCAATGAGAAATATAAAGCCTGAATGGGCCATCTCCTGTAATCATGCAAGACTGCTCATAAAGGGATTGGCAAACCAACATAAGCACAAAACATTGGACCCACAATTTGCTCTGCCTATAAGATGTTTAGGCATCTAAACATCTTAGGGGTAAAAGATGAAGCAGAATTTGAAGGAAGAGACAATCAATGACTGGCCCAGCTTGAACCCCATGCCTTGAGAGGGGAACCACCACTGGCAATATTAATAATATTCTGTTATACTTGCAGACTGGAATCTAGTGTAACTGTCATCTGAGAGACTTCACTTAGCAAGTGATAGAAACTGATGAAGATACCCACAGCCAAATGTTAAGTATATCTTGGGGAATCCTTTGGGAGAAGGGGAGGAAGGTTTGAAGGAACTAGAAGTGTCAAGAACACCACAAGAAAACCTAAAGAATCACTTAACCTGGGCTTACAGTGGCTCATAGAGACTGAATTGCCAACCAGAGAGTGTGAATGGATGGTGGACCTAGGCTTTCTGCACATATGTAACAGTTGTGCAACTTGGTATTCATGAGAGACTCCTAAAGCAACAACAGGGGTGGTCTCTAACTACATTGCCTATGTTTGGACTCATTTCCTCAAACTGGATTGACTTGCTTAACCTCAATAGAAGATGAACCTAGTCTTAGAGCAACTTGATATGCCAAGGTTATTTGATATGTTCACAAGGACTCCTTTTTCCTAAAGAAAAAGGGAAGAGGGGTTAATGTGATCTAAGGAGGAGAAAGATAAAACCTGGAAGAAGAAGCTACAATCGATTAGTATGTAAAATAAATAACTTATTTAATTAAAAATGTAAAAAGTTATGCTAGCAATCATACCCATTAGGTATACTCAGTATTAAAATTCATTTAATATTTCCCATAATATTCCTTGAGGTCAAATATAGTTGCAAACTGAGATTCTTGGGGTTTTAGAAGGATAAGTTGCAAAATACCTACAATTCTTTGTATTTTGGAATTACTAGGAAATGATTACAGACTTAAAGCATATACTTCTCTTCCATTTAATCATCTTTCCTAGGTTACATGTTTTGTAGTTACATATCAACATCACTCATTTTAATAGTTGCATATTATTCCATTTTATGGATGTACCTTCATTTATTGCTAGTGATAAAAATTAATTGTGGCTATTTTTCAAACTAATTTTCACCTCTTTCATCTTTCATATGCCTTTTATCACCTCTCTAAGTCTGCATGTCCCATCACCCAAATTACTTTCATTATATCATTTCTTGGAGATGTGCCAACATAATAACTCAAAATTTGTTAGTCATCCTGAAATGTGTTATACGATTTTCCGTTTCTGTTGTCAAATGTATGCCATTTTTTCAGAAGGACAATATATTAAAATGAAAGTTTGAAGGTAGGAGATCTTACATTCTAACTTTTTTCTGAAATAGACATTGCTTTGGACAACTCCTCAAACTCTCTAGGTGTCAATCATTTCTTCACAATAATGGCAGCATTTGAAACATTAGTGTCTAACTCTACAATGCCCAGCTTTTCTATGTATTTTAATAACATTGAACATATAATGAATAACATATTACCTTAATATGTGTTTTATGTGTGGTGTAGTATGGAGTCAATGAGTATGCATATGATTTTGTTTGTGAATAAGTTCACTCAAACATGTATACTTGTACATGAAATCATATTCCTGTTGCTGTTGTGTCCCAAGATTGGTGTAAGGAATAGAGATACACTGCATCAAGACTATTACTAAAATACTTGAGAAGCTATGCTGCCAATTTTGCTAAATCTATTTAACAGTCATGGAAGTAACTTTACTATTGAAGGTGACAGAGTAAGTTCTATAATCAAAAGCGTTATAACTTGACCAAGAATGTTTGATCATTGGAGGTGATTTTGATAAAATAGGCAAACCAAAAAGTACATTGTCTTTCTTCAAGGTCATTTGCCATTTGGATATTTCTTGTCTGACTATAACTCATCCTGAGATAGTTGTTTAACTATGGTGTAGAAAATGTTTCAGCTTTAGCTATCTTGACTAGACTCCAATGAAAATAATACTTCACAAGGTAACTAATAAGCAAATGCAATCCATCCCAAGTAGCCTAGTTTATTACATTCTAAAAATACATAACATGCCTTAAACAATGGACCTCATTGTCTGGTGAAAATTACTTGTTTCTTTTCTGGTAATTTTGGGAAGTTTTTGCAAATTTTGGTTTGGGCTGGTTTTGCTTTGACAATCATTTGCAACATTGTCTTGAGTCTCATTTCTCATCCTCTTGAGAAGCAGATATTATAGCCACAGAGCAATACACATAGCTCTGATTGTATTAGATTTATTTTTTTTGCTTTGTTTTTTTTAAATAAGGCTGGATGCAGGTGGGTTATAGTCATCTAGTTATTTACCGTATCTGAACAGATACCCTATGATCTGTAAAGTCAAGGAATTGAACTAATAAACGTATGGAACATTTTATTCTAGAAATCTAGAACTTGGGCAAATGAGATACATTATAAGAAAGATAAATACATATAAATTATCTGTTCCTCTTATTTTTCTAAAATTGTAATTTAACTTAAAAAGTGTTATTTTTCTAAAGTTGTAATTTAACTTAAAAAGTGTTAGGAAAGTGCATTTTTCAAAAAAGATGGACTGTTTTTCCTTTTGGTTGAAAATACATTATTTTGAATGTTCTTTAAGTAGAAGAAAAAGCTTTTTAATTTTCTCCAAGCAATTTATAATGAATATATAATTTCAGAAGTTGAAATTTGTTAGAGACTTCAAAAGAATTAATGCCAAGAAAAGGATTCTCTTAATTTAGCTTTTCAAAATACAATATTTTTATATCTCAAATGTGCACATCCAGATAAACTTCAGAGTGATTATTCAAGAAAACAAGAATAAAATCTCTATAAAAAAAGTATTGTATGCTAAATAAAGAGGCCTATTCCACTTTTTCATTTTTTACTTAGAAGTAGATGTGTTTGAATATGGATGTTTGAAATGCTTGAATTAATTGTGGCAATATACACCTTAAATATTAATATCTTTGGTTTCACTGTGAAAATCTTAACAATTAAATCAGAAACTCAAAGCAAACCCTTTTGTACTGTATGATTTAAAGTATTTAAATTTTCTTTGGTATTCATATTAAGTATAATTATTATATAGAGTCATATTACAGTTATAGGTTTATAGGTTTTTTGTTTTTTGTTTTTTGTTTTTTTGGTTTTTTGGTTTTTTGGGTTTTTTTATCTTTTAGGTACTTTAGGGGCTTAGAAAATCAAGGCTATGAGAGCTGCCAAAGGTGGTGACTTTAGAGTTAGCTCCATAATTCAAAGAATAAAATTTCTTTGTTGAGAGAGAGAGTGAGATTTAGGAAAAAGTTTAGTATAGATTTTATGTGAGGACTTATGAGAGAGAGAGAGAGAAAGGTAGAAAGGAAAGAGAAATTAAAGAGACTTAGACTACAGGAGAGGACCCAGGAAAGAGCATACCAATGACCTATTATTCTCGGAATATTTTAAAATGACTTTTGTCAGATGAGATATGGGGAGGAAGATGTATAGAGGAATCTTAATCCAGCAACATAGCTGCTCTGGCATGGGATCATAGCCAAATATATGATCCAGCTGGGATGCAGACACACCACCACACATCTTTAATCTTTCTGGCTGGAACATATACCTTTCATCCCTCTGGCTGGAATACAGATAAGCCTTTAGTGCACACTTTTAATCCTCAGTAATGACATCTAACTGAGGGGCAGACAAAGTGGTGAAACATAGGAATATTTGACAGAATAAGTCCAATATAGGATACACCTAGCTATCACAAGCTAAGAGGCTTTGTCACAAGGAAAGAGGCTATTTAAGTGCAGTGAGGGAGAGTTAGTCATTCAGAGTTCAGAGAGAGTTCAGTTCAGTTCAGTGCTGTGCAGTTGAGTTTGGTGTAGTTCAGTTGAACAGTTGAGGTGAACCAGCCAGTCAGAGATCAGAAAGAGCTAGAAAAGAGTGAGTTTATTCAGCTGCAAGCCTCCAGGATGACAATTACAGGTGGTGAATAAAAGTTCCTTTCACACAGAGGAGGTAGTTCATCCAGGCATCTCACCCAAATACTCAACTCTGCTCTCTGTTTCAGTGTCCTGGCAAAGATGTTCATTTAGGATACAAGCAATAAACAGCAACCAGAGCCACTTTTTGGCCTTAACTGCCACCAGCAATAAACGTATAGGAGGCATTCTTAGAGCCCTTGCTGTACTTCACCACTTCCTTTCTCCTGTTCTCATCATGGTAATACATGTGCTCTGCTTAGCATGCTCCTCTCTTCAAGGGTTTATCACGTCTTTGTGCTTGGAAACTTTGCCCTCTCTCTCTTAGTCCTTTACCAAATTTCTGATCGATTCCTCAGCATTATCTTCCCATACGAATGAAAAGAAACCTGTGAGATATATACACAATGGAAATTTATTTAACTATAAAGAAAAATGAATTTTGCAAGTAAATTAACAAGATTAGAAAAAAATTAGAAGGAATTAGGATAACAAGGCTCAGAGAAATGTAATATAAGCCTAAAAGATAAGTACTGGCCTCATATATGTATTTTAGCTTCCAATCTTTAGGTTTTTGGTGTCGTTGCTTTTGTTGTTGTTGTTTTATGCGTTACTGGAGCATTTGTGAAAACCAAGACATTACAAAGAGGCCACTGGAAATGAAAAATGTTTTATTAGATATTTTCTTTATTTACATTTCAAAAGGTATCTCCTCTTCCCGGTTAACCCCCAAAACCCATTATCCTATACACCTCCCTCTGATTCTGAGGGTGTTCCACCCCAACTCACCGACTCCTGCCTCCCCCCCCTGGCATTCCCCTACACTGGGGCATCGAGCATTCACAGGACCAAGGGCCTCTCTTTTCACTGATGTCCCGACAAGGCCATCCTCTGCTACATATGCGGCTGGAGCCATGGGTTCCTCCACGTGTACTCTTTGGTTGGTGGTTTAGTCCCTGGGAGTTCTGGGGGTTCTGGTTGGTTGATATTGTTGTTCTTCCGATGGGGTTGCACACTCCTTCAGCGCCTTCAGTCCTTTCTCTAACTCCTCCATTGTGGACCCTGTACTCTGTCCAATGGTTGACTGTGACCATCTGCCTCTGTACTTGTCAGGCTCTGGTAGAGTCTCTCAGGAGACAGTTATGTCAGGCTCCTGTCAGCATGCACTTCTTGGCATCCACAATAGTGTCTGGGTTTTGAGACTGCATATGAGATGAATGTCCAGGTGGGAGAGTCTCTGGATGGTCTTTCCTTCAGTCTCTGCTCCACTCTTTGTCTTCGTATTTCCTCCCATGAGTATTTTGTACCCCCTTCTAAAAAGGACCAAAGCATCCGTACTTTGGTCTTCTTGCTTCTTGAACTTCTTGTGGTCTGTGAATTGTATTTTGGTTATTCTGAGCTTTTGGGCTAATATGGTGGGATATGGCAGAACACAGGTAAAATTAACGTTAAGAAGGAAAATTCTGGAAACAGAAAATGATAGATAGGAGGTGAATGGGAATAATAAGAGAGAGAACAAAGTTGGTTGGATGGTACCAAAATGAAGGAAAGCTACAGTGAAATATTATGTCTTGTAACCCAACTAAGTATATATTTAGGCAAAAAATTTTTTGTGGTTCCTTAAAGCTATAGTTTTCACTAAATAAAAATTTCAATTCCCGGTGTAACACATCTTAACATAAGCCTTTTGCAAATAGGTCATAGGATCACCCCTACCCCAAATTACAGGCTCTTACCATTCATCTTTGCTGTCCACTTGAATTAGAAAATAAGACTCTATTGCTAAAACACAATATACCTCTTGTAGAAGAGTTAAAGGAACCAAACCAATTGAGATATTAACTTCCTCTTCATTGGCTATCTTTCACAATGTTAGAAGATGCAATGAAGTGTTTTACAAGTTAAAAATATGTCAATAATTTTATCCAGTTGTGAATTTATGAATTATAATCCCAAACTACTAAACAAGATGCATCCACTTATGCAATAGTGACTTAAATATTATGGAAGTCACCAATCACTTTCTGACTGAGATTAAGGCCTGTTTCACAGAAGTGACTACATGCCTGGTATTGTAAACATGCTCAAACGCATGGTGGGGAAAGTCATAGCAAGACCATTGAAAAGGACTTACTACAGCTATTTAGCTAAGTTGATATAACATTAAACTATCTTTAAATATTTGTGTATAAATCTATAGACAAAGCCCATTCACAGCCTGAATAAGACAGCTTTTTTTTTTTTTTTCAGTCGATCCAGTGAATAGTTGTTCAAATTGCTGGAAAAAAAACCCCTGCAAATATGAATGTTCTGCCTCATGGCTTGGTGAATATTGTGCATGAGGGTCAGAAGAATTTAAGAACAGAATATCTTTTGTGTACAACACAGCTATCTTAGTCTTAAATTCACATTAATTGCCTCGAGTGTGTATAATGTTACCCTAATCAAGAGTAATAATAACTGGGTGAGGAAATCATGGGTTATTTTTCCTCACCAATGAACATTATTGTCTTATTCTTCTGGTGATATGGTTTATTTTAATATTGCTAACTTTAAAATTATATTAATAATGGGTATTAAAAATACTCTACCACTACTTTTACTATCATTTGATAAAAGATAATTAATAGTACAGAAGAAATAAATTTTAAAAAACCACATATGACCTTTCTTACCACAAACCTAGCGCATCCTCCAAAATTATCTCTAGGTTATAGAAGAGATGAGACTTATGTTTAAGCAATCAATTCAGTTTGCTAGTAATAGCCAAGTAATGAAAACAACCAAAATAAGTAGTATCTAAGGAATAATGTGCTACATCTATCTTTAGAAGCAATTTTAATACCAAGAACAGAACATAACAATAATAAAGGCAATAATAAAATAATAAAAGGTATACCATAAAGTCTAAATGCTTTAAAATCTCCTTTTCTGTCTGTCGGCCAAAATTAACTGAGATATAAAAGAGAAGAAATCCTCACTGTCAGAATCTTTAGCAATTACGACTTCAAAAAGAAGAAAGAAAGAAAGAAAGAAAGAAAGAAAGAAAGAAAGAAAACAAGCACATTTCAACTTTTATAAATTTTAAAATTAGAAAAAAAAAACAAGCAAATACTGATTGCATTATCTAGATATAAAACCCTAGTTATTTGGACAAGGAAAATAAATACATATATTCATACAAGTCCTAGCATACAAAATCTTCTGCTATCCTTTTAGGTAAAACCCATGAACATCAATAACAAAAGTGTCCCTTTGCAGGAAAAAAATATAAACAATTTTGGTTTTACCAAATTAAGTGTGCATGATAACATCTAGTTACAAAAAAAATGTGACCTACTAGTAAATGTTATGTATAAATCTCAAATAATAAAATGTATGCTGAGGGGAAGAATCCAGAGACAAGACGCATAGTGCAAAGCTATTTATATACATTTTGAAAACAACAATGACAACTACTGCAACAAATCATCTAATCAATAGGAACAACAAAATTCCCCAGAGGACACAAAGAAATTGCAACTGGCACTGGGTGTTCTATTCAGGAAGGCATGAAGAAGAAATTATAAAATGGCAAGACAAAATCTCAGTCAATGCTTACACGTTTGTTATCTTGGTTCAGTAATGTTTAAAAATGATTTCAATGAAATTATACATGTATATTTTCTGTACATATTATCTAACCAAATATGAGCTACATGCAGATACAAGAATATTATATCATTATACCTTATGATTTTTGAAATGGATTGAAATGTGTTTGCCTCATTGTCATTTTGCATGAATTCATTCATATGAATTTTGCATGCATAAATTTCATTGAGAGCTTTGTTATACATCATGTGATGAGAATGAACATGAGTTCAATTGTGAAAAATGATCCATTATGTTTACAGACTTCATTGTGAGTAGGGAAAGGTTCATATATTTTTTAATCATTTATTTATTTATTTATTTATTTATTTATTCATTACACTCCAGATTTTATTCCCACCCCAGTCCACATTCCAACACTTCCACATCCCATACCTCCTCCTCAACCCCCTGTCTCCACGAGGATGTCCTCAATCCCCACCCCCTGCCCAACTAGACCTTTAAACTCCCTGGGACCTCCAGTCTCTTGAGGGTTAGGTGCATCTTCACTGAATAAACACAGACCTGGAAGTCCTCTGCTGTATATGTGTTGGGGGCCTCATGTCAACTGGGGCATGCTGCCTGCTTGGTGACCCAGTGTCTGAGAGATCTTCAGGGTCCAGGTTAGTTGAGACTGCTGGTCCTCCTACAGGGTTGCCCTCCTCCTCAGCTTCTTTCAGCTTTTCCCTAATTCAACCACAGGGGTCAGCAGCTTCTGTCCATGGGTTGGGTGCAAATATTTGCATCTGACTCTTTCAGCTGATATTGGATCTATCTGAGGGCAGTTATGATATGTTCCTTTGTGTGAGTGCTTCATATAGCCTCAGTAATAGTGTCTGGCCTTGGGACAACCCCTTGAGCTGGATTCCACTTTGGGCCTGTCACTGGGCATTTTTTTCCTCAGGATTCCCTCTATTTATATCTCTGCAGTTCTTTCAAACATGAACAATTGTGGGTCATAGTTTTAACTGTGGGATGGAAAGCCCCTCCCTAATTTGATGCCCTATCTTTCTACTGGAGGTGGGGTCTATGAGTTCCCTGTCTCTACTGTCCAGCATTTCATCTAAGGTCCGTCCTTTGAGTCCTGAGAGTCTCTCACCTCCCAGGACTTTGGAGCATTCTTGAGGGGCCCCCAATCTCCTACCTCTGAGGTTGCCTGTTTCCATTCTTTATGCTGACCTTCTGAGCTTCAGTCCTTTTCCCACAATCAATAGCAAATCAGGTTCTCCTTTTCTCTCCCCCACCCCTCCACTATCTTCGCAGGTCCCTATCTCCCTTCCTAATGGTGATTCTTTTCTTATCTCTCCCAAGCGGGACTGAGGCATCTTCATTTGGGGCCTTCAGCTTGTAGAACTTTTTGAGTTTTGTGCATTGTATCTTGGGTATTCTGTATGTTGTTTTTTTTTCTAATATCCACTTATTAGTGAGTACATAACACGCATATCCTTTTGGGTGTGAGCTATCTCACTCAGGATGATATTTTCTAGTTCCATCCATTTGCCTACAAAACTCAAGATGGCCTCATTCTTAATAGCTCAGTAGTATTCCATTGTGTAAATGACCCACATTTTCTGTATCCATTCTTCTGTCCTTTGACATCTGGGTTGTTTTCAGCTTCTGGCTATCACAAACAAGGCTGTTACAATCATAGTGAAACAAGTTCCCTGTGGAATGGTGGGGCCTCTTTTGGGTATATGCCCAAGAGTGGTATTGCTTCAGGTAGATTCAGCTAGATCTATTTCCAGTTTTCTGAGGAACCTCCAGATTGATTTCCAGAGTAGTTGTACCAGTTTTCAATTCCACCAATAATGGAGGACTGTTCCTCTTTCTCCACATCTTTGCCAACATGTGTTGTTACCTGAGGTTTTTATCTTAGCCATTCTGATTGGTATAAGGTGGAATCTCAGGGTTGTTTTGATTTGCAGTTCTCTGATCACTAAGGATTTTGAACATTTCCTTAGGTGCTTCTCAGCCACTCGAGATTCCTCTGTTGTGAGTTCTCAGTTTAGTTCGATACCCCATTTTTTGATTGGGTGTTTTTGGTTTCTTAGAGTTTTGCTTCTTGATTTTTTTATATATTTTCAATATTAGCCCTCTATGGGATATGGAGTTAGTGAAGATTTTTACCAATCTGTAGGTTGCCAATTTGTCTTATTGACTATGTCCTTTGCCTTACAGAAAGAACCTTACCAGTTTCATTAGGTCTCATTTATCAATTTTTGATCTTAGAGCATGAGCCAATGGAGTTCTGTTTAGGAAATTTCCCTCTGTGTTAATGAGTTCAAGGTTCTTTCCCATTTCTCTTCTATTAGATTCAGTGTATCTGGTTTTATGTTGAGGTCCTTCATCCACTTGAATGTGAGCTTTGTCCAAGGTGACAAATATGGTTTTATTTTCATTTTTCTACATACAGACATCCAGTTAGAGCAGTTCCATTTGTTGAAGATATTTTCTTTTTTCCATTGTATATGTTTGGCTTCTTTGTCAAAGATCAAGTGTCTGTAAGTGTACGGCATTATTTCTAGGTCTTCAATTCTATTCCACTGCTCAACTTGTCTGTCTCTGTACCAATACCATGCAGTTTTAATCACTATTGCTCCATAGTACAGTTTAAGGTCAGGGATGGTGATTTTCTTATTGTTAAGAATTGTCTTCTCTATTCTGTTTTTTTTTTTTCTTGCCTTTCCTGGTGAATTTGATAATTGCTATTACCATGTATTTGAAAAATTGTGTGGGGATTATGACTCTTTCAAGTTAATTTGTATCCAAACTCTTGGATTGAAGCTCTTTCAGAATTCATGTAATTTGACTAATAAATTCAATCTTCAATAAATTTATACAAAATCTTGCAGTGGAAAATTAACTGGCTGAGAAGAAGTATAGATGTGTTGACTCTTATCAGCATTCAGCCATTTATAAACTCCATTAGCATTTTAGAAAGATCTTTACAGGAGCCTATTAGACATCTGATATAATTTTATCTTTGAGACATTGCTATTTACATTTTGTGAGTCTTTACTGGAGTGAATTAAAGCTATAACTTAGACTTTCCTCTGTTTGTCTATTGTTTGTTGCCAGGGTTTTTCTGTTTATAGTTCTATTTGTCTTGGAACATTTTCTGTAGACCGGGCTTGCCTCAAACTCAGAGATCAGCCTGTATCTGCCTCCTAAATGCTTGGATAAAGACCTGAGCCAAAACACTCAAGCTTTTATAATATACACATTTAGCAACTTTCACTAAACTGTTTTCTCTTCGAAATTAACCTGACAAAAAAGTTGTAGGTTTTTCAGGACACATTTGCTCATACTGAGTGCAGATAATTATAAATGAGCAAAGGTGAGTATATGTGCATGCATACATCTACATGCATGTGTGTTCAACATGATCTGGTATTCTTACTTTCAGAAAATTTACATATGCAACAAAAATCCCTTCAAATTTGATTTTGGCATGTTGAGAAGATTATTAACCATTAATCCAATATTCCTAAAATATCTAGTTAACTGGCAGGCATACTGAGAAATAAATATAACTTGAATCTACTGGTATAATTATTCATGATGTTTTTAATTTATATGACTGAGTTGCCTAACTTCAAGTGCTATAGCCAAAAATACAGAAAAGAAAAGAAAATGGACTCATTATTGACATCTTTCCCCTTTCATGAGATCCATCACACTTAGAAGAAACTTACACTGTAGCACTCCTGTTAGTAGATATACAAGTCTGTCTCACCCAGTTCTCTGTCTTCAGAATATTCTAGGTAATACTCCTCTAGAAATTTCTGTGTCATTTTGATATTTTCTCAATAATTTAGATAACATATAAGAATTTCCTGAAATTAAAATGGACAATATTGCTCTATCTTAACAGGCAAGGAAATAGCCCCCTAATAATTTTCACAATAAACTTTCAATATACTCTTTCCTCATCTTTAGTCATGGCCTAGCCTCATTGTGTGTCTGGATAATGACAGAAAAGTAAAGAAAGGCAATCTGATGTTAGGGCCTGCATTTATCACCAAACACTACTCCAAAATAAAAACTCTTGACTCTTTCATGTACTCATTGTTGCAATTTCCACTCTAACTATGTAATCAAAAGAGTTCCCTTTTGACATTCATATGACAGTCATATATCATTACTGGCACCCAAAATGACTTCTCATAGCAGTGTCTTAAAAAGTTCTGTCAATTCTTATAAATGATTTTGGAGCAGAAGTCACTGATAAAGACAGTTTGTCAGGAGAGAAAGAACAGTCATTTATTATCAGAAGAAAGAAGATGAAACTTGTTATTTATATATAGCATTTTAAATGAAACCATTCTTTTATTGTGTGAAGATATAAAAAAAAAAACAAACAACTTTGGCTCAATTTTGTAAACAAACAGTTTTAAAGACAAATGTTTAAAAGGGAAGATTAAGCTTTTTGTTGTTATCGGAAGCTTAAAATTGTCTCTATCCTGATGTCCCCTTATTTCATTATTTATGAACAATTTTTGTGGCTAGGCCTAGAGAACTTTCATGAGAAATAATTTATAATAAAGGAAAAAGGAAACAAGGAACTCTTATTTTTAGAGTAATTTTGTTACTCTAATTACCCCAAGATATCTTACAAATTAAAATACTTTTACAGCCAAAACTACACCTTTTTCCCCTTTAATCCTTTTGCTAAATCCTGGTGAAGGCTCCTCTGACTTTTCACTTGGACTATGTAGATCCTGCAATCATAAATGGATTTTGTATTGACTGACACCTGCTGAGCCTGTATTTAGCTTTCTGTAACAACAATCAGACACATAGATAGGCAAATAGATTTTTCTTGCTTAAGTAATTATATATATATATATATATATATATATATATATGTGTGTGTGTGTGTGTGTGTGTGTGTGTGTATGTGCCTGTGTGTATTTATATATATATAATTTTATTCTTTCTTATCGTATTTCCAATAGACATAAAGGGATTCAGATTGGGATGACTTTTTTGATAATTTTTACAAATAAATAGTGCATGCCAGTTATAATTATCATCACCACCATTATTATTTTTATTATTATCAATATTAATGTTTTGACATGTTTACTTATGATTATTTAAGTTAATCTACTTAAATCTTAATTTCTTTAATTATAGATTGTGCTATGGAGCTTTAGAAAATAACTTCCATTGATTTATCTGTTTGTTTGTTTTTGTTTATTTGTTTGTTCTTTGTTTATTTTTTGTCCCAAATAGATGAAATCATCAAACCTTACTTACTTCCTTATGGCGAGATTTACAAAGCATACATGTTAGACATTCTATAGAAAATGTGTTAATTTTAGTGGTAAAAACTCTTGTTAAAGTTTTAGCTAATGAAAAAGCATGTTTCTTCAGTTATGTGATAGAACCACCAGATTAAAAACTTTTAAACATTCAAAGTTCTGAGAACATTTTCCTGACCTAACAGCAGTTTCTGTGTGAGAAAAATGAGCAGATTTTGCCTCGGTTTTGGCTTAGACCAAATTGAGCTTACATAAACCTTGTATTATTTCACAAACTACACCAAAATTTATTTAATGTATCTTTACAGTTAGACTAATACTACTATTTATATGGGAAACTTCATTTGAGTTATTGTAAAAGTACCCCTATTTACGAATGATATGATAAGCAACCCATAAAATTGTACCAGAGAACTACTGCAGCAGATAAGCAACTTCAGCAATGTGGCTTGATATAAAATTCACTCAAACAAATCAGTAGCTTTCCTTTATACAAATGATAAACAGGCTGAGAAAGAAATTATGTAAACAACACACTTCAAAATAGTCCAATAGTATAAAATATCTTGGTGTAACTCTTACCAAGCAGGTGAAAGATCAATGTGAGTAGACCTTTAAATCCCTGAAAAAAAGAAATCAAAGAAGACCTCAGAAGATGGAAAGACCTCCCATGCTCATGGATTAGTAGGTTTAACATAGATGAAATGGCCATTTTACCAAAAGCAATCTACAGATGCAATGCAATACCAATCAAAATTCCAACACAATTAGTCACAGACATGGAAAGAACAGTTCTCAACTTCATATGGAAAAACATAAAACCCAGGGTAGCCAAAACAGTTCTCAGCAACAAAAGAATTTCTGAGAGAAATCACCATCTCTGATGTACTACAAAGCTATAGTGACAACAAATAAACAAACAAACAAAACAGGTTGATCAAATGAATAGAATTGAAGACACAGAAATAAATCCATACACCAATGGACACTTGATCTTTGACAAAGAAGTCAAAACCTTAAAGTGGAAAAAAAGAAGGCATCTTCAGTAAATGGCGCTGTCATAACTGTTGGTCTATGCAGAGAATGGAAATAGATCCATATTTATCACCTTGCACAAAGCTCAAGTCTAAGTGGATCAAGGACCTCAACATAAAACCAAATACACTGTATCTAATAGAAGAGAAAGCAGGAAAAACCTCAAACTTATTGGCATAGGGGGAATTTCCCTGAACAGAACACCAATGGCTCAGACTCTAAGATTAACAATTGATAAATGGGACCTCATGGAACTGAAAAGCTTCTGTAAGGCAAAAGACACGTTACAGAAGATAGAAGACAGCCTACAGATTGATAAAATCTTTACTAACCCTAAGTCTTTTACAGGGATAGTATCCAAAATATATGAAAATCCCGAGAGGTTAATCTCCAAAAACCAAATAACCCAATTAAAAAATGGGGTACAGAGACAGAGAATTCACAACAGATGAATCTCGAATGTCCGAGAAGCACTTAAAGAAATGTTCAAAGCCCTTAGTCATCAGAGAAATACAAATCAAAATGACTCAGAAATTCCACCTCACCCCAATCAGAATGGCTAAGATCAAAACTTCAAGTGACTGCAATGCTGGTGAGGATGTGGAAAAAGAGGAACACTTCTTCATTGCTGGTGGGATTGCAAACTGTTATAATCACTCTGGGAAAAAATCTGGAGGTTTCCTAGAAAATTGGAAATAGTTCTACCTGAAGACCCAGCTACATTGCTCTTGGGCATATACCCAAAGAATGTTTCACCATACCACAAGGATATGTGTTCCATTGTGTTCATAGAAGCTTTATTTGTAATAGACAGAAACTGGAAACAACCCAGATATCATTCACCTAAAGAATGGATACAGAAAATGTTCATTTATACAATGGAATACTATTCAGCTCTCAAAAATGAGGACATCATGTATTTTGCAGGCAAATGGATGGAACTAGAAAGTATCATTCTGAGTTAGGTAACCCAGACACAAAAGAATGTGCTGATATTTATTCAATGATAAGTGGATATTAGTCAAAATGTACAGAATACCCATGATATAACCCACAGACCCTAAGAGGTTTAACAAGCAGAAAAGCCCAAGTGAAGATGCTTCAATACTACTTAGAAGGGGGAATAAATTAATCATTGGAGGGAGGGTTCTGGGTGGGATAGAAGATGGGGAGGGAAAAGGAGGGGGCAGGATGAGATATGGGGATAGACAAGTGAGAAGCCCAGAGGGTGAGGAGAATGAATGGAATACTCAGCTGTAGAGGTGTGGGATGGGGAAACTCCTAGAAAGTCCATGAGAACTGGAATGTGAGAGGCTCCTGTGACTCAAGCTGATCTTAGCTGAAATGCCCAAAAGTGGGGAGATGGAACCTGAAGAGAACCTCCAGTATTTAGACAGGGCCACCAATGGAGGGATGTATTTACCAACCTACCTTCAAAATTTTTGAACTAGAATTGTTCCTGACTAAAAGAAACATAAGGACAAAATTGAACCAGAGATTTAAGGAAAAGCCGTATAGTGACTGACCCAACTGGGGGATTGATTCCATGGGCGGGCACTAAACCTTGATACTATTACAGATGTCATGTTGTGTTTGCAGACAGGAGGCTGGCATGGCTGTCCTCTGAGAGGATCTGACTGCAACTGAATGAGACAGATGTAGATATAGCCAAACATTGGACTGAGGTCAGGGACTCCTATGGAAGAGTTAAAGAAGAATTGAAGGAGGTGAAGTGGATTGCAACCTAATAGAAAGACCAACAGTATCAACTAATCTGGACCCCTGGGAGCTCCCAGAGTCTAAGCTACCACCCAAAAAGCATAGATGGGCCGGTCCATGACCCTGGGCACATACATAGCAAAGGACTGCCTTGTCTGTCCTCCGTAGGAGAGAATGTGACTAATCATGCAGAGGCTCTATTCTGAGCAAATTGATTATAATTTTGAAAATTACACAATTCCTTTCTTTTGAGACAAAATAACATTCTACTGATAGCATATACTGTATTTTATTTATCCCTATGTTGTCAGAGTATTAGCTGTGTCCATCATTTATACATGGAAATAATGATAGAATGTACATAGAAGAAAAAAAAAACATGTCTCTGAGCTAATGATTCCATTTTTAAAAACACGTATGAATTTAATAGTTTCATTATGAACTGTCATTCTCATGTTTATGTATTAAACATTTGTTTTCAGTCTGTGGTGATAGTGTGTGTAGGTCTGATAACCTCACATAATTTGTGGTTTATTGAAGGAAGCTCATCACTGGAAACAGATCCTAACTGGCCCTTGAAGTGCTCTTTTTGCTGTTCTCTCTATGGTGAATTGACTAGCTCAATTCTGTCACACCCTATCTTCCGTGGTGGATTAAAACTAGGACCAAAGTAGGTCTTTATTGCTTTTAAGCAGTTCATGAGAGGCATTCAATGACATTGATGCAAACATCAAACTAGTACAAAGGATTGGTACAGAGAAATAGAGTAATTATGATGACAACCTTGCCATGTGATTCAGAAGCCACTACCTTGGAACTTGTCTTTGGGAGGAATTTATCAAAGTTTGCAGACTAAGGCTGGAAAAGGACAAGGATGGATGCAGAGCTTAATACTGAACATTACATATGTGCCAATATGAATGACAACAGAAGTCTGTGTTAATGCAGTTGAAAAGAGAATAAGGACCATATTGAGAACTAAATTAGTGTCACTGATGTTACCTTCTGCCAAAAAAAAAAAAAAATGTAGACAGTTGGTCCATACTCTTAGACACTGAGTAATATTTAGTTTAAAGGTGACAGTCTAATTAATCTGCTGGAGAAGAAACCAGTGTATATCAGCATCCAGTCTTTGTCATGATTATTGCTGACTGCTTTTAGCTAATTCTACACTTACAATCTGAGGAACTGCAGGACTGGGGAGTCTGAACAAACTTCAGCTTTCCAAGAAAAGAAATGTGCATAGAGTTGTGTTAAAGAAAGTTCTCTAAAGAGACCAGTGACTCAGGGAATTAGGAAAGAGTTACCCATGCTGTAACATAAAGCCTAACAGAAACAACTCAAGAGACCAGAGGCCTACTTTGGATCTTGATTAAGGAGGGAAGATGAGAGTGGGTGGGTGGGTGGGTGGGAGAATACCCCCATAGTGGCAGGTGGAGGGGGGAGCAAATGGGGAGGTTCCAAATGGGAGATCTGGAAAGGGGGAAACATTTGAAATGTAAATAAAGTAGGGAAAAAATAAAAAAAGGATCACCAGTCTGTATTTGATCATTCAGATCTTAATGGGTCAGAAAGCAGAGAAGCAGGAACACCAGATCTGCCCAGGTATATGATTTCTAGATGATTCTAAATTTAGTAAGGTTTATGGATGAGGATTAAGCATCACAAATACCTTCGGAAAATCTAATAAACTGGTCCAGTTCTATTCATTGCAGGCATACATACACAAAGGTATGACTTGTGTGCAAAACTTGATCTTTCAAGGCCCTCCATTACTACATAGCAAGCAAAGGCCAGTCTGTGTACATAAGACCATGTCAAAAAGTCTTTCCTTTCTTAGATTTCTCATTAAAGGTATTATGTCACATACATATGAAAAGCAATTAATATGTTTCAGGAGAGAGAGTGTTAGTAGCATCGTTTATTTTTAATTTATTAAGGAAGATGCATCCCATTTTCACTTCTGTAACAGTCCTAATATGTGGGGAAGTATTTTACTGTTGTATATTTATATTATCATGATGAGTAGTAAGGTTACACCCCATTCTATATACTTGATGGACATTTTTTATAAATGATTTAGAAATGTATTCAGTGACGTTGTTACTTATTTAATTTGCTTCTAGAGTAAAATTGAATGAGCACATTATGTGTCCTTATGCTAGTAATTATTAGGTTTCTAGTTTGTAAGTATTTATTTGACCTGGAGAATTATTTCCTTTTCACATTGTTGAAGGATTTTTTTTGTGTGTGTTGATTTTTTATTTGATTTGTTTTAGTGTAAAGAAATATTATTTTAGTTTGCTGTCATCTTAGTGTTTGCTTTTTGCTTTCATTGACTGATGCTTTGATGTGATATCCAGAAGATCATAGCCAAGGCCAATGTCAAGAGGTTTCTCCTGTCTGTTGTCTTCAAGGAGTTTTATGGTTTCAGGTCATGTTTTTAAAGCTTTAATCCATTTTGAGTGGACTGGATGTATTTTAGATCTCCCCAAATAAAGAGTGGACATTTCAAAATCAAACTTTGGGTGAAAATAGAATTGAAGAAAAAATTTTTGCTACCAGGGTCTCAAGTTCTAAATAAAAGAAAAAGTTGGTTTAATGGAGCTTAAATCCATTTCATAAGACAACAAAGACCGATGTCTGCACTAATATTACCATCTGTTAGAAGAGTTTGCATCTCAAGAAATTTGTCAGAGGCAAACATAAATTCAGATTGTTTGTGCTGCTCAGATGTTTTTCTTTTCTGTTTACTTTCAGATGCTATCTAGACAAAACAGTGCTACAAACAATAGGGGAGTTGGCAGAACAACAAATCCCCTTTAGAGTAAAAGTGATAAGCTCCAGGCAAGGGAATGCTGAGAGACAGATGAAGTCGAGTTAGGTAATCAGAGGAAAAAACTGCTGCCTGATGGAATGCAAGCAGCAAGAACCTCATTTTCTAAAACATCCTGTGACTTTTTACAGTTTTATAGCATTTGGGGCTTATATTGTCTGATAGTCACATAGTGACAGGCTGACCCTCTTCTCCCTCAAGAAGTTATCAGTTCTCTATAGAAAAGTAATTCTGTGGCTGTCTTGCCAAAGATGAACTCATGCATCAGTGATATGGGCAGAGGTGGCCTCCCAGACAGCATTCTGAAGAAGCCATAAATTCTTCAAGAGAGACTGTTCCTCTATGACTGTCAGATCTTATTATGCCCAAATCAGACAATTCTATTTGAAAACTTAAGGTGGTCTGGAAGAGTGCCCCAAGGATCATAAAAAAGGATAAAACTATAAAATCAAAAGTACCAGGGAGACAGGATATTTTATTGTTGTACAAAGGTCAAACAGAAAGATTTAAGACATGCCTAACACAGTAACAAAGCAAAATACTCCAATTTAATTTATGTAGGCACTATATTACACACAAGCAAAATACTACAATTCAATTAATGTCTGCACTATATTACACTCTGAACTTGATATGGAGTTTTAGAATTAATGGTCAATTTTTAAAATTAATTTTAAATTTTAATAAGCAAAATCCCCAATCTGGAAAAATAAGAAACAGAACTCTAATAGAAGAAATAAAGCAACCTCTACAGGCAAGCCACCTGTACAGGCAAATGTTTTCCGTATTAGTTAATTAAAATTGCAGTCAGCTCATTGTATTTAAGGTACAATGACTATAAATTCAAGGGAGAATTCGGTCATATAAAATGTTGGATGCTTGACTTTGAATTTCTTATAAGCAAATGAGGGTGAATAAATGACACTGTCAGAATAAAGGAAGGAATTAATGCTGTTAAGTAGAGGACAGAGTGGAGTGCAGTTGTTAATCTTCGGGAAACTAAACCCAGATGTGAATTAAAAAATACAGTTTAAATTGGATTTCTCTGATATTCTTCCCTGTAGAACAATGGTTTCTTTTAACCAGTGATGGTGCAGATCTCACTGTCTTATGAATTACTTTGTAAATATATATTTAAACACAAACTTGTAAAAACTAACGTTCTCTAAGGAGTTTTACTCTAAACACTACACATTAACTTCAAGGAGATGGAAAGCTGGCACTTTCCTGTCCAACACAAATAATTAATTTTATTTTATTTATTCTTTTTTTACATTAATTATAGTAGTATGATAATTCACCATGATAATATGCGAACTTGGGAACAAAATTTTGATTAGAATGCTGAGAATAAATATTAAGGAGATTTTTAGAGCTAGTAAACAGATATTATGATATGAGTATAAGTCAGAATGTATATTAAAATCTAAGATAATTAACATTATAAACAACTATTGACTTCTACTTAATCATAAAACCAACAGAAGCATGTACATTCATTATAGAAAGCAAAGTATGTAATAAGATCACTGTTTGTAATAAAATATAGGAATAGGTCTAGGTAATTCAGTAATGGGGGGAAGTACCTCAAGTTCAAATTTCATAAAGTAGCATTATTATTTATAAATATTTCACCAGTGAAAAATCTTCTGAAAATAGATTGAAAACCTTTAGATATAGTAAGTTTATTCACCAGTATTGGAAAAGATAAATGTGCAGAAATATTTAGCATGTATATGCCAGAAAATGTAACATATTACTAAGTAAATGTAGTATTTAATAGTAATGGAGTTTCAAAATGCCATTGTACCACTCAGCTATTAATTGCTGCTTTGTTATGTGTGACTGTGTGCGAAATTTTTCTGTGGAATTTTGAAACTCCATTACTATTAAATACTACATTTACTTCACGAAAT